>CM042009.1:84783525-85118525 GCA_023525715.1 Cichorium intybus
ATCTATACGTCAGACGATCATTCCCTCCAAGATCTCTTACGATTTCTTCCGTTTTTCCACAAAACCTCTGAACTTCTCTCTATCAGTTTCAAAAAAACTACTCAAAAATTTCACGAATTCTTCATACGTAATCGAAGATGTCAACAAGCAAACAACCAGATCAAGCACCTACAACAAAAAACGGTATGAATCGAGCTATTTTACGCTTTTTTCAAACTTAAAACCCTCTTTTTTAACTTTTTTCACCCGAAAACCTTAATTTTTGAATGTTTTTTCATCTGAAAAACCCTAGTATACGAAATAGTTGAAGTAATCGCAAATGTTTGTAGAAAAACTAGTGTTTTCAAAGTTAAAACCCTAGTTTTTGAATTTTTTTCATCCGAAAACCACCACGTAACAAGTAGTACACTCGTTTTGTGATTATTATATTGTTATACTATTTTTTTTTCATATGAAATCGACGAAATAATCACATATTCACAAACTCTTTTTCGATCTTACTTGCAGATAAAGAGAAAACATTCAAAAATACATACGAAAGAAAGAAGAAAAAGCAGAAGAACGAAGATGTTGGTGATTTGATTTATGTTTTGTTAAAATCATAAATGGTTAACCACATGTGATTTGATGTATATTTTTTTATAGTGAAAAATGGTTAATCACATGTGATTCGAGATGTATTTTGTTATACATATTAACCATTAATCATATGTGATTTGTAACTATTATAACCCGAAAAGTTTTAATCATATGTGATTCACAACTATGATAACCAAAGATTTTAATCATATGTGATTCACAACTATGATATGTGATTAACAACATAGTTTTTATAATTGTTATATAATTTAATCATATGTGATTCACAACTATGATAACCCCAAAAGTTTCAATCATATATGATTTCCTATAACATCTGTTTAACCATTTGATTAATCATATGTGATTTGTAACGAACAACATAGTTTTTATAATTATTATATAATATAATCATATGTGATTTGTAATGAAAAGTTTTAATCATATATGATTTGTTATAACATTTTTCTAACCATATATAATTAACAACAGCAAAAGAAAAAAAACACTGAAGACAGTCTTAAAATCAGAGTGACTAAATCAGGTGCAAAAAGGGTTTCAGAATCTGCTACAACTGAAAAATGTATACGTTATATATGATATCTTTATCTAACATAATATAATTAAAAATCGAATATAATTAGCAATACATTCTGTCTATAACTTACATTCGATCAAACATGCAATAAAGCATGAGAAACTTCAGCAAAAAAGCATAAAAAACAACGAAAAGAAGAAGTAAATGAAACAATATCAAAAAAGAAAAATGTAAAGGTACTCTTCATTTCATATATGATTGATCCCTTACTTGTTAATTTATAGTTATAATTGATATAACTTTGATTTATTTACCCATAAACAAGTAGACAAATGAGATAAAGAAGAGAAGGAAAATCCCCAAAAAAACAAAAGAAACAGAAAGAAAAAGGAGATGAACAACTAAAAGAAAGACGGTCCAAAGAAAAAAATGACAAAGGTACATTTCAATTCAGTTGTGATTAATGTTATACATTATGAGTACAAATAAATATAGCTTTGCTTTATTTAAACCATATGTGATTTTATAACACTATATATATTTATACATATCAGAAAAAGAAGGAAAGGAAACAAAGAAAAAAACAAAGGAGAGAAAACAAAAAAAGAAAAAAAAAAGAGAAAGTAAAGGAGAGAGGATCAAAAGAAAAAAACGACAAATGTATTGTTCAATTCAAATGTGATTTATGTTATTTTGATAAATCATATATGATTGTTTACATGTTTCTATCAATCGTATATGATTAATAATGCAGTATTCTGTTCATAAATGGTTAATGAAATTGTATATGTATTTCTTGCACTTATTATAGATGTTGGAGATAGTGGTGAGAAAAAAACAAAGAAGGACAAAAGAGATAAGAAGACAGAAAAAGAAACAACTAAATCTGATCCTTCTTCATCAAAGAAGAGAAAACCTGAAAATAAAATTCAACAAGAAATTATGGATTCAGATTCAGATTCTGAAGCCACAGAACCTTTGAAAAAAAAGAGAAAACAAGTACCAAAAACCTTCGAGTCCATCAGAAACAGGTAAAATTTGCTGCTCTTTACACTTATAATCATATACGACTAAAACATATATGATCATATGTGATTTGATATATATTTTGTTATACTCATAAATGATTAATCAGATATGATTTGTAATGAACAACTTAATATTTCTAATTACTATATAATTTAATCATATCTCATTCACATATGATTCATCTAATTACATGTTTTACATCATAATAGGTGTTCGCCAGGTACATTGTTTTCAATTATACTAAGCTTGAGCGAACAGCAAAAGGAATGTGTAAAAGAGATGGGATTCAGTTCCCTGTTAAATATGAAAATGGTAGATGTTCCAGGAGCCTTGAGTAAGTTTGTGCTCGAAAATTTCAACCCCTCAACAAACACACTCAATGTTACGAAAGGAAACATTCCTGTGACAAGGGAATCCGTACACGCAATCCTTGGTTTGCCAATGGGAGAGGTAAAATTTGAAGACCTGCAATACAGAAAGAAAAGTGATAATTCATATGAAGAATGGACAGCTCAATTCGAAAAAAAGACAATGGTTCGACTACAAGACATCAAAACCAAAATTGTATCAACAACAAACACCGATATGAACTTCAAACTCAACTTCAAAGTAGTATTGGTGAATGCTTTATTGGAATCAAGCTCAACGGGCAAATGCAACACCTCGTCGTTGAATTACATCAATAAAGAAACATATATTGCAAATTTGGATTGGTGCAAGCTTCTGATTGATTCCTTGGTGAAAACAAAGAACTCATTTGACCCAAAAAGCAAAACGGCCTTTTATGTTGGACCAGGAGCATTTTTAGTGGTATGTCTACTAATTTAAATTCTATTTTTCTTATATGATAAATAATCACATGTGATTACGTGATAACTCATATATGATTTTTTCATTAAATCACATGTTATTTCTTCTATTATTCACATATGATAAAAAATCATATATGACTATTGTGTTAAATCATATTTGCCTTGTGTTTTTCATTGATGATTTTTTGTATTTTGTGAGTTGGTTAGATCTCTTGTTTGGTATAAAAACATACAAATACATCTGATGTATCACTCTTATTTTCGCTAGAGCCAGATGCCTGGTCTTCAATATATTCAATGATATTGAATTGCATGATAGTTGCTATATGAGTTTCAAGAAAATCATGTTTTTGTTATTATAGCAGACGCTGATTACTATCTTGAAGTATCTTGCAAACATAGTGAATTTCAAGATCAATAATGAAGACGAGAAATCTGGTTCTAGCGAATTGAGAGTGGTTGCTGAGATGTTTTAGTATGTTTTTATACCAAACAAGGGATTCAACCAGCTCACAATTTTGTAAAGAATAACCACTGAAAAACACAAAGGTTTATAATCAAATGTGATTACCTGATAACTCATATATGATTGTCATATTAACTCACATGTTATTTTCTATATTATTCATATATGATAAACAATGATATGTGATTATATGTTAAATCATATGTGATGGTTTAGTATAATTTTGGTATAGTCTAACCCAAAAATATGTAAACTTAGAAAGTAAGAAGTTAAGGAATAATTATTAATTAATTATTCATACTTTGAGCAAAAGGGTATTTTGGTAATTTTCCAATTATTAATATAAAAAGGAAAGATTTATATTTTTCCTTAAAAAAATGAAATAAATTAACTATTTTATAGTTAAAAGTATGAAGCATGAAGAATAGAAAGATAAAAGTGAATTAAAAGTATAAAACGACTAAAAAAGGGTATTTTCGTCATTTTGAAGTATTTAATCACATAATGAGATTTTTATGTGTTAGTATATCCTTAATTTGTATTTAAAGTTTATAAGTGGGGAAAACCTATAATACTTAAGAGTTTCAAGAATTAAAATTTAGTTTTGTGCTAAAATGAGAAGTATGAGAGTTTAGGGACCAAATTGTCATTTTCTCATAGTAAGGAGGTATAAATAGGGAGTCTTCTCCCCATTTGTTCACTGGAACGATGGCAGCCATGGGAGAGAATGAAGGTGGCGATTCTTGATGATTTTGTGAAGGTTTTGAAGCTAGCAACGTTGCATGATCAAATTCCTTGAATTCCTAACTCGTATAAGGTATAATTTCACCATTTCTAGCTAGAAAACCCATTTAGGGTTCATGGCTGAATTTCATATGTTGGAGGAGGAGTAATTTCTATGATTCCAAGTAGTTAGATTATGCTTCTAGTAACCCCTTGATCACTATCCAACATATGGATAGCTTGGAATCATGGTTTGGTGAATTTAATTCTTATGAACCCTAGAAATTGGGGTTAATGATCAAAGTCTTAATTGAATGCAATTAACTAGTTACAATGAGTCATAAATGTTGTTTATGGATGAAGAAACCATTAGAAGTGGTTTCCTAATTATTCCAATTAATTATAATGAAATTATGAATGAAATTGGAAATTGAGAAAATGGAATGGAATTGATGATTCCATGGTTGAAATTTCATTAGAAATGGTTAGATAAGGAATTGGAATGATTCCTTTGGGGATGACCAATGAATTAAGTGCTTAATGAGTTAAAAAAAATGACCTTAAGTATATGAAATTGCAATTTCATAAGTTATATAATAATAAGAATGAAAGTAAGAAAGTATTCTGACAGAATTTTTACGCCAACTTAAACTGTAAAACTGTACAAATCTACAAGGCCAAAAATTATGTTTCATCATGAAAAGAAACCTACAGATGTCTAGTTTCTAAATCAAAAAGCGGTGAGTCGTTTCGATTCTTCTAGAGTGAGTTATGCCGTTTTTCGTACAGGGTATCCTGTTTCGGCAGATTCTGTCCCACTTAGGAATATGAATGTATATGTTAATATAACGATCAAAGAATTGAAAGAAAACCATTCTTAGCATATATGGATGTATTACGAGTAATTAGAAGTGTTAAATAATAGGATAGAAGTCTAAATGGCTTAATGAAAGAAGTTTAGAAATGTTATAATACGTATGCTTGAATTGGTTCTTGAATGGAATTGAAACTGCAATTTCAGTTAAGAATCATTTGGGTTAAGTAGCTAATGCTTCCAATAAGTCATTAGTTAAGAATTTAACTCTAAAACATAGAAGTAGATTGCTATTCTTGAGAAATTTCAAGTTTGGTCAAGAACTTCAATTCTTGCATTTGATTGATTCAAACGATTGTAATAGCTTAAAACCTTGTACTAATGGAGGGTTTTAGTCAAGGAACAAACCCCATATGATTAAGACATAGATTAAGGACTTAATGGGTGAAAACTGCGTGCTACAGTGCCCTTCAGACAGGGACCAAAAATGTTAAAAATGTTAGAAATCCAAACGCTAGAAACCATAGCTAGACATGTCCGATTGATCTGAAATTTTAGCCATAACCCTAAAATGGTATAAGAACAGGTCGGGAATGCTCAAATCCGTAATCCGACCTTGCGGAAAAGTCACTGTAGCGGCAGTGGCTAAAATCACTATTCACGTTAAAACTTGATTTTTAAAATTTGAGCTAGACTTGTCCAATGAACTCCAAATTTGAAACACAAGTCTAATATGGCCTAAGATTTCATGGAAAAGAGTCGGAACTGAAATACGACCCCTCGAGGGTACTGTAGCAATATACGCGTATTTCGGAGAAAACCGTTAAACGAGTTTATTAATGGCTATACATTTATTATAACCTAGAGTTATGTTATATGAGACTTTAGCATTATAGAGTTAATTATATTGAGTATTTATATATACTACTTATATAGGGGGTGCTTCGAACGTTATTGAGCACGGGAAAGGAAAAGGCGTACGTGAAGCCTAGTGAACCGTAGTAGAATCAAGGTGAGTTTTATGAGGATTTCTATAGTACATAGCAATATGTTATTTTCAGAAAAGTAAGATTTCCAAAGGTTTATAAATACTAAAGTTTGGAAAATAGTTTTGACTGAAGCTCTATACAAGGGCTTAGTGTTTAAAACAGATTTTTAAAGTATGGTTTGCAAGGTATTTTGAAAGAAGTTCCTTATGGGAACTAAGTTGTCAAAATCAGTTTTTTTAAAGTATTTTCAGTAAAGAGTTATAAAATGTTTGAGTAAGAGTTGTTTACAAATTGTGTCCCATTTTGACCAATTTGAGATGAAATGAAGTAAGAATTAAAGAAAGAAAGAAGTATGAGCCAGTTGTCCGGACTAGGATCACCCACATAATCGGGGGATCAGAAGACACTAATGGGATGGTACCTCCCGTCACGAAGTAGTTGTCTAGCTTGGTATACCCTTGTGCTTGAATCCGTTCCAAGTCACAAAGGGGAGACAGAATGAGCATAACCTAGCGGGCGGATCTGTTCTGTCCCGCGAGGTGAGCTAGTAGAATGAATTAAACTAAATTAATTCATGAGTTTCAGTTGGTCACTAGAAAACGAGAAAGAATATAGTTTTGATAAAAGAAAGTAGTTTTGAGAAAGAATACAGTTTTGATAAAAGAAAGTAGTTTTGAGAAAGAATACAGTTTTGATAAAAGAAAGTAGTTTTGAGAAAGAATACAGTTTTGATAAAAGAAAGTAGTTTTGAGAAAGAATACAGTTTTGATAAAAGAAAGTAGTTTTGAGAAAGAATACAGTTTTGATAAAAGAAAGAAATTTTGAGAAAGAAAGTATTTTTGAGTTTTGAAGAAAGAAAAGAAAAGAGATTTGAGATTTATTATGAAATAAGTTCTAGTAGTTTACTTGTTATATTTCAAGTTTTAAAGCAGAAAAGTTTTGGGTCTAAAACTCATATTACTCACGAGACTTTATGTCTCACGTATTATTTTTAAATGCTATGTACTTAGGTGAGATGAGCAGGAGCTGGAGTGGGACCAGTGTGTATACAGTAAGTTTAAATTATGGTTTTCTGTATTGAGTCTGTAATACCCTTTCAGAATAAAGTTTATTAAAAAAAAATTTGGTGACTTTTCATGGTCACGTTTTGTAAAATGTTTTGTAATATAAACTATATTAAATTATGGTTTTGAGAAAGGGGTGTTACACTACATATGTATAATCACATATGATTCCCATGTGTAATTTATATATGATTTTCCTGTTAACTCACTTGTGATTATAAAATAATAACCAGCATACTTGCCTTGTGTTTTTAATTGGTTATACTATTCAGTATCTGAGTTGATTTAATCTGTTGTTTTTTTATAAAAGATAGAAAAATGTCTGAGCTATCACTCTCACTTCCGCTACAACTATACGACTTTTCTTCAACATATTAAGTGATCTTGAATTGCATGATAGTTGCTATATGAGTATCAAGAAAAACATGTTTCTGTTATGATAGCAGAGACTGATTACCATCTTGAAATATCTTGCAAATATAATGAAATTCAATATCAATACTTATTGAATATGATGAAAACGAGTAATATAGTTCTAGTGGAAGTGAGAGTAATAGCTCAGATAGTTTTGTACGTTTTCTACCAATCAATACATTCAACCAGCTCACAAACTGGAAAGAATAACCAATGAAAAGCATAAGGAATATTATTATGTTCTTCGCATTTATAATCACATGTGATTACATGACAACTCATATATGATTGTCATACTAACTCCCATGTTATTTACTATAATTTTGTATACTCTACATATGTATAATCACATATGATTCCAATGTGTGATTCATATATGGTTTTCATGTTAACTCACTTTGGATTATAAAATAATCACCAACATATTTCCCTTGTGTTTTTTATTGGTTATTCTTTCCAGCTTCTGAGCTGGTTGGATCTATTGATTGGTAGAAAACATACAAAATTATCTAAGCTATCACTCTCACTTTTGCTGGAACTAGATGACTCGCCTTTAACATATTAAGTGGTCTTGAATTTCATGATATTTGCTAAGTTAGTTTGAAGAAAACCATGTTTCTGTTATGATAGCAGAGCATGTTTACTATTTTCAAAATATCTAGCAGATATTATGAACTTCAAGATCAATATTTATTGAATATGATGAATTCGACTAATCTAGTTGTAGTGAAAGTGAGAGTAATAGCTCAGATATTTTTGTACGTTTTCTACCAATGAATAGATTCAACCAACTCACAAACTGGAAAAAATAACCAATGAAAAACACAAGGAATATTATTATGTTCTATACATTTATAATCACATGTGATTACATGACAAAATCATATATGATTTTCATATTAACTCACATGTTATATTCTATGTTATTCATATATAATGAATAATCTGAAATGTTTTCTGCAAACCATGAACTAAATAACCTAAGTTCACATGCAACCTATGAGGATCTATGTTTTCTTCAAATTGAACATATAACAAAAAACCAAAGGCCATAAGAAAATTAACTAAAAGAATAAAATTAGAAAAACCAACCTTTTAGAATTTTCTGGAAGCTGAGCAGCAAAAGTATCCTGCCTCAAATGAGATCACACCCAAGCCGAGAGGATTATGGATCGATATTCCAGAGAGAAACAATAGAATGAGCAACTGATAATGAGGCCTAGGGTTCCCTATTTATAGGGAACCAAAGGGTAAAGCTAGAAACCCTAGCCGCAGCCCATTTTCCGGATTATGTGTACGCGCGCCGCGGCCTTTACATTTGCGCGCCGCGTGCCGCAATTCAAACTATTGAATTCATACGGATATGTACGCGCGTCGCAGCCTTTACATTTGCGCGCCGCGCGCCGCAATTCAACCATTGAATTCGTACGGCTTTAATCCCTGACCTCCTGATTAATCCAATTAATGTCACAGAAATTAATCCAATTAATTTCTGATTAATTATTAATCAAACAATATTATTTCTAATTAATATATTATCTCCATAATATATTAACA
The DNA here is from genome assembly GCA_023525715.1 of Cichorium intybus. Classification (NCBI taxonomy): domain Eukaryota; kingdom Viridiplantae; phylum Streptophyta; class Magnoliopsida; order Asterales; family Asteraceae; genus Cichorium; species Cichorium intybus. The sequence continues at coordinate 84,792,511 of CM042009.1, forward strand.
AACAATATCTTGATTTATTAGTCATATAATAAATCAACCCTCTCTCTCTACTTAACTTTCCAACAAACCTCCAGCCATGAGGGCAACCCAAATGGACTGTGCCACTATTAATTAGGTAAATACTAATTATTAGTCATGGCTTAGACACCTAATCCAACAGTCTCCCACTTGGATAAGTCTATGACTATAATTACCAATTTAACCTCTAATTAACCAGCACTTTTAGCTTCCTAGAAACTATTGTCGAACTCTGATCTAATCAGTTCTGTCCATAGATAAGTGATCAGATGATCCTCCGTCCAACAAGATATTTTTCAGACTCAAGACATGGATTAAAGTCAATCCTGGTCTGATTCACTGTTCCTCGATATCCGATTTGCATATGACTCTTAGACTACCAATTTAGTCCCGGTTGGCCAACCATTTTAGTCAACTTCAAATTCATCGAGAGGCCTACAGATATCTGTTCCCGTTAGGGTCAAGGGACGAATAAGCTTCGACTCATATACTTATGTCTTTTACCAGACAAATCACTCAGAATAATACGTTTTATAACACCGAGTTACCGATGCGTTTTCGTATTATCAATGAGCAACCGTCTAATAAATCATAACTCATATGTCTTAACTTAAAGATCAAAAGATATTATCGTCTCAACATTGCTCGTGATGAAATCCATGAAGCAATCCATTGAGCGCGGGTTTATCCAATACTCAAATCTCCATTTCCAAGTATTCACGAATGGTGCAGCAATCCAATTGCAATGTCTAACTCCTTAGACAATCTATTACCAATTCATGACAGTCTTACTTCGCACTTACTCCCAAAAAGTGTAATCGACTGTGGATATTTGAATAATCCAATTATTCAGGAAGTAAAACATGCAAAATAAAACACAATGATAAAGTATTGAAAAAAGTAGTAAACCATTACTCATTAATAAATCTCTATTATTAAATCACAAGAGTCAAATACAATACATTGTTACAAGTTTTGAAACCTATCTAATTTACATAAACTTTATATCATCTCTTAATCCAATGCTCCTAGCATGCTGATTATGCTTAATCCTACTCAGAGCCTTTGTCAAGGGATCTGCAGGATTATCTTCCGATGATACCCTCTTTACCACGAGGTGACCTTCTTCTACCTTATGCCTTATGTAGTGGTACTTTCTGTCGATATGCCTGGACTTTCCATGGTCTCGCGGTTCCTTTGTCAAGGTGACCGCACCTTCGTTATCGCAGAACAGTTCCACGGGCTCCTGAATACTCGGGACTACTCCATGGTCACCGATGAAGTTCTTCAGCCAAGCCGCTTCCTTAGACGCTTCACTTGCTGCTATATACTCTGATTCACAAGTAGAATCAGCCACCGTATCTTGCTTGGAACTTTTCCAAGTTACTGCTCCTCCGTTCAGAAGGAATACCCAGCCAGACTGAGACCGACCACTGTCTCTATCCGTCTAAAAACTGGCATCTGTATATCCTTCAACTCTCAATGTATCACTGCCTCCAAGGACCAACACCATGTCCTTTGTCCTTCGCAGATACTTGAGTATATTCTTTACAGCTATCCAATGCGCCCTTCCAGGGTTACCCTGGTACCGACTGACCATGCTTAAAGCAAAGGCCACGTCAGGGCGAGTACACATCATAGCGTACATGATCGATCCTACAGCCGAAGCGTAAGGTACCCGACTCATTTCAGCTATTTCTTCGTCTGTACTCGGACTTTGAGTCTTACTCAATTTTGCATTACTTTGGATAGGTAGCTCTCCCTTCTTGGAATTTTCCATACTAAACCTTTTCAGTACCTTTTCCAAGTATGTACCCTGACTAAGTCCAATTAGTCTCTTCTTCCTATCTCTCAATATTCTTATCCCAAGAATATAGGCAGCCTCTCCTAGGTCCTTCATGGCGAAACATTTTCCAAGCCAAGCCTTGACATCTTGCAAGGTTGGGATATCATTTCCCATGAGCAGTATGTCATCGACATACAGCACCAGAAAAGTGACTACACTCCCACTAGCCTTGACATATACGCAGGACTCATCCTCGCTCCTAGAGAAACCAAACTCTTTGACTTTCTCATGGAAACAAAGATTCCAGCTGCGAGAAGCTTGCTTCAATCCGTAGATTGATCTCTCAAGCTTACACACCTTATTAGGATACTTTGCATCGAAAAAACCCTCTGGCTGATTCATGTAGACATCCTCAGTCAACTTTCCATTAAGGAAGGCGGTTTTGACGTCCATCTGCCAAATTTCATAGTCATGAAATGCAGCTATGGCCAGCATAATCCTAATAGACTTTATCTTGGCTACTGGTGAGAACGTCTCGTCATAGTCAACCCCTGGGGTTTGAGTAAAGCCCTTCGCAACCAGTCTTGCCTTGAAAGTGTGTACTTTTCCGTCCATGTCGGTCTTCTTCTTGAAGATCCATTTGCACCCGACTGTCTTTCGACCCGGTACGTTGTCAACCAAGTTCCAAACTTGATTGTCATACATGGACTTGATCTCGCTATCCATGGCCTCTTTCCACTTGGCAGACTCAGGGCCCGCCACTGCTTCCTGGTATTTAGCTGGTTCATCCAAATTTATCAGTGTCCTATCACTGACAAACGTGTCCCCATCCGAAGTTATATGGAAACCATAAAACTCGGGTGGCATGCTAACCCTACCGGAACGCCTAAGAGGTAAGGATACATCTGTCGGACCAACAGGAACTTCTTCCTCATGTTGGTTGCTAGTTTCTCCTAAGGTTGCGTCATCTGATGACTCTTGAATTTCTTCCAGATCAATGGTACTCCCACTGTCCTCTTTGAATATGAGCTCTCTCTCTCGAAAGACCGCTCGTCTAGCTACAAAGACCACGTCCTCGCTTGGTCTGTAGAATAGATATCCAAATGACTGTTTGGGATAACCAAGGAAGAAACACCTTTCGCTTCTGTCTGCGAGTTTGTCTTGAGTCTCTCGTCTAACGAAAGCCTCACAACCCCAGACCTTGATATGTGCCAACGAGGGAACTTTCCCCGTCCACATCTCATGAGGTGTTTTAGCAACCTTCTTAGTTGGGACAAGATTGAGGATATGGGCGGCAGTCTCTAAGGCATACCCCCAGAAGTGAATGGGAAGTGAAGCTCGACTCATCATGGAACGAACCATGTCCAACAGGGTTCGGTTGCGCCTCTCCGCAACACCGTTCAACTATGGTGTCCTGGGAGGTGTCAACTGCGAAACTATTCCGCATTCCTTTAGATAGTCTAGGAACTCGATACTTAGATACTCTTCGCCTCTGTCGGACCTGAGCATCTTTAGCTTCCTGCCTAATTGATTCTCTACCTCGTTCTTAAACTCTTTGAACTTTTCAAAGGTGTCCGACTTGTGCTTGATCAAGTAGATATAACCGTATCTACTAAAATCGTCGGTAAAGGTCACGTAGAACCGCGTGCCATCCTTTGTGGTTGATCTGAATGACCACATACATCCGTGTGAATGATGTCCAGTAGACCCTCACCCCTTTCAAAAGACCCTTTGAAAGGTGATTTAGTCATCTTGCCCAACAGACAAGATTCGCATACATCATCCTACCTGAGGTCGAATGATTCCAACACTCCATCCTTTTGGAGTTGGGCGATGCGTTTCTTGCTGATGTGCCCGAGCCGACTATGCCACAGACATGCCTTTTCTACACCACTAGTAGAATCAATATAATTTACACTATGTCCTAAATTGTCAACACATTCAACAGTTTCATACACACCATCACAAGGATAAGCAGAAAAAATCAAAATACCATTTTTGAAAACAGAAATCGAACCAATTTTATTATCAAAAGAAAATTGAAACCCTTGTCTGAACAATGCGTGAAATGAAATAATGTTTCTTGCCATTTCTGGCGAATAACAACAATTAAATAACTCTATACTAACATCACTACTAAGCACTAAACTGTAAACGCCGATCTTGGTAACAGGGGACGATCTCCTATTGCCCATGATCAAGTTCAGTCTACCGTGCTCCACCTCCCTGCTTTCCTTTAGGCCCTGCAGATCAGAACAAATGTGAAAACTACATCCTGTATCAAGGACCCAAGAATTAGAAGATGGTGAGTTTTTAGAGATAGTGTATATACCTGCTGTCGATGGCTTTACTTTCCCATCCTTGACATCCTGCAAGTATTTGGGGCAGCTTCTCTTCCAATGGCCCTTCTCTTTGCAGTAAAAACAGTTGGCTTCATCGGGGTTGGCCACACAAGGAATGTGGGAAGTTTTGGTTCTCGAGCCATTACTGGATGACCCGACCTGAACCTTTTCCCTCCAATTTTGCTTAGGAGGGCCCTTCCTTTTCTTTCCTTTGCCACTTCCAATGGCTAGAACAGGCTGATTAACCGAGGGTACACTTTTACCCTTCATCCCGTCTTCAGCAACTCGAAGCATGCAATGCAACTCATTCAGGTTAGCCTGATTGTTGTTCAAATGATAAGCCAGCCTGAACTGGTTATAAGAACTCGGTAGGGAGTTAAGCACTATGTCAACGGCCAACTCCTCCGGTACAGGCATCGCAAGCTTTCTAAGCCGCTCCACGTAACCTTGCATTCTTTGCACATGGGCACAGATGGACTCTCCATCTTTAGGTTTGCTGTTTGTGAAGTCCTTGACCACTTCGCACCTTTCGATGCGCTCTTGCTTACGGAACTTTTCCGCAAGCTCACGGTGCATCTCATAGGGCCAGTAGTCTTCATATATTCTCTGCAATTCGGGGTTCATTGTGGCGATCATGATGCAGGCCACTTTGGTCGCATCATCAGAATGTTTTTGGTACGAGGCAATTTCCTCGGGAGTAGCAGTTTCAGGGTCAACATCGACAAGCTCAGTCTCGAGAACATACTCTTTGTTCTCATACCTCAGAGCCATCTTGATGTTTCTAATCCAGTCATTGTAGTTTGTCCCGTTCAATTGAACCTTGGAACACAGTGAGAGGATTGAGGGAACACTGGAGTTTGATTGGGGAGCGGATTGATCAGCAGAAGACATCTATAAAAGAAGGTAAGTTTAATTAGATACTTGTCGGTCCTTATAATAACCCAATATAAAATAAGGATAGGATCCAACTATAACAATTTGCAACATAGAAGAGGGATGCCGTAATCTATAAGCAAATTTTATAAAGGTAGGCGAATGACGATTCAGCCAATTCCACCGCGGAAAAATAATCTTATTATGAATGGAATTCCTAGTTTCTTTTTGAGATTTATTGAACTGTTCAATAGCATGTTTAATCTCGGATATGCCCCACCGTTTGTGACTGGGATGCCGAGGATCACAAACCGGGTGTGAATAACCATGCAAATTAGCTTGGTATTCTCGGGGTCCATTATCATCTCAAATTGATGTGCCGGTAAACCACACACGCTCCATCAACAATGATAACACCCGAGACACCCATTGCCACTCTTTATGAACCCCCATTGGTGTGCCGGTAAACCACACACGCTCCACCAACGTTTCATAAAGTGCAATGTGCAATTTCATGGGGTAGCATCAAATTCACATTTTTTTTTAAAGTAACTAGATTGGGATTTTGTGCAAAGGTTCTAGTACTTTGATCATTATACTTTTAATGATTATGTGGTCCTATCAAAACTGTTCGGCTAACGACCCTCCACTGATCAGGCGAGCGGTGGGTGAGAGTGTTCACCAATTAGACTGTCATTTTATAGGCAGCCTCCTTATACCCACTTTATAGACCAGCTTCGTGAATGAGGCCTACTATTGAATTGACTGACCAATTTTATCTTATACATATAGTATTAACAATTAATAACATATATAAGATGTATTTTAAAACCCTTTAAAATATTCAAGATTTATCTTTTAATTTTACCAAAGTTAACAATTAAATTTTAAATTAAATTAAACCTCAAATTCGATTTAATCAATTTTAATTACCAATTAATTAAATTAATTAAATCTAAATATTTTAAACATTTTAAAATATTTTTCTGGATTTATTCCATTAATTTCGCCAATTTGAAATTAATTAAATCCTTTTGAATTATCTTTTAATTAACAATTAATTAAATTAATTCAGTTGAAGATAGGTTTATCCAAAATTAATCAAATTAATTAAAACCTATCCTAAACCCCCTAAAAATTGAATTCAAATAATGGGGTTTAAGGTTATCATTTAATTAACAAATAAAGTTACCAAAAATAGAAAACCTTCTAAAACCCTAATTGTGATATTCGAAATAGGCAAAGGGGATATTAGGGTTTCCAAACCCCTAATCCTTGAAATTGATCCACAAGGGTATTAGGGTTTAGAAGCCTTAAACCCTAAAACAGTTATATCAATTCAACAAGAAAACAACACAGGCTCTGATACCACTGAAATGTTTTCTACAAACCATGAACTAAATAACCTAAGTTCACATGCAACCTATGAGGATCTATGTTTTCTTCTAATTGAACATATAACAAAAAACCAAAGGCCATAAGAAAATTAACTAAAAGAATAAAATTAGAAAAACCAACCTTTTAGAATTTTCTGGAAGCTGAGCAGCAAAAGTATCCTGCCTCAAATGAGATCACACCCAAGCCGAGAGGATTATGGATCGATATTCCAGAGAGAAACAATAGAATGAGCAACTGATAATGAGGCCTAGGGTTCCCTATTTATAGGGAACCAAAGGGTAAAGCTAGAAACCCTAGCCGCAGCCCATTTTCCGGATTATGTGTACGCGCGCCGCGGCCTTTACATTTGCGCGCCGCGTGCCGCAATTCAAACTATTGAATTCATACGGATATGTACGCGCGTCGCATCCTTTACATTTGCGCGCCGCGCGCCGCAATTCAACCATTGAATTCGTACGGCTTTAATCTCTGACCTCCTGATTAATCCAATTAATGTCACAGAAATTAATCCAATTAATTTCTGATTAAATATTAATCAAACAATATTATTTCTAATTAATATATTATATCCATAATATATTAACAAACAATATCTTGATTTATTAGTCATATAATAAATCAACCCTCTCTCTCTACTTAACTTTCCAACAAACCTCCAGCCATGAGGGCAACCCAAATGGACTGTGCCACTATTAATTAGGTAAATACTAATTATTAGTCATGGCTTAGACACCTAATCCAACATAATCATATATGATTATCGTGTTAAGTCGTATGTGATTGTTTACAGTAATCAAATATCACCAATATTTTACATGTGAAGTTACTGTTTTTTATATTGTTCACATTTTATAATCACATGCGATTTGTTGATAATTCATATGAGATTGTCCTATTAACTCGCATGTAATTTGTTCTCCTATACATTTAAGTCATATGTCATTCTTGTATTAACTCACATGTGATATATCCTCTTAATTATATTTGCAGTTACTGTACGTAGACAGTGTGAAATGCGATTGTCTGCCTGTGGAGCGTTCACGTCCTGTGATCAACAACTGGACTTCTGAAAAAGTTAAATTTAGAGAAAATTTTGAGAAGGATGTCCTTGGTGAATTTGGCACATGACGTCTAAATAAAGCTTTTGTTGAGAAAGATTTTACTGAGGATGTATATTTCTATTTACAATGTTTCTCTTTAATCATTTGTGATTATAATTTGTATTTATATATTCATTTGTTTCATTTAGGAATATTTGTTGAAGATAGAGAAGAGGAATGAAAAATTACAATCTTTCGTCAATACTGCATTGGACAAGTTTCCACAGAGCATGAAGTTGGAATTTTGGAAAGCAATGATTGAGTTGATTAACGAGGAAAAAGAAAAATGTGTTGATGAAGATGATAATGATGACGATGTCGATGGTGGTGAAGACAATGAACATATTGAAGATGATGACAATGATGATGAAGGTGATGATGACATTGATGATAACGAAGGTGATGACGACATTGATGACGATGATGATGAAGATAGTGAAACTGATGATGATGATAATGATGGTGGTATAGAAAATGATAATGATGGTGGTGATGGTGGTATAGAAGAAAATGAAGAGAATGTTGAAAAGGATGAAGGGAATGTTCAAAAGAAGCAACGTATTGATCAATCTGGTGATAATGATGATGGTGGTCATGAGGAAAATTACAATGAAGGTGGTGGTCATGAAGGTGAGGATGATGAGAATGATGGGAGTAATGAATCTGCTGAAAACGATGAGGAGATTGAGGAGATTGAGGAGATTGTAGGAGATGAGAATATTAGTGATGTTAAAAAGGATGAAGGGGATGTTGAAAAGAAGAAAGGGATTGGTAGAAGTTCTAATGAAAATGTTGAAGCAATCTTAATAAGTTTGAAAAATAGTGGCGAATCGGAACAACCATTAAGTCAATTTTGGTTCAGTACACCAATCCAAAACATATTGAACGAACCTTTGGAAGAAACAAGTCAGTGTAACTATCCTTCATCCATGATTAAAAAAATTAAAAAAATTGAATTCGTTTGTGATTATACTAATTTTCTCTTAATATTTTTTAGTGAAAAAAAATAATTAAGAAAATCAGTCTGGCTACAATGGAGATACGCGGATTTGGGACGACGTATCAAACTTAGCAACAGATGCAGATATAAACAAAACCATAGATGATCATGTCAAACATATTCTTGATGATGCAAAAGGTATTAAACAAAATTTTAATCATATATGTTTGTATGTTAATCATGTATGATTATAAACTAACTTTTCTTATTTGGTTTTGTAGAAAACATCAATGAAGAAAATCAGTCTGGTGAAATAACAAATGAAGAAAAAGAGGTAAATGATCAAATAAAAGAAACTGAGGTGAACGATTTTTTCAAAAAGACAGATAATGTTCATAATATTGAAAACACAATCACAGATAGTCAATTCTTAAATGAACCAGATGTTATTGAATTTTTTGAAAAGTCTATATATGAATCTAACAAAAAAAAGAGAACACATTCATGCCAAGTTTTGAACTTCATATCAGTCAAATAACACCACCAGAAGAATCCAATCAAAATCAAACAAAACACGTTCAAACCGACAAATTGGTAATGCAATCACATCTGATTATAATTCATATTTTAATCACATCTGATTATATGTGTATGTAATCACATGTGATTGTCATCTTTTTTAAATTTATTATATACTCAAAAGTTCTTTTTTCTGAACATATTATTCAGGAAACAAATCTGAAAGAAAAACAAGTTGGGCCTGTAATTCTTAATCCTCAACCAATATTAACTGTCTTACCTGAAGAAAAAAGACAAAAAAAAAACCTGGGCCAAGCATGAAATCACCCTTTAAGGATAGGGTGATAAATATGAAAAGCACCAACACTGCAGAAGAAGATATGATAAGTGAATGGCTTTTTAACTTAAAAGGCGACGTCTTGTAAGTTATTCATATGTGATTCATAATATAAAATTATTAAATTTAAACATGTAAATGACAGTAAATTATTCATAAATACATTGTTAATCATATGTGATTTTTCTTTTCACAGTGATGAAGTGATAACGACAGTAGGTGGAAGAACTGTACACAGGTACATGTTGGAAAGTTTGTTCCCAGGAGAGTATATAATATATGGAATCATTGATTCCTGGGCTGAAATTTTAAACCATCATGAACTTGAAAGGGATCAGAACAGTTCCCCATACAAACTTTTTCTTAATATTCAAATGACAGTAAGTTATTCATAATACATTGTTAATTATATGTGATTTTTCATATCCTATACTAACACACACATTATAAACCCTTAGACAAACTACATTAAGGAGAAGGAATTTGAAAAAGAGAAAAACAGAAAAAAAGCAAAAAATTATTGGAAAAGATGGCTTTGGAAGCAGAAGAAGAACAGTATAAACTGTTCAAAAAATATTTTCATGACTGCTTGCACAACGACAAAGAGAAAATTCTGCTAAAAGACATTGATCTTGTAAGTATCGCTATAATGATATATTCATATTTGATGATCAATCATATGTGATTGTAGTGTTAAATCACATATGATTGCTTACAATCGTTTTATATACTCTACACACATATATTCATATATGATGATCAATCATATCTGCTTGCAATGTTAAATCATATATGATTGGTTACAATCATTTTATATACTCTACATATATATAATCACAAATCAAACCTAATCTTATACATTATTGTTACTTAAATACAGGTGTTTTTCCCTGTATGCCGAAGCGACCACATATTTCTGTTTGTTTTCAACATAAAGAACCCAGGAATTGTGATACTTGACATCAGCATATCAGATGCTACAATCGAAGGAAAATACATGCCGGTTTTGAAAAACCTTGTAAGTACTATCTCATAACATTGTTAATAATAAAACAAAATGAAAAACCTTGTATTCATATATGATTAAATTATCTTTTCTTTTTAAATGCAGAAAAAATTCTTTGAAAGATATTTGGATGAAGTAAACCACCCAAAGGCAAAACAATTGTCAAATCCAAATTTGAATATCAAATTACTGGACATGCCTTGAAAAACAAGAAACAATAAAACAGACTGTGGGATATTTGCCATGAGACATATGGAGACATATAAAGGACAAAATGATGGCAAATACAATTATGGTTTTCCAAAAGAGGGTGGTTTGCAAGATGTTATGTTGGACAGGGTTAGATCGAAATATGCACATAGATTAATAATTTCCGATATAAACATTATCAAAACCAATATCTTGAATCTTGCTAGGGACTACTCTAAGGTCCCTAAATCAAAGAGAAACCAAGATCTGCAAGATGCCGGCCAAATTATTAATCAGAGGTTGAAGAATCTGAATTGAAGGATGGGATGGTGTTGTTAAGAAGGATGGGATGGTGTTATTGAAGGATGGGATGGTTTGGTGTTGTGAAGGTTGAAAGATCGTATGGTTGGGTTGGTGTTGTGATATGTTGTGATGAAATGGTATTCAGACAATTTCTTAACTCTTAAACAATTTTATGATGTTTTATGTATCTACTGAATGTGGCAAATACAATTTCTAATAGGATGTATGTTCTGCATGTGGCAAATTTTATAAACAGTTGTGTTATTTGAAGCATGTCTAATTTATTAAAAAAATGTGCTATTTGAAATCATGTATGCTTATATAACGGTATAGACTAAAATCATATTTATTTCAAAAAAACACATGTGATTTATTAAAAATATGTATAACTTATAACAATGTATTTTTTAAAATGATAAAAATACAACTTCTGATCATATATGATTATAATCATATGTGATTATAAACATATATAACCAGACATCACATGTGATTGCATAAAAAATAATTAGAAAAAAAAAATACAACTTCTAATCATATATGATTATAATCATATGTGATTGTAACCATATATAATGAAATACACTAAAATCATATCTATATGTCAAAAACACATATGATTATCATCAGTTGTCAACAATACATATCTGATTAGCATCTAAAAAAGAACTATCACATATGTTTAATCGTTAAGAACTGAATGTGTTGTTTCTTTTTTCTGATTTGCAATTCTTGTTGGACATGTACGTAAATTGTGCGGCTCTCTTTTACCACATCCAGAACAAATTCTAGTCTTCTTCTGTGATTTCAAAATAGACTTCCCATATTCACCAACCAGCCTTTTCTTTCCACAACTTTTATTAAATTGAACATCAGGAACTTGAACAACAATCTCTTCTGGAACTGCAACTCCAAGAAGCTTTTCAACTAAATCTGCATTGTTTGTTGATACTTCACTTGTAGAATCACTCTTGACATCATTCAACATATCTTTAGTTTTCTGAACAAAAGATGGCAGTTTCTCTTTATCATCTTTAACGATATCCAAACATGATTGAAAAGTAAAGAATGCTTCATTCAAAAGTTTTGTAACGTCAGGATCCCTTTCATCAAAACGATCTCTAATAAGCTTATGATTCGAATATATAACATCCTTTGTCCATCGTCTTAGAATATATTCTGAAGGTATCTCCTTAAAATCTTTTTTATCAATATTTTGAAGGCATGTCTGCACAATATACCACACTGTGTAAATAGTCCACAACTGCATTTGATTTTCTTTTCAACTTATTTATTTCAACCTGTTACAAGAATAATAATCACATATGATTAAACATTCTTATTTCAACATGTTATATATAATAATATTCACATATGATTGAACATTCATTTTTCAGAAATCACATATGAATACGACTAATTATCTAACGTAATCACTTATGATTATACTAGTATATATCTAATCATTAAATCACATATGACTAAAATTTCTTTTCAAAATTCAGAAATAAAATATGAAAAATATCAATAATTACCTGAAACGTTGCTTTAAATTCCCTTCTCTTGTTCTTCTGAATTACAGTATAATATTCCACACCAACTCCCTCCGTCGACTCCTTATCTTCACAAAATCACACTCCTTTATACAATTCCTTTTGAATATCAAAAAATAAAGCACTCGTATATATCTTTGCTGCTTGTTGTTCTATATCGGATGGTGACTTCATTCCATAATGTGCTTGTTTTGTTTTATGATCAAGTTCACGTTGCGAATTTCGTTGTTTTTTAATAGCATTATCATAATTCATCATAAAATTTACAAGGATATTTTCGCCTTGTGAATACAAGTTAAAAAAAGAATTCATACTCTCAAACCTTAACAGTCTTCATCAACCCACACATTGGAAAGTCCTTGAAATATGCAGGAATCCATGAATCCCGTATTCTAAAAATATCTTTGAACCATCTTTTTTCTTCAAGATTGAATTCTTTCATTAACAAATCTCATTTCGTCTCAAAAACATTAGGCTCCATATTCAAGTCTCATACGAGTTTCTTAAAACGCTTCTTAAAGCCTGTGTTTTTAAGAAATTCCACAGATAGCTGCAATTTGTAAAAACACATACATAATCACATATGATTATACATCATATAATCATTAAATCATATATGATTAAACCTCTTGCTTATAAAATCACATGTAATTGTATAAAAAAACATAAATTAAAATGTGTTCTTTACGATCACATGTTATTATACAATAATAATAACATACCTTTGATTGAAGTTTCTTCATGATATGCCACATATACAATCTGTGTTTTGAATTCGGAAAAACAGATTCAACTGCTTGCTTTAATGCTGCATCTTGATCCGTTAACACCATTACTGGTTGCTTTCCATGAGCATTCATAAATTGTTGAAGCAACCACTTATATGAATCAATAGTTTCTGTGCTTAGTAAACCAGCTCCAACAGTAACAGATGATTTATGATGATCAATCACAGTAAATGGAACAAAAACCAATCCATACCTGTTTTTTCATACAAAAATAAAAAATCACATACAATCAAAAACATATTATACAAAATCACAAATGATTAAGAACAGTAAAAACTTACTTATTTGTTCGAAATGTAGCATCAAGTGACATCACATCTCCAAATTCACTGTAATAAGCCTTTTTTGTTTCATCGGCCCAAAACATTGCATTCAACACCTTGTTGTTATCGCATCTATAATAAAAAGAATAATTCGGGTAGTTGTCTTTCCGCTCCATCATTTTATTAACAATCATTTGAGCATCTTTGTACCCTATAATGCAACCGATCTTTCTCTTAAAATTTTTATAATCACCAACTTTACCCTTTACCTGCTCAAAGCCGCCCATCAAGGTTGCCTTCAATTTGTATGCCTTTGTTGCACCAATTTTTGCTGTTGAAGACCGAACAATATACTCCATGTCCGAAAATGGCAATTCTCTTGTTTTTCTTAAATGATGTATATCTTCAAGCTCATGGTTATGCATTTCCTTGAATTTATCAAACTTGTAATCACTAGTTCCCTTAACAAGCTTGACAACAATCTTTGTTTTACAATATATACGCTTGTATGTTGTGTTACGTTTCGTATCAACTGATTTTTGTCCTAGTTTTCCACTCCTGCTGCAAAGTAAAAATCTATGCTTTACAATCTCACCAACTTTCCTTTGTGTATTCAAACGAACATCAAAACCAGCCTTCTCTGCATAACTTCTATACATCTCAATTGCAGCATCAACACTTTTGAATCTCATTAACGAATCGGTTTAAATTCATCGGGAACATCCGATTTGACATTATGTGGAACCTCGTTATTGTACACTACATCACTCGTTATATCATAATTTTGATGTTGTATAAATATCAAATACAAACACAAATTCCACATTAGCTACATCATTAGCCTGGCAAAAAAGAAAACAACTACACCCACAAGTTTCAGAGCCTGCAACACATGGTATTTTTTTACATTAAAAAAATTCAAAACAAACTCATATACATGATCCTTACCAACAATCAACTCTTACCTGGATGAAGATGAAGCATTAGAAACGAAGTCAGATAAAGGAAAAGCAAAACAAGCATAAGCACACCAAGTGAAGAAAAGGTAATCAATATTTCAATATTTATGCATATATGAAAAATTGATAAATACGTGTAACTAACAATATACAAATTTCTACTGCAGAAAAAGTCTTTTGTGTTTTTTGCACTCATGCAAGTGTCAACGTACAACGGAAAACCATAGTTGTAAATAACATCAACTACACATGTATCTTTTTGAGAATGTACAGAGGTTGTAAACGTTTAAACAATTGCATGAGTTTATCATACTCGAAGTTATGTATGTGTCAAATTAACAAAATACACTATTAATGTTACATATTAAACTTTTGTATTAATAAACTTTTGTATTAATCTACTTACTAAAAAATATGAGATTATAAAACCCGTCGCAACTCCACCCCTTGTTTCAAACCAAATGTCATTTAGCTAAAAACTTAAACGGTGGTCATTTTCAATCAACTTTTAAAATCGTATGGTTATTTTTGTGTATCTTTCTATCTTTGACCTTTATTTAATAACAAAACAATAGTAAGTTTCGGTAAATTAGGATGCATTTAACCATAATTTTGATGAATTCGTATAATTTGGGCCAAACAAAAGTCCATGTGCTCATACCAACTATTCACAAAGAAAATACTAGGCCCATAGCATGTAGTTGTTAGACGTTAGTTGCCTCGCATTATCTATGAATTTAACCCATTATCGATTTGATCCGGATCACGGTGGTACTTACTCGGAATTTAATGATCCCATCCACTTTGAGTCAAAACTCAAAACCGTATTACAGGTTTTCTATCACGAAGATATCGCTGCATTTGTGATTCGAATCATAGCAGTTGTTTTCGTCAAGTATGATTTTGAGACACGGGTTTTCTATGTAGGCGTTAGGGCTTAAAGCCTTAAATACGTAGCCTCTTTGACCGAATCCTCCAAAGGCTTTTGTTAATTGCACGATTAAAGTGTATCTAAAGGCAAAAACACCATGGATTCGAAGAAAAATATGGAAGTATGTTCAGGAACAGATTTGAAGACTTTACCGTAACCAATATCAGAATCAGGTACTTTTTCTAATTTTGAAAGTTTTTGAACTTAACGATTGGTTGGAGCTCTACAAAAGAAGAGACTCTCCAAAAATAGGCGTATGCCACCGTATGCGACGAACACACGGTATTCTTTAGTAAAAGGCGAAAGAATAGTTCGCTCTGTGTTCACCGCGTGGCTGCGTGCCTTTGAATGCCCCTGCTGCTTGGTTTATATAATGACTTCCGCGCTCTCTTATTTCTTGCAAGCAACCGATGTGGGAAGAACTGAACTTTCGTTCCTCTTTTTCAAACCCTTCTCCCCTCTTTTCCTCCCTTCTTTTTTCTTTTCTTTTACTTTGATTTTCTGTTTTAAAAGGAGTGTTTCGATATACGTTTTGAAATTAATACCACATTGATATTGGGTAATTAGAAAATTATATATTCAAATGGGTTTTAGAATATATTTATTCTTTAATTGCGGATAAATTTTCATTATTTAGTGAGCCAATGGATAAACTGGCTAAGAAAAACATATTTTCTAAGAATAATGAAAGTCAACCCTAAGAATTTTGGGTAAAAGTCTTTCCGAATGTATAGAAGAATGGGTAAATAGGTAGACGGTTTTTAGGTTTTATATCAGTGGTGTGTAACTTATTATTTGATTCCTGAGCAATCATTATCATAGTTTGTGTATGCAAAGATTATTGTGAAGCTTACTATTTGGGTTAGAAGTTCCGAGGAAATTGGTGATGTGTAAAAAAGAAATACCAAGTTTTTCAAAATTTATTTTTCCGATGAACTTCCGAGGAAAGCAAACATAACCGGTTCACTCTTATATCCCCTCGGATATGTGTAGGTATTTCTAAGAGCTTTCTAAATAATGATATTTTAATTTTTAAAGGTGTTTTTGACAATATCTTGGAATTCACTCAGGAAAACGTATGAAATACTGATGAACTTTTTTCCTTGGAAAATTTTGTAGGAAGAGGCACTATTTTTCCAGTAGTGTCCCTGTGTGCAAATCCTTTAGAAAAATCTAAATGGTACTCTATTCGTTTTTGGTTGTGTTGGTTGGGCGTAATCTCTTTGTTAATCTCTTTGTTTTTTTGTTGTGTTGGTTTTGGTAATTGTAGTTTGAATGTTGTTATGGTAATGTACTTTGTTTTATTGTGTCTCAAATGGTAAAGTACTTTGTTTTGAATGTTGTTATGGCAATGTACTTTGTTTATTATGTCTCAAATGGTAAAGTACTTTGTTTGTAGTTCATGTTATGGTAATTTACTTTGCTTATTATATCTGAAATGGTAATGTGAGAAAATATTTTAAATGTATAAATATGGATAGAGAGAGAGAGAGAGAGAGAGAAGGTTTTTAAAAGTGTAAATACATATTTATTATGTATTTTTAAGTATAAATACATATTTATTATTTTTTATAAAAACATTTTTTATACATTATATATTTAGAATATAAAAATGAAGTTTGTCTAAATATATGTAAATACTTAAAGAAAGAGCAAATATGACCACAACTCAAGTGGTTATGACATTGATGTTGTTTGTAGAAGAAAGCGAGTTTGAATCTCATCAACCTTCGTTTCATCTTCCTTCTTTTAATTTTTCAAACCACAAGCACGAAGCGCTTAGAAAATTTCATAGTTATCATGTGGTGTGAGTATTTGCAAACCACAATGACCAATCGCGTAAATTTGTCGTTATAAAACTACTTTTTCTAAAAACTAACTTTAATGAGACAATTTTTGAATTACCTTAAATTTACTAAATATAGTTTGATACAAAGTGAATTTATGACTTTTTAGACACTCTAAGGTTTTGCCAAAACAATGTGACATGCTTTTTGCAA
The DNA here is from genome assembly GCA_023525715.1 of Cichorium intybus. NCBI lineage: Eukaryota > Viridiplantae > Streptophyta > Magnoliopsida > Asterales > Asteraceae > Cichorium > Cichorium intybus. Next base: position 84,809,816 of record CM042009.1, read on the forward strand.
ACGATGATAAATTTGGTAATATACTTTCGTTTAATGGGAGCCAAATCATTATTAGACAACGGATATGCTTATGTATTTCGTATTTTAATGTAAGTATTACCTTGGGTAGACAATGTTAGTTAGGAAATAGCTCACGAGCGGGGTCGAATCCTTTGCATCCCTAAAGGTAATATACTTATATTGGGCAAAACTCTTTTAGCTCCACGTTGATGGGTACAAAGTCATGCATCATATAGATGTCAGATAACCATCAAAGATCATCGATCTCAACTACGAGTTTGGGCAAAAATCGATACTCATGTCCTACAATGGCTTTACGGACTCTTTCAAACAATCTCATGGTTTGGGTTCTCAAACAATAATCCATAACCTATGAGGCATGATTTCGGGTCCATGACATCTTCCACACTAATAAAGATGCTTTGCTTACCTCTATAGAGCAGGCATTTAATAACTTTAAACTCGAATCAACACGTTTGCTTCAAGACTACATTCAACGTCTTTGTCATCAATCAACACATCACTAGGGTCCGCGTCACGAGCCACCATGGTCGCGTCGTGAGCCCTAAGTAGTCCAACTTAATCCATTAAGCTCTTAATCCACTAATTCAGAGGCTAAGATCTTCCATAACTCATCCAAAACAACGGGTGAGCCATAAAAATGTAAACTTTATGGGCACGCATGTCCAATACATGTCAAATCCCAAAAACTAGGTCAAAAGAAGCATGAAACACCCAAATATTATTGCATGGCTTCAAGAGAGCTTGAACATTCTCTCTACTTTGGCTCAAGGACTCAAGAAGGTGATAAAACAGTGACTAGGTGGTCTGGAGTTTCCCCAAGTTCCAAGAACAGCATCAACAATGGACCATAAACGCCACTATACAACTCTAACTAGTAGAACAAGCCTTAAAACACATAAATTTTTTAGTTTTTTAACTTGCAATGGTTCAGAACATGGAGATGTAACTGGATCTAAGTTGTTGATGACTCTTTTTCAACCTTCAAAAGCAAGATATGAAGCTAGAATCACAAGGGAGAACTGGGGTTCTCGAGCTAAGGTCTTTATGGAGTTGTGGAGGTTGATAAGAAAGCATATATAGGGTTTCATGCCTTTAAATAGGGCTCAAGTCTAGAAACTTAGGTTCTGCACCGTAGCAGCGTTGCGTGGCAAGCAACAGTTGGTCGTGTCGCGACCAGCATGATCCGCGTGTTTCATTAAAGCCCTCATTCGCGCCACGAACGTCTAGAAAATCCAATACTTAATTAAAAACTTGACTTTTTGAAAACCTTAAATTCATACTTGGAAACAGTCGTGTGGTTTTTATAGAGCTGAGCATAAGTCGGTTTGGGTGGGTTTTGACCTCAAACGGAAGTCATCGGTTTTTCCTGTATCCACAACCGAACCCAAACCTAAACCCAAACTGATTGGTTCGGTTCTCGGTTTTTAATGTGAAACCGGTTTGGTTTTCGGTTTTAAACTGAATCCAAACCCAAAGCTTGGTTTATCATAGGTCGATTTGGGTCAGTTTTGACCTCAAACCGAAGTCATCAGTTTTTCATGTATCCACAAACCGAACCCAAACCCAAACCGATTGGTTCGGTTCTCGGTTTTTAATGTGAAACCAGTTCAGTTTCAGTTTTAAACCGGATTCAAACCCAAAGCTTGGTTTATTATTGGAACTATAGAAGTCGTTGTATATAGAAGAGGAGGGAAGCCTAACTTTGTTACAAGAGGCGATGTGGGATCCTCAAATGTTGATGTAAAAGCTAATGAGCGGATATCTGATGACGTTAATGTGGGATGGCATTCAACTCGGCAAAATAAATAGATACATCTAAGAAAGGAATCAAACTCAAGACCTTGGGTACATAGTCTTAACGCCTTCACCACTTGAGCTGACTGCATCTTAAACTCTATTTTAACAAAACTTAACTATATTATATACGTAATATACATATTTTTTACATAATTAATTCGTAGAAATTGTTTCGGTTTGGTTTTTTTTTAGTTTCCTCATTCCATAAACCAAAACCGAAACGAGATTTTTGGTTTTGGAAAAATAGAAACCAAACCATCAGTTTCATGTTCGGTTTCGGTTTTTCAATATCGATTTCTCGGTTTTTGGGTTCGATTTTGCTCACCACTTTGTGTTGTTGTAGCAAGCCATGTTAGCTATTAAGCCCCCAGTCAACTGCCAATATGGCAGTCACTAAATGATGTAGTGCATACTAACGACTCAAATCAGAGGACTTTGGCCAAAAGGACCAGATGCACAACTTTTTCAAACCACTAGGACCAAGCACGTAGAAAAATTCACGATTTTCCTTACTGAGCGATTTTTTTATAAATGTTTAATATTTTGCAAATCATTGTAAAATAGATTTTCATTACACATTAAATAAAATGAATTCGCCGTAAGTTGACATCAATTAAATGCTCGTTTGATTTGTCCCTGTTTCTATGTCATTCTCAATCTCAACTTTCATCTTCTATTGACGTGTTGGTGATCTCCCGATTTATCCAATAATCTTGTCTACACTTCCGGTTTTTGACAGATCATCAGTCTTGTGCCCTTTTAACTTATTTGTGAATTGTTTCAATCATCAATGCATTGTTAGGTAATTGATGAAGACTTAAAGCTAGTGGATAGCTAGTGGAAACAATTACTCAGTGGAAGATCAAGAAAAGGAGAAAAGAGATTTGCTCTCATATTGATTAAAATATACACCTCCTTGATTAACGGCTATTTATCATCTATATAAATAGAAGCCATGTGCAATGAACAAACACACAGAACAAACATCAATTGAGTGATATACAGAAAATAAACCAAGTAGTCTTTTGTGCAGTATCCAGTTGGCAGCCAAAAGTGTGAGTTATTTTTCTTGTGAGCGGTCAGACTACAAGTGCAGTTTAGCCTTGTATGATTGTAATTTTCTTGGTGATAATAAAACCCTCTCTCTCTCGTTCGCCCGTGGATTAGCCGATCAGACAGATCATGTGAACCACGTTAAATATTGTGTTCCAAGTTTACAGTTTTGTTTGCAGTTATTCTCCATTTTATTTCCGCGTGTTTTGTCGAAATCGTTTATCGTTTGTCGGAAGTGCCTAACTTGTTTTGTTATTCCCAACAAACTGGTATCAGAGCTCCGGGTTTAAAGGAAGTCGTATCTCGCGTATGCTTTGTGGTTGCAGCTTAGTCTGATCTTCCACATCAGAAACGAGGTTTTCGATTGGCCTTATAAAATATTGTTTTTCAGAGCTATGGCTGAAGATGGGAAAGTTAGGATCGAAAATTTCGAAGGTCACGATTTCGGATTTTGGAGAATGCAAATCGAAGATTATCTCTACCAGAAAAAATTACACCTACCACTGTTCGGAATAAAACCTGAAACGATGGCGCAGGAAGAATGGGACTTATTAGATCGGCAGGCACTTGCAGTTATAAGGTTATCATTGGCAACGAATGTAGCATACAATATTGTCAGTGTAAAGACAACCTTCAATCTGATAAATGCGCTGTCTAATATGTACGAAAAACCTTCAGCGGCAAATAAGGTTTTCTTGATTCGGCAGTTGGTGAATCTGAAGATGAAAGAAGGCGGCTCGGTGACAGACCATGTGAATGAATTCAACTCAATAATATCAAGATAAATATCCGTTGATATTGGATTCGAAGACGAAGTCCAGGCGTTGCTGTTATTATCTTCGTTGCCTGAGAGTTGGTCCGGTACAGTTTAGCAGTTCAGCCGGAGGTGCTAAGATGTCATTCGAAGGTATTCACGACTTAATCCTTGGAGAGGATGTGCGAAGACGGAGTGCCGGAGAATCTTCCAGTAGTCTCCTAAGTACAGAAGACAGAGGAAGAAGGTCCAACAAAGGAGGCGGTGGTAGAGGAAGATCGAAGTCGAGAAAGAGAGGTGGTCAGAAAAACAGGACTGATGTTACCTGTTGGAACTGCAAAGAGAAGGGTCATTTCAGAAATCAGTGCCCAAAGCCTTCGACAGACAAAGGCAAGAAGGAAGTCAATATGGCAGTAGATTCTGAAGATGATGCGCTCATTTACTATGTTGAAAACTCAACAGAATCCTGGATCATGGATTCTGGTGCGTCGTTCTATGCTAGTCATTCCAGAGAAGTAATGCAAAATTTCCGGCAGTACAAAGGAAAGGTCAGACTAGCAGACAACAAGAGCCTGGATATTATAGGTGTTGGGGATGTGATCCTCAAGACAACTTTAGGAACAGATTGGACTTTGAAGAATGTCAAGTTCATTCCTGACTTGAAGAGGATGTTAATATCCGTGGGGCAGCTTGATGATGAAGGTCACCATGTTACATTTGGTGATCATCAGTGGAAGGTGACAAAGGGGAATTTAGTTGTTGCTAGAGGACAGAAGCGGGGTACATTTTATAAGGTGGAAGTTTCTGATGCCGAAGCACACACTGTTGAAGAAGTTGGGGCATCCACTCTATGGCACCAAAGACTTGGGCATATGAGTGAGAAGGGAATGAAGATGCTAGTTTCCAAAGGAAGAATACCATAGCTGAAGACTGTGAAAGTCGATTTCTGTGAGCCATGTGTTCTTGGCAAACAGAAGAAAGTTACTTTCAAGAAGGTTGGTCATCAGCCCAAGTCTGGGAAATTGGAGCTAGTTCATTCAGATGTCTACGGTCCCACCTCAGTTTCTTTAGTGGGAGGATCCCGATACTATGTCATGTTTATCGACGATTGCACAAGGAAGGTTTGGGTTTATTTCTTAAAGCATAAGTCTGAAGTTTTTAGCACTTTCAAGAAATGGAAAGCTATTGTGGAAAATGAAACAGACTTGAAGATCAAGTGTTTCAGATCAGACAATGGGGGCGAATACAGTAGTAAAGAATTTGTTGATTACTGTGCTGACCAAGGAATCAAAATGCAGAAGACTGTTCCAGATACACCTCAGCAGAATGGAGTTGCTGAGAGGATGAACCGAACATTAAACGAAAGGGCAAAAAGCATGAGACTGCATGCAGGTTTACCCAATATGTTCTGGGCAGATGCGGTCAACACAGCGGCATATTTAATCAACAAAGGACCCTCAGTCCCCATAGGGTTCAAGATTCCAGAAGAGGAATGGCAAGGTCGTGAAATTTCTCTCAAACACTTGAAGGTTTTCGGTTGTGTCTCTTATGTCAAAGTTAAAGACTCAGAGAGAGACAAGCTAGAGGCAAAGGCAAGGAAATGCACTTTTATAGATTATGGGTTGGATGACATGGGGTACCGCTTCTGGGATAACCATAATAAAAAGGTTATCAGAAGCCGGGATGTGGTGTTCAACGAGAATATCCTATATAAAGATGAACTTGCAGAGAGCTCAGGCAAGAACAAGCCACCAGAGAAAGCAGAAAGTCAAGTCGAGTTTGAAGAAATCTCTGAAGATGACGTTGTGAAACCTATCAGTACTCCAGAGATAGGTGAAAGTTCAGGAAGCAGTGGGAGCTCTGATGTATATGGAGATAGTGGGAGCACAGATGACAATAGTTCTGAAGACGGGGTTGCAGATGATGCAGAAACCTCAACTCCTACTGTTCGTAGATCCACTAGAGTACGAAGACCTCCAGTTAGGTATTCTCCTTCAGCTAATTACTTGTTGTTGACTGAGAATGGTGAACCTGAGTCCTATCCAGAGGCCTTAAGGATGAAAGATTCCATACAGTGGAAGAAGGCTATGGAAGACGAATTGAGCTAACTTGACAAGAACCAGACTTGGTCCTTAGTCAAGCTCCCAGCAGGGAAGAAAGCACTGCAGAACAAGTGGGTGTTTCGGGTAAAGGATGAGATTGATGGCAGTAAAAGATACAAGGCACGATTAGTGGTCAAGGGGTTCCAACAGAAAAGAGGGGTCGATTATAATGAGATATTCTCTCCAGTTGTGAAGATGACTACAATCAGAATGGTCTTGGGTATTGTAGCCTCTGAAGATCTCCATCTAGAGCAGCTAGATGTGAAAACAGTTTTTCTCCATGGTAACCTGGAAGAAGACATCTACATGGTGTAACCCAAAGGTTTTCTCACAGTTGGTAAGGAAAATCTGGTGTGCAAATTGAAGAAAAGTCTGTATGGATTGAAGCAAGCTCCAAGACAGTGGTACTTGAAGTTTGATAGCTTCATGCAAAGGAGTGAGTATCGCAGATGTGAGATGGATCACTGTTGTTACTTGAAGAAATTTAGCTCCTCATACATCATCCTATTACTATATGTTGATGACATGTTGATCGCTGGATCCGACATGCAAGAGATCAACAAGCTTAAGAAGCAGTTGTCCAGAGAGTTCGAGATGAAAGACCTAGGGGCTGCTAAGCAGATATTGGGCATGAGCATAGCCAGGAACAGAGTTACCGGTACATTAAAACTTTCGCAAACGAAGTACATCAAGAAAGTTTTAGAAAAGTTCAGTATGGCAGATGCTAAGGCCAGAAGTACACCTTTGGGAAGTCAGTTGAGACTCTCAAAGAAGCAATCCCCAAAGACGGAAGAAGACAAAGAACAGATGGCTAAAGTTCCTTATGCATCTGCAGTTGGTAGTTTGATGTATGCAATGGTATGCACAAGACCAGATATTGCTCATACAGTGGGAGTAGTGAGCAGGTTCATGTCAAATCTAGGAAGAGAGCATTGGGAGGGAGTAAAGTGGCTGTTACGTTACTTGAAAGGAACAGCTGAGGTTGCCCTATGTTATAGAAGAAAGGGGGTGGTCTTAGAAGGGTTCGCCGATGCAGATTTAGGTGGATGTGCGGATTCAGGTAAGAGCACAACAGGTTATGTGTTCACAATCGGAGGTACTGCAATCAGTTGGATGTCCAGATTACAGAAGAGTGTTGCTCTTTCAACCACAGAAGCAGAGTACATGGCTATTGCAGAAGAAGCCAAAGAGCTTATATGGTTAAAGACCTTCATATCAGAACTTGGAATGCGACAGGAGGATTGTGTACTGCATTGTGACAACCAGAGTGCAGTTCACCTGGCAAAGAATCCGGTGTTTCACAGTAGAACGAAACACATTCAGATGAGGTACCATTTCATTCGAGAGTTAATCAATGATGGAACTCTGAATCTGAAGAAAATCCTTAGAACGAAGAATCCAGCAGATATGTTCACCAAGGTGGTTACCACAGACAAGTTGAAGTTTTGTATGACTTCAACTGGCATTCCAGAAGTTTGAAAAGGAGGGATGGCAGGAACGAGAGAGATTGGAAAACCGTTAAAAGAGTTGGATGGCAGAATTGTTTAAGCCTTCAAGTGGGAGATTGTTAGGTAATTGATGAAGACTTAAAGCTAGTGGATAGCTAGTGGAAACAATTGCTAGTGGAAAGCTAGTGGAAACAATTACTCAGTGGAAGATCAAGAAAAGGAGAAAAGAGATTTGCTCTCATATTGATTAAAATATACACCTCCTTGATTAACGGCTATTTATCATCTATATAAATAGAAGCCATGTGCAATGAACAAACACACAGAACAAATATCAATTGAGTGATATACAGAAAATAAACCAAGTAGTCTTTTGTGCAGTGTCCAGTTGGCAACCAAAAGTGTGAGTTATTTTTCTTGTGAGCGGTCAGACTACAAGTGCAGTTTAGCCTTGTATGATTGTAATTTTCTTGGTGATAATAAAACTCTCTCTCTCTCTCTCGTTCGCCCGTGGATTAGCCGATCAGACAGATCGTGTGAACCACGTTAAATATTGTGTTCCAAGTTTACAGTTTTGTTTGCAGTTATTCTCCATTTTATTTCCGCGTGTTTTGCCGAAATCGTTTATCGTTTGTCGGAAGTGCCTAACTTGTTTTGTTATTCCAACATGCATATTATTAAAATTTGATTGCATAAATACATCAATTTGGATTTGTAAATGCTCAACATTTTCTATTGTTTGTTTATTCTTTATCAAAACAATTGTTGACTAGTTTCCTTAGAATTTTTGGTTTTGTTGCTAATTGGTTATCCATTTGCACGATTTGTGGGGAGTTTTCATTGTTCATTATCAAAATGATTGTCGACTATTCTCTTTTATCAATTTGGCTTTTCAACCTTTGAAATTAAGGCATGCCTTTTGAACCTGGTCTATTTAACTATGTTTTAGACTAAATTTATAATAACGTTAATGGTCAACGACTTTATTAGAATATAAGACTAAGAATGTTAAGTAGGAAGTCACATTGGAGTTAAATCAAGAATTAGAATATTAATGATCCGATCTTTGACTTAACTTAGTTAACTAAGATTTAGACCAAAATTGTAACAATATTAACAACCTAGTGTTTATATATAAGTTACAAGGCTAGTTTTGATAGTTGGAAGTCAAATAAGAAACAATTTATAAATTAGAAAGTTGAAGGGTTTATTTTGCTAGGTGAAATAAGTTTAGAGCTAAAGCCCCCCAAACTCTTTATTTTACTCTTTCACATATTGAAGAGCTAGATAGAGGGAGGAAAATATGATTTAGAAAGTGATTTGGGAGATTACAAGCCAAACTGAAGTGCAATTTGTGATTCTGTTTGAAATAGTATATAAAGAACAAATAATAAATTGTATTTTTGTTTGATCGTGAATCCACAGAGCATTACAAAGAGAATGAACAATATTTATAGTGCGTAAATGTATTATTACAAACTTAATATAAACAGTAGAATGAGAGTTGTTTATTATTTATTGATCAATAGCAAAATAAATATATAGATTGTTTATGTATTATAAATTAAACAAAAACGTAATTTAATTAAAATCCATCTATTTATCTAGAAATTAATTAAAGAATTTGAGTTTTATATTTAGTTTACTTGAAAATGCTTGAACGAAATCCCACCGACTCAATATGAAAAGAACATTTTTAGTCATAACTGCAATATAAGAAAATGCTACAAAAACCTTAAAAGTCTACGCCTTTTTTGTAAATTGGTGATGCAATATTATCTAGTGAGAGAGAGAATTTGGGGAAGAATGTCGAAGCTCGTTAGAAGGAATTAGGGCTTGGTATAACAAGTCGGTAGAAATGCAAGTTGTCCCGAAACGTGGCGAAGAAGGAGATCGGAACCATGACTCACCTTCAATAGCCCAACATTTGTGGAAGACATGCATTGGGGTATACATGCGGTGATCGCCATCTGAGAGAGGAAGAACACGACTTGACTCGCAAAAACTACCCCCATGTGAGGAACCCGTACTACCACAAGTGGGGAACCTTGTGTGTGTATGTGTGTGTGCATGCAGTGGCGGACCCAGAAACAATGGACACGGGAGGCACTGAGGAGCACATTTTTTTTAGACGGGAGACACCTATATATAAATTTTTTTTACTCTACTGGGTAAAATTTCAGGGAGGACACGGGCACACCCGGACACCCCTAGGTCCGCCCCTGTGTGCATGTGTATTTGTACGTGTGTGTGTGTGTATGTGTGTGTGTGTGCATGTGTGTGTGTATGTGTGTATATGTGTATGTGTGTGTGCATGTGTGCGTATGTAGGGGTGTATGTGGTTGTGTGTGTGTGTGTGTGTGTGTGTGTGTGTGTTGGGGAGGGGTTGGGCGTGTGTATGCATACATGTGTGTGTATGGAGAGCCGAGGGGTGTGGGTGTATGTGTGTGGGTGTGGGTGTGCATGGATATATGCACACCGAGATCTACACACACACAAATCTACACATACATATACACGCAAATACACACACACACACACACACACACATATATATATATATATATATATATATATATATATATATATATATATATATATATATATATATATATATATATAAGGCTACTAAAAATTTACTCATTTCAAACTATAAAGGTCATTTAGCTTAAAAAACTTAAAATAGTGGTCATTTTTGAAAAAAAACATTTATAACTCTTTTTTTAATGTCCTTGTTTTTAAACTCTATTTCATAATTTTGATAAATTAGGATGTATTTAACCAAAATTTTGATGAATTTGTATTGTTTGGGCCAAACGAAAGTCCATGTGCTCATAAGAACTCTTCACATAGAAACTACTAGGCCCATGGCCTGTAAGGTAGTTGCCTAAAAGTAGACCTGGCAATATGGGTCACGACACGAAAGACACGACACGAAAACGACACGAGTTTTCCGTGTATGGGTTTTAGAAATTCGTGTTTCGTGTCTATTCGTGTCTGACATGTATTTTAAATTCGTGTTTCGTGTCTTATACGTGTCAAAAACGAATTTACCTGTTTTGACACGTATAAGACACGAATTAAATTCGTGTCACATGTGACACGAATAGACACGTATATACACGAATTAAATTCAGTTTTCCTTGAAGTTCAGGGATTAGTTTAACGTTTACTGATATACAAGGGACCAATTTAGAAAACATCATAGATTTTGTAAATAAACCTAATTCCTAAAATCATCGTATCCTCAAATCTCAAATCTGATTTCTGAGTTTCTGGCCTCAAATCTCAAATCCTTCCCGCTGCCGCCTTGCTTCCTTCCCGACCATCGATCGTCGACTGTCGATTTCTGCAGCCTTGCTTCCTTCCCAATCATCACTGCTTCCGCCTTGCTTCCTTCCCGACCGTCACTGCTTCTGTTTCTCGATCACTGCTGATTTGCTTCTCGATTTCTGGTTTCTGGTTGAGTCGCGCAGTCGACACCCGACATTTGAAGTTGAACCCTAAATCCCCGATCTCTTATTCTCGTTGAGTCGCACAGTCGACACCCAACTCCACCTGCTCGACGATTTGCAGATCCCGGCAGCGCCTTCGATCGCTGCTCAACCACCTGCTTGACGCTGGTCATCCACCGATAAAAATTGGAGTTTAGTAGTTTACTTGTTTTGAAATATTTTGTAATATTGTGGTAAAATTCGGGTTATAATTTGTGTAAATTCGTGTTTTCGTGTGACACTGATAAAAAACGTGTCTGATTGTATCGTGTCGCGTGTTACACGCATTAATTATGTGTCGTGTTCGTGTTTCATATCCCAGACACGTTTTATAATTCGTGTCGTGTACGTGTTTTATAAATTTGTGTCGTGTAAATTCGTGTCTGACATGAATACACGACACGTAGACACGGATTGCCAGGTCTACCTACAAGTTACACCGTCTACGATCGAAAGCCCATTATCGATTTGATCAGATCACGGTCGTAATTCGTCGGAATTTAATGATCCGGTGCTCCATCCACTCTGAGTCAAAACTGCATTTGTGGTACGAATCATAGCAGTTGTATTCGTTAAGCTGTATGATTTTGAGGCGTTTTCTATGTCCGCGTTAGGGTTTAAAAATGTAAATTGCAGGTGGAATCAATTTTGAGGAACAGTTTTAAAGATTTCACCGTAAACGGTATCAGATCTCATAGTTGAACTTAAACGATTGGTTGGACGGCAAAACTTTGAACTTCAACGACTGGTTGGAGCTCTTCGAAAGAAGATACTCTCCAAAAATAAACGTATACCACTGTATACGGCGAACGCACGGTATTCTTTAGTAAAAGGCGAAAGAATAGTTCGCTTTGTGTTCACCGCATGGCTGCGTGGCTTTAAATGACCCAGCTGCTTGGTTTATATAATGACTTCGACGCTCTCTATTTCCTGTAAGCTCCCGATGTGGGATGAATTGCAAACTTTCATTCCACCCTTTAAAACCCTTTCTCCCCCTCTTTTCCTGTCATCGTTTTTCCTTTCTTTTACTTTAATTTCATGTTGGTGTTTCTGTTTTTAAAGAACAAATGCGTTTTGAAATAATACCACAATATCTTGAAAGTTAGAATAATATATTCAACAGATATTTATTCTTTTAATTTCGGATAAGTTTTCATTATTCAGTGAATCAGTGAACCAATGGATAAAATGACTAAGAAAGACATATTTTCTAAAGAAAAATGAAAGACAGTCTTAAGAATTTAGGGTAAAAGTCTTTCATGATGTATCAGAGGAAGGGGTAAATAGATATTTTTCTTTCACCCTTTTATATCAGTAGTGTGGAACTTATTATCTGATTCCTGAACAATCAGAATCATAGTTTGTTTATTCAAAGATTATTGTGAAACTAACTATTTAAAACTTCCGAAGAAGGTAGAAAAAACAGATACCAATAATGATAAGTTGAACTAGAGTTCCGATTTAACGAGAGTATATTACAAATTTACTATCTTTTGCAAAAAACATGTCACAATGTTTTTGCAAAACCTTAATCTACCTAAAAAGTCACAGATTCACTCTGTAGAAAACTACATTTAGTCAAATTCAAAGTTACTTTATAGAAAAAGGTAGTTTTATAAATGTTTCATATTCCGCAAATAATTGCGAAACAGATTTTCATTCTCTATCAGTTCTCAAGTAGCCTCTCCATTTTTGTATTTTTATGATCATTTTATAACGTTATTAAGAGATATTATAAAATATATTTATTTTAACTTTATTAGAAACGTCACATTATTGAGATTTAAATGATTCGACCCGCATTGTCTAAATACAAACTTCATTTCACATTAAATCGAGTGAATTCGCCATAAGCTAACGTCAATTAAACGCTCATTTCATTTCCCCGTTTCTATCTCATTCTCATTTCTCAATCTCAGTTTTCATCTTCTCTCGTTCGTGCTGGTTCTTCCAATTGTTTAATGATCTTGTTTACTCTTACGGTTTTCCGCATATCATCAGTCCCGTGCCTTTTAACGTAATTGTATGTGTTTCAATCATCAATGCCTATTGTTAAATTCTGAATTTAGATCTGTAAATTTGTTTCTTCATTATCAAAACGATTGTCGAGCATTTTCCTTATAATTCTTGATTTCGCTGCCAATTGGTTATCTAATTGCACGATTTGTTGAAAACTTTCTATTTTCAATATATTTTTGTGTCATCGTTGTTGAGAATATTTGATTGTATAAGTTACCGTCTTTGCATGCATACGACGAATATCGTTTGATAACTGGAAACATGATTGGAAATTGTTTTCTACCTTAACTTTGCACAATAGTTTGCAATTTTTTGAGTTAACATTTGCATGCATGCATGCATAACAATGACTTTCAATTAACAGTAATGATAATCTCACTCGTACTTTGTATTCATTAACTTGATTACTCTAGCAAATCTTATTGGGTTGTGTTTTGTTAGATCATACAAAGATGGGTTCGCATTTCAGCAAGCTATTCAAGCGGTTATTATTTGCTAAGAAAGAGATGCGTATTTTGATGGTTGGTCTTGATGCAGCTGGTAAAACCACAATCTTGTACAAGCTCAAATTAGGCGAAATTGTCACTACTATTCCTACTATTGGTATGTTAACATTAACATAACATCTCTATAGAAATATACCTTATTACTCTTTTTTTTTCTTTACATGCAAACTATTTTCTGTGATTTTATTCATTTAATGATTTCATACTCATATTTTCATCAGGATTTAACGTGGAAACTGTTGAGTATAAGAACATCAGCTTCACTGTATGGGATGTTGGTGGACAGGACAAGGTAATGTTGTGTTTTAACTAATGTAAAGATATTGATTCCTTGATTTGCATCTTGGTGACTTTGCTTTATTTATTATTTTTTTCTATTAAGTGTTGTCTAATAAAGTGATGTTTGGATTAATGATATTTAAAAAACATTTGAGAAAATGACAATGCACTTGGGGAAATAGAAGGTGAAAATAAATGAAGTGTTGAATGGTAAATGATGTTTGTTTCAAGTAAGTGTTAGATACACAAACTTGTTTCTTTTTTTAGACCGAATGAACTATTTTGATATCAACAAGTAGTCATTTTATCCTTTTGTTTAAATTCATGTTGTATGACAAATGACTATCTGAATACGAGTAAATAACCATTTTACCTCTTTAAGTCTATTAAATAAAAAATAAACAACGTAAAACATAAAATAACTCGATCTATACAAATGGACACAAATTCTATTTGCATTTACCGATAGAAACACGGTCAACATTAAGAAGTAGTTGTTTTGTTGTATCAAATGTTCATATTAGTTTTTAACAGATTCGACCTTTGTGGAGGCACTACTTCCAAAACACACAAGGTCTTATTTTTGTTGTTGATAGCAATGATCGTGAACGTGTGCTCGAGGCTAAAGACGAGCTACATAGAATGCTTAGTGAGGTACTCTAAATTGCTTTCTTTAACGTTATTTTTTCGGTTATTTTCAATGACGAGGAGGGCATATACGTCTTTTGAATACACAATACATCAAGCGCGAGTTCCTATGCCACCTTGTTTCACATTTTTGGGTGGGAAAAAAAGTTCTATTATGGTTTTGTCTTGTTAGGAAATTTGGTTGTTTTTGCCTTTTTGGTGTTATGAAAGGTAAATGAATGTGTGATTTAGGATGAATTGAAAGATGCGGTATTGCTTGTGTTTGCCAACAAACAAGATCTTCCAAATGCCATGAATGCTGCTGAGATCACTGATAAGCTTGGCCTTCATTCTCTCAAACAACGACACTGGTGAATTCTCAATTCTAGTCATTCTGTTATGAAAATTATACATTTCCTTTTGTGATCTGTTTATATGAATCAGTGGAACTTATAAAAATATGGCCGGTTGATCCAATTAATCAATTCATGTTAGGAGACGATTCTTCGATCCATGATCCATCTAAATCAGATCAATTTAAATAATAAAATTAAGGGCTGAAAGCGTATTTTTGCAATAGCGTTTCGCTTTTTTAGCAATTTATGCAACAATGTTTCATTTTTTTTAACAATTTATACAACAATGTTTCACTTTTTACCAATCTATGCAACTGATATGAATTATGCGATCATGTTTCAACTTGATTAAATAATTCGTATATTATCGGATATTTTGGTCCTAAAGTGAAACAATGTTGCATGTTTTGTATTAAAAACCACTCTGTTGCACAAACTAGGAAAAATGTGAAAATGTGGTTGCATAAACGTGCATTTAACCCTAAAAATAAACTAGATATCTATTTTTATTTGTACTTCATGTTTTTTTGTTGTAATATATCTATACTATGCCTTTCTTTTCTTTTAAATCAATTGCTTGTTTATGCAACGCCATTATTTCCCAAATTATTTAATAAAGTTGTTTACTAGACGAAGTAACAACGAAATATGCAACATTTTAGCTATAACTTATCTAACCGATCAAAACGTTGTTGCATAATTTGTGTCGGTTGCATAAATTGGTAAAATGAATTAAACATTGTTGTATAAACCGGTAAAAAGGTACACATAAGGTAAAACATTACTGCATATATAAGCATTGGTAAAAAGTTACATATTTTATCAATTTATAAAAAAAAATAATAAAACATTATTGCATAACTAAGCATTTAACCAATACCATGGAATGAATTGATCTGAACCAGGTACATTCAGAGTACATGCGCGACTTCCGGTGAAGGTCTGTACGAGGGACTCGATTGGCTTTCGAGCAACATTGCTAGTAAGAATAAACATTAGATGGATGATGGGAAATCAATGTTCCTTTTCAATATATCTGGAAATAATGTTATGAGGGTTAAAATTGTCATTTTACTTTTAATTTTACTAAACTCTTTGGCCTTGTGAACAAGTTGTAGTTGTCTACAGAATTAGTGTTTTTTGTGTGGAATCTAGTTATTGTATAAGTGCTTACTTGTTGATTCCTATTATGTTTTCGTTCATAATTACAAACAAACAAATGATGAGGATAATAGGGCATTAACATCTACACAGTTGAAAGATCGATATTATCGAGTATTTGTTTCATCTTTTTGATGTGATAGGAAATTACAATTTCATCACGTTAACACAATTCGTAGTTCACATCAAACGCACGTTAGTATGTTAAATTATGTCATGTCATGTCATGCGTAACAAATGGGTATTACACCAAAGGGAACCGTGACCACTCACCCCAAGGGGTTTGAGTGCCACGTAGGCGCCACCTTACTTTCCCCTCACTAACCACTCACCCCTTAAATTCTAGGAAATGGTATCCCCTCATTAACCACTCACTTTTTTTAATTAAATAAATAATATAACTAAATTAAACTAAATAACAAATTATATTAAATTAAATTAAAAAAATTAATTAACAAAAGAAAAACATTTCATTAAAATTAATATATTTAATATTTTACCATTTTTGTAAATTTAAAACAAAATACACGACCAGAATTGCAATTTTCTTAATCTGTACCCTTTCTTTCTTTTTTATTTCCTTCTTCTTCGTTCATCTCCTGTCCGTCTCTTGTTCATCTCCTTCGTTCCATTCACTGCATATGAAAAAGAAAGGAGAGAAAGGAAGAGATCGAGAGAGAAAGAAGAGAGAGAGACAGTGATATCGTGCGGCGTTCCAACCCCACGCTTCAAGCTTCACCGCACGTAACACCCCAAGTGAGGCGGTGTTACTGTGCGGGGTTGGGCTCCAGCGTGGACACCGCCCTCCTTCCCCGCTTCCGCTCCGGTTGGTCTTAAGGGGACATTAATGTCCATTTTACCTCTCATCTTTGTACTTATTAACTTTATTAAGTAAAACTTTGGCTTAGGTTTATTCATCAACTTACCTATCTTTATCTTTAGTCTGTTGTGCATTTTTTCTTACACTTTTGATGTGAAAATAGGTTTTTGCCCCCAAACCTAGTAGTGTCAAGCATATTGGAGGATGAATGATTTTTCTCCGTTGGGACACTAGCGATTTGCTTTATGATTGGGCAGGTCAAATGTCCAAAATAATTTTGATGGAGTCAAATGAGATTTACATTATGTCAGCTTGAATTGGGATCCGGTAAGAAAGAAATTTTTGGTAGGAATGTAAGAAGTTTTTATTTACATGTTTTTTCGGCGAACCAACAAAATGAATCACTAGATGATGCAAAAATAACATTATTCACAAAAAAAATTCTCGAAAAAACAACTCGATGATTCATTTTTACGATGATTTTGTTGTTATTCACTAAAATTGTCCGTAACGTGAATAAAAACCTGATTTACTAAAAAATGATTTATCAATATGTTTTTTCAGGATTTTTTTTTCTATGTATCATGTTATTTTTGATTCATCAAGTGATTCATTTTGGTGGTTCGTGAAAAGACCAAGTAAATAAAAAACTTCTTACATTCTTACCATAATTTACTTCTTATTTGATCCTTCTTATATATATATATATATATATATATATATATATATATATATATATATATATATATATATATATATATATATATATATATATATATATATATATATATAGGGTTAAGTTCATATGAGACCATTAGATTTCGTGAGACCGGGAGACGCAATCCTAGCCACTCATTTTGGGTATAAAACAAAACAAAATTAAAAAATGCAAAATAAATAAAAAAATTTGAAAAAAAAATATATTTATTTATTGTTTTCGTCATTTTTTATTAAAAAAAATAAAAAAATTAACGTTTTTTTTTTCATATTCTAGTAGAATGTTACATTATTCTGTGTAATATTCTATTAGAATATTACACATCCAACAACATTCCACTGGAATATTTTTTCGATTTTTCCAGGTTTTTTTCGATTTTATTTTTATTTTTTATATATATTTTAATTTTTTTAGGTAGAATAAATAGCAAAAATTAGTAGATTTTTTTTTAAAAAAAAAATTATCATTATTTTAGACTATTTTAATTTTTTTGTTGATCTTCAAAATGTGTGGCTAGGATTGTACATGACTTAATATATCATATCATATGATATAATTAGTTTAACTCCTTATAATTATTATTTTCACAAAACAATAACTATTCTCTAATTAAATCCAAGAGTTGAATTTATTTATTAATTATCAAATACTTAATAAATATTCAATAAGTACCAACTTGATAAAGGTGTGACCCTATAAGATTATATGTTATTAGCAATATCATTTCATAAATTATTGAGCATATAGATCCAACAATCTTCCATTTGCATAAGATTCATTATGGATTGATATAGACAGTAGTTGACGTCTAGCAACAGACCACTGCCCCTAATAACATATGAAGATGTGTCATTTATCAACATCCAATTCCAAGAGCTAAAAGCTTCAATTGATGTATAAGGTAAGTCTGTCAATATTCTCTTTGTTTTAGACATCATGTTGGACATGAGACATGGAACGTGATCGCTCTCATTTGTTGTCCAACTTTAAGTAAGGCGCCTTACATATCTAACTCTCAACACATGAGAGGAACAAATCCCATCTTGACTACATACGTACTCACTTATAGTTCATAATATACCTAACGATGGCCTTTATAACTGCACAGTTACAAACAGCGTTTAACCATGTTACAATACAATAATTCCTACATGTGAATACCTAATATGTATCTCAGGTCGAAAGACATAAAGATATTTACCTTTGTTCACGACTCACTTATGATTAACGATCCATGAAGTGATTCTTGAAGCGTGCCATATCCAATAGTTGTTCTCCAACAAGTATATATGAACTTGGATGCAACACTTTGCCATTTCATCTCATGAAATCATCCAATCCGATTCATATTAGTCTTAATTCATAGTTGTTCCCACAACCATGAACAACATGGACGATTTAGAATAACCATTTTATTCATGGATAAAACATGCTAACATGGAACACAATAATATTAATACAATAGAGATATCTCATATATCAAAAGAGATTACATATCATTGCTATATAGTTCAGAATATCCATATATTAATAAAGTAAAGATTTAGAAGAAAAGTCTAAGGGTGCTGAGGAGATGGGAGAGAGAAGCTCATCGAGAATGGAGGATTCATGAATTTATTTCTAAAGAGGAGATGAAAATTCATCAAAGCAAACATGAGTTGACTCAATCACTTTCCTTTTGGATAGATTGACCACCCTGTAAACCTTGGATACTGAGGAGTATCTTAAGATTACTCCATCATCTGACATGGATTCGAACTTGGATTGTTGATCTCCCTGTCTTAAGATAAAGCAAGCATATCCAAAAACATGAAAGTAAGAAATGTCAGGCTTACGTCTTCAGCATCTCATATGTTCTCTTACCATGGCGCTTGACAATTATGGAACGATTTTGAGTGTAACGTGCAGTGTTTACAGCTTCAGCCCAAAAGGGTAACGACAAACCAACATCAACAACCATAGTTCTCCCAGTTTCAATTAGAGTTCTAATTCTTCTTTCAGCAACTCCATTTTGTTCAGGAGTTCTTACAACAGAGAAGTTTTGAAGAATACCTCTTTCTTCACAAAATGCCTCAAGAACTTGATTTTTGAACTCAGTGTCATGGTCACTTCTCAGCTGCTTTACTTTGTGATCATATAGGACCTCTAACTGTTTGATGAGAGTAATGATTTCAGCAGCAGCATCACTTTTATTCCTTACGAACATAACCCAAGTATAGCGAGAGAACTCATCAACAATAACCGACGAATACTTCTTTCCAGCAAGAGAAGACACTAGGATAGGGCCAAAAAGATCTATATGTAGCATACTGAAAGGAGATTGAAAGGAGGAACATTGTTTGGACTTAAAAGATGACTTGACTTGCTTTCCCTTTTCACATGCTGAGCAGACTTTATCTTTGACAAAGTTCATTTTAGGAATACCACTGACAAGCTGACTATTGGAGAACTTTGAGATGTTTTTGAAGTTGAGGTGAGACAGACGCTTGTGCACTTTATCTTTGACAAAGTTCATTTTAGGAATACCACTGACAAGCTGACTATTGGAGAACTTTGAGATGTTTTTGAAGTTGAGGTGAGACAGACGCTTGTGCCACGGCCAGTTCACATGAGACTGAGCACGCGAGAAAAAACATCTCTTCAGTGATTGATCAGCAAAAAACATGTCCAAAGAATATAGATGTCATCACATCGTTTAGAATTTTCTCCTACAACACATGCTTCATATTGCTAAAAATGTATCCCGGTAAAGGTCCAGAATATAGATGTTTTTGTCGTTATATCCGGTTTATCAACGGTAACAAGTTAGACTAGCTTATCTGAATTTGGGACCTTTTCAAATTCAACTAAAAGCGTATCATGGTAAAGGTTCAGAGAAGCGTCCTCGCGGGTTCCAATACTCATGGTTTAACATTTTCCCCTATTGGTTAGAATATTCTCCTACAATACATGCTTCATATTGCTTTGTTTGTTACGTATTTAGTGACAAGCCAAATGTCCGTGATGGTTCAGATGCATTTATGGTTAAAGGTTTTGACAACTGGAAAAAAGTTAATAATGGAAAAACTTGCACATTTCTTAAGCATGTTGGTAGTTCACAACATAAAAGTGCGGTGATATTTGCTAAAAATTTGTTGAACCAAGCAGCACATATTGAAAATATAATTGAGAAGCAAAGTACTGAGCAAATCTTGAAGAGCTGCAAAAGATTGAAAGCTTCTATTGATATAGTTCGGTGGTTGACTTTCCAAGCATGTGTTTTTTGAGGGATGATGAAACTACCAATTCAAATAATCGAGGTAATTTTCTTGAATTGTTAAAGCTTCTAGCGACATATAATGATGAAGTTGCCAATGTTGTGTTAAAGAATGTTCCTTATACTTCAAAGTATACTTTGGGGTTAATTCAAAAAGAAATCATTGGTATTATTGCAAATAAGATTCGAAAGCATATCTGAAATGAAATAGGCGATTCTTATTTTTGTGTTATGGTAGATGAAGCACGAGATGAATCCAAAAAGGAGCAAATGGTTATAGTTTTGAGATTTGTTGATAAAGATGGGGTCATTAGAGAAAGATTCTTAGATTTGGTACATGTTAGTGATACCGCATCATTAACTCTTAAAACGAATTTATGGAATCAACTTTTGAAATATCAATTTGATACTAGTAAAATTCGTGGCCAAAGTTATGATGGTGCTAGTAACATGAGAGGAGAATGGAATGGGTTACAGGAATTAGTTATTAAAGATTGTCCTTATGCATATTATGTTCATTTCTTTGCTCACAGATTACAACTTGTGTTAGTGGCTGCAGCAAGAGAAGTTATTCTTGTTCACCAATTTTTCTCAAACTTGGCTTCTATTTTTAATGTAGTTTGTTCTTCTAGTAAGCGCCATAATGAGTTACAAAAAGCTCGGTCAACCGAGATAAAAAAACTTTGTGGAACTTGGTGAAATTAAAATTGGTAAAGGAGCAAATCAAGTTGGGACTTTAAAACATGCAAGTGATATACATTGGGGCTCTCATTTTAATTCGGTCTGTAACTTGCTTAAGATGATTAATCCTACTTGTATAGTTCTCAGGTATAATTGAAGATGGATCTTGTTATTCTCAGCGTGGTGATGCAGATGCAGCTTACACGTATTTGAAATCGTTTTGAGTTTGTATTTATTCTTCACTTAATTAAGGAAATAATGGGGAGAACGAATATTCTTTCTCAAGCTTTGCAAAAGAAATCCCAAGATATTCTCAATGCTATCGAACTAGTTTCTGCAACCAAGAAAAGCCTCAATGACTTTAGAAATAAAAATTGGTTGTGTTTACTTGAAGAGGTAAAGATGTTCTGTGAGAAACATCAGATAGATATGCCTGATATGCAAACTCCATATAAGTCTGGTCGATATCGCCCTCGTCGACAAGATAATCATGTTACTTTTGAGCATTATTACCGAGTAGATGTATTTATTTGCATATTGGACAAGCAATTACAAAATTGGACAACAATTTCAGTGATCAGGCCATGGAGTTGTTAACACTTGCATCTAATCTAGTTCCAAAGAAAGATTCTCAGGTGTTTAATGTTGATGAGATTTGTCTTCTTGTGGAAAAATATTATCCTGAAGATTTTACGAAGATTTTACTGAACAAGAGGGGATTTATTTGAGATACCCGTTGGAGATTTTCAATGTTGAAATGCCAAAAAACCAAATCCTGAGTGGTGTTTTTAGTATTGCACAATTGTGCACAAGTCTTGAGGAAACTAAGAAACTAAGAAATCTGAGACGTATCATTTACTCAGTCGATTGATTCGACTCCTCTTAACATTGTCAGTTTCTACTACTACGACTGAGAGGATTTTCGGCAATGAAATTATGCAAAACCAGACTTCGCAACAAGATGGCAGATGATTTTCTTGCATATATCTTGGTAGTTTATATAGAAAAAAGAAATTGCTAAAAAAAATTGATTTGGAGTCTATAATTGAGGAATTTAAACGTATTAAGGGTCGTCGAACTAAGTTACAGTTTACTTTTTAATTAATAAAGTATATTTGGATTTTGGTCTCTTTATATTTCTATGTTGTTATTCATTATTTATGTTAGAATAATTTCCACCCTGCGAACTATTTTTTCAAGTTCCGCCACTCGCAAGGACATTTATGTCCATAACCCTGTCAACTTATTATCCTTTATAAAGGTTTTTATCTAATGATTGAATATCATCCTCACATATTTAAAGTGTTTGTAAAACAACCTTGTTTAAATTTTCAATTTAAACGCTATAGTTAATATTTATTTTCATCACAGGAATTTTTATTTTTTTTTTAAGAAAAAAAACGTATACGGTATTAAAACCACAAATATATTTTTACGTTTTTTAGAAGTAAAATCATACTTCTAAAAGTATTACTATATTTTTAGAAACATAAATATATATCTTTTTCGTTTCACAATATACTTTTTTGACTCCTACATACGTGTTTTATTGTTTTGTATAATTTTTTTAGTAAAACATTTAGAAAGTTACAATTTTCATAGTATATACAAATTTTAATGCACGGTGTACAAGTTACAAAAAACACTAAAATTTATAAAAATTCGATTTTGATATTGTGTTTCTACTTTCGCAATTAAGTCACTACATTTTATTTTTCGATTTTGACACTGTATTTTTTTCAATTAAGTCACTAAATTTTATATATTTTTTCGATTTTGACCTTGTACCAAGTCATCATGCATGTCAACATCACGTCAGCAAACAAACTGACATATCACCATATCACGTCAGCAAAAAACCTACCTGTCAAATGGCCAAATTTGCAACAAATTTGAAAATTTACTGACTTAATTGCAAAAAAATAAAAAAAATATAATATCAAAATCACAATTTTCTGAATATACCCAATAAAAACGACCAGTATAATATAATAATTACTATATTTTTGATATTTGACATCCATATGATGAATCAGATGATCAAATACTATTTATATAGTTTTCAAATACTATTTATATAATTTTCTATTCAAATACCGACTTTTATTTTGAATATTAAACATATTTGATTATTTAGCTAAACTAGTAATAGATGTATAAACATAAAGTATAATTAATGTTAGGCACAATAAGTCATAACACTGCCTTATGATATTTCACAATCTATTTTAAAACGTCCTTTTAACTTTATTTTGGCTATACAATGGCACGAACTTTATTTTGACTTGCCTTTTTGGGTCACCCATGTGTAATACCTGGTTCAAGGTGGCTTACGTAGCTAAATGAGACGACATGGCAATATGCACATACATGAACAATACTAAATTTCAGAGCCAAGCTTGCCCACATGGCAATTTGCTCCCATTTATTCCCTTATTTACATACGAGTGAATATTACTTTACGCTATCTTGCAAATTATTTTCACCGTCGTAAACCCCACCATTAAATATTGTTCACGCGATTGGAAATGGTGTCGAAGAATGCTTTGTCTAGTGGGAGTTTCAACCAGTCGTCTCTTAACTTTCGAAGAGAAAAGATTCTAGGTAACCAGGCTTGAATTTGCGACATCCTCGCAATGGAGGTGAACAACTTGGAGAAAATGAAGAAACATAAAGAATATGACACATGTAACATAGACAACATTTTTACAAAGCTTACAAGAACGCATTAAGAGCGTCACCGAATGGAGAGGATGATGAAGTCGACTTGTGTCGATGCAAAAATCTGTATTGGTATAGGGTGTGTTGGAGTGTGGGATATGCTATTTGGATGAAAAGGTTTCGTTCTCGTCACAGTAATTTAAGTTTTTTATTTCTGCTTAGTTGATCATAATGATCGGCACCTAGCTTTTGTATTAGAATCCAAATGTACTTTCAATAACTAGCAATTTAAAAGCAATGTACTTTGTATAACTAGCAATTTAAAGGCAATGTACTTTAAAAATTCGGATGCTGCATCCAAAAGCCAGGAATCGATCATCAACTTGATTAAGCAAAATTAGAAAACCTAAATTACCATGACGAGAATGAAACCTTTTTCATTTGGATAGTAATACTCACACACCAAACCACCCCACAAAAATACGGCAACGGAACCAACCTAAGTCCACTTCATCATCCTCTCCATTCGACGATGCTCTTATTGCATTCTCGCAAACTCCGTTAAAATGGGGTCAATCTTACATGTGTCATGTTCCTGATGCTCCATCATATTCTCCAACACATTGTTTTCCTCCGTTATGAGGAAGTCCCAAGTGCAGCCACATTGTTTTCCTCCGTTATGAGGAAGTCCCAAGTGCAGCCTTTGCTCAAAAGAAAAGAGGCGGTTGATTGAAACTCCCACCAAATAAAGCTTTCTTCGACACCATTTCCAATCGCATGAACAGTATTTTATATTTACTTTATATTTTATGGCAGGGTTAACAACAGTCAAAATAATTTGCAAAATAAGGTAACGATATATACATTCTTGTCTAGGTCATCACCACATCGTCTCATTTCACCATGTGAGTCACCTCCAACCAATGTTTTAAAACCCGGGTTGACCCGCTTCTCGGCCGGTCCAACAAGTTGGACCGTGACTCGGTGAAGAGAATAAAACTTGAAATGAACCGGCTGATTTTCTCAAAAAACTGGTTGAACCGTGAACCGGGTTGACCCGATGGTCAAAACAAAAAAAAGTAGGATTTAGACTTTAAAATTAGTCAACCACTGGTTTATCAAATTTAGTAAATTTTTGTACAAAAACCCAAAAAAATATATTTTTTGATACCAAAAATATAAAATTACATTGTTTATGTTTTATAAATATATAATTATGCTGAAACACATAAATTATATGAAAATTGTAAAAACTGAGTTGACACTGCAATTGAACCGGTTGGACCGGTCACCATACCAAGTCAACTAAAAACCCAGATTTTAAAACATTGCCTCCAACAATTAATACACATAAGGTCACTTAAAAAGCAAGTCAATATACGTTTATGCCCTTTGAAAGCCAAAAACAAAGTAAAAGAACGTTTAGAACAAATTGTGAAATATCATAGTGCTACAATAACATTTTGCCTAAAAATTATATTATAAAAACGTTACTAATAGAATGAAACTGGATCAAGTTATATTATAAACAACAAAGGCTCAAAGCAGATTTCCCAAACAAAAAGACGCAGGCTCAAAGCAGATACGTTAGCAAATCTTCCAAAAAATTCACAAATCGACATAAATTTCGTAAAAAAGACCGGTCGTAATTTCATGGACGCGAAGAATCATATACTTGTGAATATGGGGACATAAAAGCTTACAAGTAGTATGAACAAGAACACAATGAACGAAGATGAATTTAGAAAAATGAAAAGCAATGGCATCAGGTATCAAGTAAGCAACATGGCGCCTAATTAACATCAGATCTTGATGGGATTTTACTTGAGCCTCATTAGCATTGCGATTTTCAAACCCAGATAAAAGATAAAAGCATCATATAACATCACTCAAAATTCCAAAATGGTGAGATAAAGGGAAAAACTGTCTCAAATCAGATTGAAAAACATCTAGAAATCTCAAGTAATAATCTGTAACACGATAATTTAGAACAAAAACCTGATAAATTAATCTCCACCAGCCTTCTGATAAACATAAGTGAGCCCGCACTTTCCACAATAGTGTCGATCAAAGTGATTCGCCATGAAAGTTCCGGCGCCGCACTCCGCATTAGGGCATTCCTTCCTTAACCTCTGGACCTTTCCAGAGTCATCGACCTTGTAAAACTGCAAGACGCTGAGCTTTACCTTCTTATGCTTGTGCTTGATTTTCTTCGGCTTGGTGTAGGTCTTCTTCTTACGCTTCTTTGCGCCACCACGGAGGCGGAGGACAAGATGGAGGGTGGATTCTTTCTGGATGTTGTAGTCGGCTAGGGTTCTGCCGTCCTCGAGCTGCTTTCCGGCGAAGATGAGACGTTGTTGGTCCGGTGGGATGCCTTCCTTGTCTTGGATCTTCGCTTTGACATTGTCGATGGTATCAGAGGATTCTACCTCTAGGGTGATGGTTTTCCCGGTTAGGGTTTTGACGAAAATCTGCATCGTGACGGCTAGGGCTTTTGCAAATGCGCTGAGGATCACTTGTTATATATATTTATATACCGATGAACAAGCAACACAGTAGGGCCATTTCTAAATGTTCTAAAAATTTAAAATAGAAGCCTGCTAAACATATTACTTGTACTAAACTTGAAGGGCCTGCAACTTGAGTCCGGTCCAAAAACACTTGAGGTAGATTTATTTTATATTTATTTTATATTTATATTGCGTTTGTTTTCGTTTGTTTAATATCAAGAAATATGAGTGTTACATCCATAATGCACTCATCTATGTGTAGAACATTACATATATACATGCTTGCGAAGAAAAAATAATTCACTATTCAAAGATTGGGGGTTTAAATCCATTTTAGGATGAAATATATAGGGTTAGTTAGGGTGAGTATAAAATGGTACCATATATTTTTTTTTCTTCAAATCATTTATCGTACCAATTATATTTACTATACAAATTTAACTATTTGTGATGGTATCGATTTGTTTTGCAATCAACAAGTTTAAATTTCTACAAATTGATAATAGTATAGATCAAAACTCTGAAGACAAATATAAGAATGAAAAAGAAGTTCGATTGATATGACAATGGTCTCATGAAGTAATTATATAATTGTATTTAAAAACATTGTGAAATCTTCAGATAAAGTGAATATAATCGTATTAATATAAAATAATATTTTATGTATGATCTCAACAATCTAGATCAAACAGAAAAAATAATAATATTATAATAATAATATAATAATAAAGATGTAATAAGTTGACTAAAAATAATACTTTGTCTCATTCAGATTATTTGGACTAACAAAAATTGTAATACTATTATAGTAGGAATCCAATAACATTATAATAAAAATATAGAGAGAACTAAATAAGATAACGGTGAAATAATAAATTTGGGACGTCTCAAATCTCAAAGCCAAAATTTTCATGTTTTAAATAAAGTATAGATATCAAAAAACGTATCAACTCTCAAACGCCGTATGAACCATTTAAAACACCATGAAATCCATTTGTTCAATTTAAAGAAAACAGTATTTCAAAATCCATAGTAATAAAATCCAAATTGATAGCATGTGACAACGAAAGTCTGAAATCATGATCATATCGGAAGCAAGTACAGTCAGACCGGGTCCTTCCTTTTATCTGAAGAAGTACCTGAAAAACATTTAACTTAAGAGAGTAAGCACAAAGCTTAATGAGTTATCCAAAATATCACACATTCTATTACATAACAAACACACCAAACAAATCTACCATAGACCATGTATTGTCCAACCCTAACGGGCATCAGGCACAGTCTAACCCTACCGGGTACTAACCACAATCCAACCCTGTCGGACATCAGGCACAGTCCAACCCTAACGGGCATCAGACACCGCCCAACCCTATCTGGCAGCAGGCCACAACAGTCATAAGATCAAATCATACGACTTAAAAATTCAACAAACAATACCATACTAGTCAAAGCATGCAGTCCTACCCTGATAGGTCTCAGGCTAACTACGCATGCAACGTCACACATGATATATTGAAAAGACTCACCTGAATGGTAGAGCTGAAGTAAGCACACACACATGTCCTCGAGTGCTCATCCACACAAACCTCTTAAATCACCGTTAAACATCACTTAGTGACCCAAACCATTCAAAGATCAACCCCTTAACCCTTATCTTAAATCCATCAAAGTTTGACCAAAAATCAATTGGTCAAATTCAACCGTCAACTGTCAAATTTAACGGATAATGGTTTGGAATAGTGTCCAATGTCATAATAAAATAGTAAGGACTTTCCATTAATAGCAGGGTCCTTTTTGGGTTGCCCTCAGTAGTCCAAATGATATTTATTGTTAATTAAAAGAGAGAAATAAATAGTTTATTAATTTTATTATGTGATGATAAATTAATTAGAAACTAGTTTATAATTAATTTTAATTAATTGTAACTGATTTTAATTAATTTTAATTAATTTAAATTAATTTAGGATTAATTAAAAGTTCAGGGACTAAATCTTATTGTTCAAAATAAGATGGATTACTCAATAAATTATCCTTTATTCAGTTTGAATTCAAATAAGGGTTATCTCTAAGCATCCTTGCAAACTATAAATACCCCTCCCTGGACATCGTAAGTCTGGATAGAGCTCCCCATTCTGGAATTTTCTCTTCTCTCTCAACCAGAATCTATAATCTCTCTCTAGGATTTTATAGTGAGCTTTTATAAAATACCTAATTAACTTAATTGTTTGGACTTTTGGATGTGAACCATTAGAGATACTCTAATTTGGGTACTACCTTCCATGCCTTTGGATTTGATCTTCAAGAGTGTTCCCTAAACAAATTGGTTTTGCTAAAGGTTGGTATTCTTAAACCCTATTGTAGTTGTAAATTATCATTAAGTAGCTTCCCTGTAGGTTTTTAGTAATTGTTACTAGCCTTAGAAATTTGTATATGTTTCTGCTACCATGTTTGATCATTCTAGGGTATAGTAAACCTATCAGTGGTATTAGAGCATATGCTTAGTTGATATTTGCACTACATGTTTATTTTCTTGCTATATTAATTTTCGAAAATTCCTTTAAGGCATGGATAAATCAAAAATTTTGGAGTTTTATAAGTTTAAAGAGTTTTAAAATAATTTTTGGTAATTATCTCCAAAAAGTTTATTTATCCTTTGCATTATTTGAATTTTTGAATTTATTTTCTTTTTTCTTGTATTAGGAAATAGTCTATTTAAATTGTTTAAATTATTTTGAAAAACTGTTTACGATAATTAAATTAAATTAATCATTGTCATGTGTCCTTACATGATTTGAATATTTATTTAGTATTTAATTATTGTCATTTGATTATACATGGATAATTAGGATTAATTAGTTAGTTCAATATTGATCCTTAAATATGTGAATTGCTTGTTTGATGTTAATTATTAACATGCCCCCTCTATTGGAATTAGTGTCCAA
The DNA here is from genome assembly GCA_023525715.1 of Cichorium intybus. Lineage (NCBI taxonomy): Eukaryota > Viridiplantae > Streptophyta > Magnoliopsida > Asterales > Asteraceae > Cichorium > Cichorium intybus. The sequence goes on from CM042009.1 coordinate 84,839,024, forward strand.
GATCATCAACTAGTGGTAATATTTCTAATAATAGTAGGGTCCTTTTGGATTGCCCTCATGACCCAGAAAAACAAATAATGACACAAAAGAAAAAGGAGAAATTAGTTTATTAATTTATTGAGAAATAAGTTAATCAGAAATTAATTTATTAATTTATCAAGGACATGATCATTTAATTAGAAATTAATTGGCAATTAATTAACAAGTTAATTTGGAAAAATTAAATTGCAAGGGATTGGATTGTAATCAATTAAAGAGTTAATTAATGGAAACAAGTCTAGGGGGTGCGGCCGCCAAAAGGCTCCTCAAGTTTGGAACCTTAGAAGCCCTCTAATATAAATAGAGGCCTTGGGGTCAAACCCTAAATCATCTCTTGGCTCCAAGTGAGCTACTAATTCTCTCATCCCTCTCCCTTTTGACGAATTTCACATCCCTCCTAGGGTTTGTGATCTTCTGCCTCCTTCCCAAGTGGAAGTTCTGTCTGTCTGGTTTTCTGTAGATCCTGGGTGTGAATCATCAGAGGGATTCTACTTTGGGTCCTGTTTATCCAATGCAAAGTTGCATCAACCAGAAGTCAAAGAAGGAGATCATTTGAGGTACATTCTGTTTATGGTATTGTTTCAACCCAATTAAAGGATGATATCAAATAAATCAAAAGAGACATCTTCGCGTCCCGTCCCAAAAGGATTAGTCCTACCTGATTAATTGTTATCTGAGAATACAAGTAATTTTGCAAGTGTCAACATTACGTTGGTGAGTTCATAAGAATTTTGTAATGAGAAAACTTAGTGATTTCTTTGTGAAAACTCGTAGTGTATGTACCAAGAAAAATGGTATTTTCTTTAACATTATTGTGGTTTTAATTCAATAAAAACCCATATGTATAAGTAAAACCGTACTTATATTCATATCTTGATAAAATGTAGTTTTAATACTATAAAACTCATACGTATAAGTAAAACCGTACTTATAATTGTATCTTACTGAAATGTAGTTTTAATCTCATAAAACCCGTGTGTATAAGTAAAACCTTGCTTATATTTTGTAAAAAGTGACATGTAGTTTTATATTTACATAAAACTATTTTGAAGATATTTTTCCCCAAACCCAGGATATTCGTTGTTGTTCATTTGAGTTATTATAACCTCGCTATGACCTAATGGCCTGACACGACGTTCTTCAGGCGTCACAGTGTTAAGACATTTGTCACCCTTGACCCGTCAGTCGTAGTTGTAGCTATCAACCATAGGTGGGGATTGTCAGTCTCATATAGATCTATATACAACTATCTCGCTCATGAATGATTAAGATTATAATCTAGGACTTAATGTGTACTAATTTTAGTACTGTGAAGAAATGTCTCACATAACTACCCAACGTGATATTTTATCCTAGTTTGGGTTGCCATCACGGCCCATTAAAAACAAATAGTAGCAGATAAGATAGAAGAATGATCAGTTTATTAATTTATTGAGAAATAAATTATTTAGAAACTAAATTAGAAGTTAATTGATAAATTAATTGTGAAATTAATTTATAGAAATTAATTAAGGGATTGGGTTGTAATTAATTAATAGTTTAATTAGTAGAAACAAGTCCAGGGGTGCGGCCGCCAAAAGGCTCATAAGTTTGAAACCCTACGAGCCCATGCAGTATAAAAAGAGGCCTTGGGGTTCAACCCTAAGGCATCCCAAGCCTTATTGTGAGCCTCCAACTCCTCTCTTCCCTCCTCCCTTCTCCTTGTCGATTTCCAATACCCTTCTCTAAGTGTTTTGGATCGAAATCCTCAAGCTAAAAGGTTTCTGTCAGCTTGTTCTTGGGTGTGAATCATTAGAGGGATTCTGGTTTGGATCCTAACATCCAAACAAAGGTATGAATTCATATTCATCTTGTTATTGATGCAATTGCTTATAATATATAATCATGTTTATGAACATGATATGATCTTGTTAGTTAATCTGCTCAGTTTATGAGATTTAATATGTTTTGTTTTCGGCTGCCTGATTAAACTATGTTAATCTGTAAAAATCCTAACACACACACACACACATATATATATATATATATATATATATATATATATATATATATATATATATATATATATATATATATGTTCATGTATGAACACTAAATATCATGTGAACGTATGATTGATTTTGATCCAATCATTTGTAAGGGGCATTATAGGAAATAATATAATAATTAATTATATGTTTTTTAATTTTATCTCTTATTTAGGTAATTTGACTAATTATCCTAAATTATCTCATTCTCTCTCTAGGTGTCTCCTTATAATACGATCAATCAGTTGAAGTTGAATACCCTCCTCCATTTTTCCTTTAGTCGACCTTGGTTTCTTTTTGTCGACCTTTCTCTATTCTCGTTGCTCTCGTAAGCAGCACAAACCCGCCACCACACATATCTAGTCGTCGATCATTATTCCACCAAACCATATCACAATGGCGATTGAATATTCCCTCGAGTTTCCTATGTGAGACCCAATCAAACCCTAATTAGTCGCTTGGAGTTGGAACACAATCGGTCAACGAAGCAAAATCAGGTATGAACCTCATCAATCTTTATTGATCTTTATCGTTTCAGTTATGAACCTCATCAACGAATCATAAATTTTACTCACAATCATCTCGCCTACCCCTGACTTCCCCCTTCATCGGCGATGGGTCTGGAAATTTCGACTGCCAAAGTCGACCACTATTCCCATCTTGATTTTGATTTTCGGTTTGATATTGTATCATCGACACTAGTTAAAATTATGTCGTTTATCAATGTTATTATATCACTATGAAGAATCAAGAAGGATTTTGTTTGTATATGGTGTTGTACTCACTATCAATTGCATGTATTATGATTCCTTTCCGTGTTGCATTCAAATTAAATTGAAGACTGCTTCAGGTGACTATCGTTTCCTAACAACAAACCAAAGCAGGCACTGGTGAATAGGTAAGCAAGTTATGAAAGTACAATGATATAATGCTATAATATTTCTTTGAACAATTTTTTATCAATTGGTAATTTATTATTGAGTGTAGATGTGTGGCAGCAAAGGGTGATGATGCTTCAGAATGTGAGAAGTTTGCTAAATTTTATCGATCTCTTTGCCCTAGTGAATGGGTAAGCAATTTTTCTGTTTCCCTTGTGTGTTTTTAATACTTCTATTACGAAAATGCCACCCAATTCTTCTTGGCAATTGTGATGGTGTAATTTTTTTGAATATCATTACTAAAGTGCAGTTATAGGATCCTATCTGTTTTATTGAAGTTTATTATTTAAATTAAGGGCAAATGTTGATACATAGATGGTGTTGCATAAAACAAAGCAGATCCAAAAAACAAAATTTGATTTAGTTTGTAATTCTTTAATGTTATTATGCGAGACATAAAATTCTTGTTTTGTTATTCATTTTTCGTTATTGATTTCTAATGTTTATATCATTATATGATATGTATTGTTTGAAATTTATGGGAATTGCAGGTTATGTTACACATTAGAAAAAGATCAAGATGGTCCATGTATCAACATAGATGAGAGGAAAGACAAACTTGTCTTTATTTATTCCTCAAGAATGCTTGTTTTTATTATTTAGGAATATATTATTCTTTAAGAATTTACTTTATTCTTTCATGAATTTGAGTTATACACATGTAATAAATTTGTTATAAGAATGTTAATATTATTCTTTAAGAATAGTAGTTATGTGCTTGTATCCGTGGATATTATTTTTCAAAAATTAGAATCATAAGAATGTTATCTAGTTCTAAAGAATGAAATATGTTTCATCTAAGTTCATGATTTTTAAAGAACGAATGTATTGATTATTACCATATTCTTAAATAATACAGCAAAACGGTTGATTAAATTCTACCATATTCTTAAAGAATACACGAAAAGAATTAACACGATGCAGAATTTAAAACAGAAAACATTCCAAATGGTTGATTAAATCCTATCCCTCAATATCCGCACATTCCAAAATTTGTTATGGGCAAAATTGACTAATTTACCCTTACTGATTTTATTTAAATAAAAATAATTATTTTTTTCAATTAATTACGATCATGCCATCATTATCTTACCCGTTCATTCTTTTCATCTAATGGTCTAAAATTAGTCACACGATCACACAATACTTATGATTCACATTTAATCCTTACTCTCTCTCTCTCTCTATATATATATATATATATATATATATATATATATATATATATATATATATATATATATATATATATATATATATATATATATATATATATATATATATATATATATATATATATATATATATATATATATATAGAGAGAGAGAGAGAGAGAGAGAGAAAGAGAGAGGAATGTTCAATTGAGAATGAAAAAAAAAAGCTGAGAACGCGAGAATGAATCTGGGTCACTTTTTTGGACTGGATATATACTAAATCTAAATAAATGATTATTTTACCCGGTGTTTGAAAGACAAATAACAAATAACCGTTATAAATTAAAATTTTACATTATCTCTTTAAAAATATTTGAAAATTTTAAATAATTTAAAAAATAACATGATTTGTAACTTAAATCAAACATAAATTTACAATAAAAAAGTTCAAATAATACAATTAAAAACAATTTTTCATTATAGTAGATTAGCAATTTTAATAGGCATATTAAATTTGATAAAAATTCACAAAATTAAACAAAAATATTTCGAATATAATTCATACAAAACACTATCCCATTTTAATCAATCTAATTTGCGAGTTGAGGATCCAATAAAAAACCAAGGGTTTAAAGTATATAGAAGTGAAATCCAATTTTTGCTAATATAATATTTGTAGAACATTGAAACAATGACAAAAAAACAGCAAGTATATGAATCGTTCATAATATGTGCAGCAATGAAAAAAAAATTGAGATTGTGAGATCAGATCTGGACCACATATTTTTTTCTTGCCGCTTTAATGTTTTGGCGTCATTGGAGTGTTGACGCTCTAACGACGAAATACATATATTATTATTCATACTAGCAGTGGATCCGCATGATGCGGTGGACAGAAATTTCGTCCGGGGGGGGGGGGGGGATGTAATGGGTAGGCGGTTAATTGTTTTATTTGATAATTTTAAATCGAAAAAGAAACTGGTGCATCGTGTACTCGTGCAACGCAGCGAGAGATAATTTATCGTTGAATATCGAAAAAGAAACTGGTACATTTAAATGGAATATTTTTGTAAAATAATCATTTTTTATAAAATTTAAGATGGAAAAATGCTTGTTTATAATTTTAACTAAATATGTTTTAATTTATTTAACATTTTAATTATTTAAAATAATATACTGTACACTTTTTAAGTAACATGGTTATTTTTATTTATATTCAATTCGACTTTGTGTGGACATTTTGAGATCCACGTTATGTTATCCAAATTTTGATTCAAAATGACTTTAACCTTAAATTCGTATTTATTATATTAAGTTTTGAAGAGAGTTGATGTACTCTTATTCATATACATTGTACTTTTTTATTTGTTCAACACTACTATATCCTATTTATCATAATTAAAAAAGTAAATTACAGAAACACTCTCTAAAATATCCTAAAACTAACAAAGGGAACCCAACTATCCATTCTTCCCTTTATGAGTCACTTACTTTTACAAATATCAAGTATCAACAGATTGGTCCCTGAGTAAAATAAAAAGAATATAATACCTTTTTTTAATTTTTTTTTCTTTTTCTTTGAATTTATTATTTATTTTATTAGTTAAAAAAAAGAAAATACCCCACCCACCCCACCCCCACCCCCACCCCCTCGCCTCTCTCTCTCTCTCTCTCTCTCTCTCTCTCTCTCTCTCTCTCTCTCTCTCACCACCACCAAGTTTCAAAAACTAAACCCATTAGAGTACAAGTAAACCCAGCTTCCTTCTTTTTTCTGTTCTTATGGTGTTTCAGGTTCAAGCTTTAATGGGTATTAAACCCAGCTTTAAATCATCGACATAACCACCATCACCCACGGATCTGCAACTAAACACTACACACCTGCAACTAAACACTTACGGCTTGCTCATCATCTTTAACAATATATCTTGAGTATGATAATGATACAATATCATAAAAATATACATATTTTATCGGAGATATTGATAAATTTTTAGAACTATTTACTTAAAAGCTATAGCGTTTACTTTATCACCTTAAAGCTATTGCAAAATTATAATAGGATTTTCTAACTAAAAAGAAAACCTTAGCAATGAAACAAGCCAACAACAAAACACACTCTTGATCAATTTAATTTCTGTATCTTATTACCATGACTCCCGATCGACATTAGCGCACCCTTCGCTTTCTTCATCCTATAAAACTTCATTAAACCGCCACCGAAGCACAACGTCGATGTCGGTGAACCATCGCCACCCACATGCTTTTTACCACCATCCTCATCCATGTCTAACTTCATCGTCGCCCTCCTCCGCCGGAACTCCGTCTTCTCTCTCCCTTTACTCATCGGAGTCGAAGGCAGTGAATGTGATAAGGAAGCGTACAACGGAATCGCCGCCGACACGTCGGCTTTTTGGGGACCGGAAGCAAGAAAAAGCTGCGGAGTGAAGTGGATGGCTTTGAGGACTCGTCGTGAGATATCGAAAAGTCCGAAGTCGACGTTGATGGCGCTGCCGGCAGGCCCCGCACGTCCGTTTTTCTGAAACTGGAAGCAATAAAAAGGGTTCGGAGAGAGTGAGGAAGATGAGAGAGAGAGAGAGAGAGAGAGAGAGAGAGGCGAGGGGGTGGGGTGGGTGAGGTATTTTTTTTTTAATTAATAAAATAAATAATAAATTCAAAGAAAAAGAAAAAAGAAATTAAAAAAGGTATTATATTCATTTTATTTTACTCGGGAACCAATATGTTGATATTTGCAAAGATAAGTGACTCATAAAAGGAAAAATGGATTGTTGGTTCCCTTTGTTAGTTTTAGGATACTTTAGGGAGTTTACTCTAATTAAAATCATCAACTATTATAGCTTTAGGATAGACACATTATCATTCATGGAGCCTTGTACTTTACATCTCATCTCAAACAGTGAAAAGTCAAAAGAAAAATATGTTACATTACCTAGATAGATATGAGAAATAATTTAGAGTTTTGCAAGTGAAAAAAATCCACCAATTTGGCTGTAAACTTTCCCATCAGCACCATCCAGTCTCAAATTTTTCTCGAGGCACAACCGGAAAGTTGATTACATTAATAATTTGGCTAAACCTCGCTTTAAAGCCCCTATTCTCCAACAACCATTCACACACATATAAGAGTAATAGCAAGACTGGACATGTACAATTCTCTTTATCTTATCCACATCCACACACAAACACAGAACATCACTTGTAGTCAGGCACGACACACACATAACCATTAATTCTCTTTGTAGTAAATATTTCAAAGTCCAATGCCTTATTGAGAACCATCTGGAAAGTAAGATGCATTAATGAAATAAAATCTTAAACAATAATGCCTTAATAAGAATAAAAAAAAAATTCCAATTCTGGTCCCTGGTAGCATTTTTGGTCCCTAGTTGCAAAAAGAAGAAAAAAGAAAATTTGATTTTCACCTGAATAGTTTCACGCGATGATTATTACCGGAAGTAGAATAATATACTACTATAAGAAAATCCTGAACACCAATATGGCTATTTATGTTTTTTGAAAAGGCGATGTACTTATGTTTGGATACCAAAATAGCAATGTTTTTTTTTTTTTTTTTACCTTGTTTGGCATGATCACAACAGACATGAAGCCCTAACTGGTTGCTTATAGAGACTACAAGCAAAAAGTTTAACATTAGGTGTTCCGATAGACACACAAACAGCAACAACACACACACATATAAATCAGATCACGCATACACAAACAAAAACTGAGATTGCTATATTTTCATTTTCTGTTTTTAAATTACAATGATCTAATAAGAAATTAAAATGAAAAATTATATGTAAATTTGAAACAATAGGTTATATTTTGTAGAATTGCGCACTCATACCTGTGGTGGGTGTTTGTTGGTATTATCATCACCGGCGAGAGGGGAAATCGGATCTCATAAGAAAATATCGTACACAAAACAAACTACATATATATATATATATATATATATATATATATATATATATATATATATATATATATATATATATATATATATATATATATATATATATATATATATATATATATATATATATATAGATAAGCGATCCGGAACGGGACCCTATATATATATATATATATATATATATATATATATATATATATATATATATATATATATATATATATATATATATATATATATATATATATATATATATATATATATATATATATATATATATATATATCATTGAGTTTTATAGTCTATAACATCGTTTACCTAAAAATCATAATCATGTAAAAGGGTGGTAAACTCCATGAGCTTTGGTCTAACTGCAAGCCAAAGAAAAAAGATATTCACAACCAAACTCTAGATTATCAAAATCAGAAGGTTAATATATGAAAGATTACCAGCAAAAGTATAAAAAATAAAAAATAAGAACAAAATGAAAAACACTTGTAGATAGAAATTAAAGAAATAAAATGATTTCAATCTTTCATTAAAAGATAATATTATTGACATACAAACCTCTTCCATATCAGGAAGAATCATGCTCACGATAAATTAGTCTTCCATCAAAAGTGAAATTCTGTAATATATTTGATAAAATGAAAAATGTTAGATATGTGTGCATCTAATTGAAAAGAAAACAAGCCTGAATGAACTTACTGGATCCGACATAGTACTGGCCAACAGTCTTCAGCATCGACATAAATGCCAACAATAATTTTCAAAGCACTTATAAAGTTTAACTGAGACAGAAATCAAAGAGCTCATCATCTTACTTTAGATTTACAATCACAAGTAAATGAAATAAGGGCTAAATTGAAAAGAAATCATACAATCAAATGCTACATTAAGGTCAAAAGTAAATATCTGAATTAACACGCTCAAAGAAATCATATCATTTAGCTAACCTCGTTCTGTATTTACCTGTCCATTTATTTGCAAATAACTCACACCTTTTGGATCGATATAAAATTTAAGATTCCGTAAATAGTTTCCTTTTGACTAAATAGCTAAAATTTAAGATTATATAATTCTAGGATAATAATCAAGTAATAAAGTTGTTATTTTATTAAAGAGAAATATTAGGCTTACGATAACCTACTTGATTTGTTGGCACTGAACTTATAAAAACTCATCGTCCTTGAAGCTTTGTAACTTCCTTTTAATACCAGAAACTGCCATAATTTATTGGAATATTAGTTTGGAGAAGATAATAAACGTTTCTGTATATCATATTCCAATTGAGAGAATAATACACATATATATATATACAGAGTAAAATCATAGAAATCTAACTAACAAAAGTGAACAGCACATGTGAGTACATGTGAATCCACATGAGGCGTGCACAATTCAGGTGAGGACCACATGATTACAAATCAGGTGAGGACCACATGCAGGTGAGAAGGCGTGCAATTATTTATCATTATTATCCCCCGGCAAGCTGAAGGGAGGTCGAACTTGAAGCTTGTGACGAAGAGCATTAATACGATCTTTGGCTAATGGCTTGGTAAAAATATCTGCAAGCTGGTCCAGAGATGATACACGACCAATTTGAAGATCACCACAGTCAACTTGTTCTCTCACAAAATGAAAATCTAGTGCAATGTGCTTGGACCTGGTGCTAATCACTGGATTTTTACACATAAATGAGGCACCAATATTGTCACATAGAATAATAGGAGGTTTGGACATGGGTATTCGAAGATCACGAAGTAAATGTTGTACCCAAAGTAGTTCAGCGGCTGTGTAAGCAAGTGCTCTATATTCTGCTTCGGTACTAGATCTAGCAACCACACGTTGTTTTCTAGATGTCCAGCTGATCAAGTTTGGGCCATGGAAAACAGCAAATCCATATTGTGAGCGACTGTCATCCTTGTCAGATATCCAACCGGAATCAGAGTAAGCTAAGAGAGAGGATGTTTTGTGAGGGCTAAAGTGGAGACAATGTTGCAGAGTTCCATTTAGATAACGAAGGATGCGTTTTACCGCCTGCCAATGAAGAGTGGTAGGAGCATGCATGAATTGACACACCCTATTTACAGCAAAGGTTATGTCAGGACGAGTAATAGTGGCATATTGGAGGGACCCGACTGTTTGCCGGAGACACCCCATTTCTACTGTTTGCAAATACTATGGTTTTTCATATAAATACATGAATACAAAAATACGGTTTATCAAAAACCGACAAATTTACATGCTTAAAAACAGTGGGTGTCACAAATCCATACCAAAACTAACCATAGTAAGCAAGAAAGGATTAAACCTTGAGTCCAAGATAGGAGCTAACTCAAGCTCCACTCCAGCTAAACTTCATCCCATTTATAACAACTTATTTTTGTTGGATTAGGTGTCTAAGCCATGACTAATAATTAGTATTTACCTAATTAATAGTAGCATAGTCCATTTGGGTTGCCCTCATAGCTGGAGGATTGGTGGAAAGTTAAGTAGAGAGAAATGGTTGATTTATTATATGACTAATAAATCAAGATATTGTTTGTTAATATATTATGGAGATAATATATTAATTAGAAATAATATTATTTGATTAATAATTAATCAGAAATTAATTGGATTAATTTCTGTGACATTAATTGGATTAATCAGGAGGTCAGGGATTAAAGTCGTACAAATTCAATAGTTGAATTACGGCGCGCAGCGCGCAAACGTCTTGGCCGCGGCGCGCGTACAGATAATCCGAAAAATGGGCTGCGGCTAGGGTTTTAGCTTTGCCACTTGGTTCCCTATAAATAGGGAACCCTAGACCTCATTATCAGTCGCTCATTCTATTATTTTCTCTCTGGAATTTCGATCCATAATCCTCTCGGCTTGGGTGTGATCTCATTTGAGGCAGGATATTTTTGCTGCTCAGCTTCCAGAAAATTCTAAAAGGTTGGTTTTTCTAATTTTATTCTTTTAGTTAATTTTCTTATGGCCTCTAGGTTTTGTTATATGTTCAATTAGAAGAAAACATAGATCCTTATAGGTTGCATGTGAACTTAGGTTATTTAGTTCATGGTTTGTAGAAAACCTTTCAGTGGTATCAGAGCCTGTTTTGTTTTCTTGTTGAATTGCTATAACTGTTTTAGGGTTTAAAGCCTATAAACCCTAATTATAATGTGGATCGATTTCTAGGATTAGGGTTTTGGAAACCCTAATCCCCCCCTTTGCTATTTTCGAAAATTTCAATTAGGGTTTTAGGAGGTTTTCTATTTTTGGTAACTTTATTTGTTAATTAAATGGATAACCTTAAACCCCATTATTTGAATTCGAAATCTAGGGGGTTTAGGATAGGTTTTAATTAATTTGATTAATTTGGATAAACCTATCTACATTTGAATTAATTTAATTAATTGTTAATTAAAAGATAATTCAAAAGGGATTTAATTAATTTTGAAATTGCGAAATTAATGGAATAAATCCGGAAAAATATTTTAAAATGTTTAAAATATTTAGATTTAATTAATTTAATTTTTGGTAATTAAAATTGATTAAATCGATTTTAAGGTTTAATTTAATTTAAAATTTAATTGTTAAATTTGGTAAAATTAAAAGATAAACCTTGAATATTTTAAAGGGTTTTAAAATACATCTTATATATGTTATTAAAAGTTAATATTATATATATGAGATAAGTTTGGTTAGTCAAATCAATAGTAGGCCTCATTCACGAAGCTGGTCTATAAAATGGGTATAAGGAGACTGCCTATAAAATGGTAGTCTAATGGGTGAACACTCTCACCCACCGCTCGCCTGGTCAGTGGAGGGTCGTTAGCCGAACGGGTTTGACAGAACCACTAAATCATTAAAAGTATAATGATCAAAGTACTAGAACCTTTACACAAAATCCCAATCTAGTTACTTTAGGAAAAATGTGAATTTGATGCTAACCCATGAAATTGCACATTGCACTTTATGAAACGTTGGTTGAGCGTGTGTGGTTTACCGGCACACCAATGGGGGTTCATAAAGAGTGAGTGTTATCATTGTTGATGGAGCGTGTGTGGTTTACCGGCACATTAATTTGAGATGATAATGGACCCCGAGAGTACCAAGCTAATTTGCATGGTTATTCACACCCGGTTTGTGATCCTCAGCATCCCAGTCACAAACAGTGGGGCATATCCGAGATTAAACATGCTATTGAACAGTTCAATAAATCTCAAAAGAAACTAGGAATTCCATTTATAATAAGATTATTTTTTCCGCAGTGGAATTGGCTGAATCGTCATTCGCCTACCTTTATAAAATTTGCTTATAGATTACGGCATCCCTATTCTATGTTGCAAATTGTTATAGTTGGATCCTAGCCTTGTTTTATATTGGGTTATTATAAGGACCGACAAGTATCTAATTAAACTTACCTTCTTTTATAGATGTCTTCTGCTGATCAATCCGCTCCCCACTCAAACTCCAGTGTTCCCTCTATCCTCTCACTGTGTTACAAGGTTCAAATGAACAGGACAAACTACAATGACTGGATTAGGAATATCAAGATGGCTCTAAGGTATGAGAACAAAGAGTATGTCCTCGAAACCGAGCTTGTCGATATTGACCCTGAAACTGCTACTCCCGAGGAGATTGCCTTGTACCAAAAACATTCTGATGATGCGACCAAAGTGGCCTGCATCATGATCGCCACAATGAACCCCGAATTGCAAAGGATATACGAAGACTACTGGCCCTTAAAGATGCACAAGGAGCTTGCGGAAAAGTTCCGCAAGCAAGAGCGCATCGAAAGGTGCGAGGTGGTCAAGGACTTCACGAACAGCAAACCTAAAGATGGAGAGTCCATCTGCGCTCATGTGCAAAGAATGCAAGGTTACGTGGAGCGGCTTAGAAAGCTTGTGATGCCTGTACCGGAGGAGTTGGCCGTTGACATAGTGCTTAACTCCTTACCGAGTTCTTATGACCAGTTCAGGCTGGCTTATCATTTGAACAACAATCAGGCTAACCTGACTGAGTTGCATCACATGCTTCGAGTTGCTGAAGACGGGATGAAGGGTAAAAGTGTACCCTCGGTTAATCAGCCCGTCCTAGCCATTGGAAGTGGCAAAGGAAAGAAGAGGAAGGGCCCTCCTAAGCAAAATTGGAGGGAAAAGGTTCAGGTCGGGTCATCAAGCAATGGCTCGAGAACCAAGTCTTCCCAGATTCCTTGTGTGGCCAACCCCGATGAAGCCAACTGTTTCTACTGCAAAGAGAAGGGCCATTGGAAGAGAAGCTGCCCCAAATACTTGCAGGATGTCAAGGATGGGAAAGTAAAGCCATCGACAGCAGGTATATACACTATCTCTAAAAACTCACCATCTTCTAATTCTTGGGTCCTTGATACAGGATGTGGTTTTCACATTTGTTCTGATCTGCAGGGCCTAAAGGAAAGCAGGGAGGTGGAGCACGATAGACTGAACTTGATCATGGGCAATAGGAGATCGTCCCCTGTTACCAAGATCGGCGTTTATAGTTTAGTGCTTAGTAGTGATGTTAGCTTAGAGTTATTTAATTGTTGCTATTCGCCAGAAATGGCAAGAAACATTATTTCATTTCACGCATTGTTCAGACAAGGATTTCAATTTTCTTTTGATAATAAAATTGGCTCGATTTCTGTTTTCAAAAATGGTATTTTGATTTTTACTGCTTATCCTTATGATGGTGTGTATGAAACTTTTGAATGTGTTGACAATTTAGGACATAGTGTAAATTATATTGATTCTACTAGTGGTGTAGAAAAGGCATGTCTGTGGCATAGTCGGCTCAGGCACATCAGCAAGAAACGCATCGCCCAACTCCAAAAGGATGGAGTGTTGGAATCATTCGACCTCAGGTCAGATGATGTATGCGAATCTTGTCTGTTGGGCAAGATGACTAAATCACCTTTCAAAGGGTCTTTTGAAAGAGGTGAGGGTCTGCTGGACATCATTCACACGGATGTGTGTGGTCCATTCAGATCAACCACAAAGGATGGCACGCGGTTCTATGTAACACCCCTTTCTCAAACCATAATTCAATATAGTTTATTTTACAAAACGTGACCAATAACAAGTCACCAAATTTTTTTTTCAAACGTTATACTGAAAGGGTATTACAGACTCAATACAGAAACCATAATTTAAACTTATCTGCATTTACTTTGTCCCAGCTTCCAGGTATAATAAGTACCCTAGCTCCTGCTCCTCTCACCTAAGTACATAGCATTTAAAACAAGTAGTACGTGAGACATAAAGTCTCGTGAGTAATATGGGTTTAGACCCAAAACTTTTCTGTTTAAAACTTGAACTGATAATAAGTAAATTACTAAAAACTCATTTTCATAACAAATCTCGAATCCCTTTACTTTTCTCTAAAAACAAAACACTTTCTTTCTCAAAAACTGCTTCATACTTTAAAACTGTTTTATTCTTGAAAACTGCTTTCTTTCTTTTAAACTAATTTCTTTCTCATATACTCGTGACCAACTGAAACTTATAAATTAAGTCATTTTAATTCATTCAACTAGCTCCCCTCGTGGTACAGAACAGATCCGTCCACTCGGTTGTGCTCATTCTGTCTCCCCTTTGTGACATGAAACAGATTCAAGCACTAGGGTATACTAAGCTAGACAACTACTTCGCGACTGGAGGTACCATCCCAGTAGTGTCTTCTGATCCCCCGATTATGTGGGCGATCCTAGTCCGGACAACTGGCTCATACTTCTTTCTTTCTTTAATTCTTACTTCATTTCATCCCAAATTGGTCAAAATGGGACACAATTTGTAAACAACTTTTACTCAAACATTTTAAGACTCTTTACTAAAAATACTTTCAAAAACTGCTTTCGACATCTTAGTTCCCATAAGGAACTTCTTTTAAAATACTTGCAAACCATACTTCACAAATCTATTCAAAACACTAAGCTCTTGTATAGAGCTTCTTTCAAAACTATTTTTCTAAACTTTAGTATTTATAAACATTTGGAAATCTTACTTTTCAGAAAATAACATTTTGCTATGTACTATAGAAATCCTCATAAAACTCACCTTGATTCTATTACGGTTTACTAAACTTCACGTACGGCTTTTCCCTTCCTGTGCTCAACAACGTTTGAAGCACCACCTATATAAATAGTATATATAAATACTCAATATAATTAATTCTATAAGGCTAAGGTCTCATATAACATAGCTCTAGGTTATACTAAATGTATAACCATTTATAAACTCATTTTACGGTTTTTCTCCGAAATACGCGTATATTGCTACAGTACCCCCGAGGGGTCGTATTTCAGTTCCGACTCTTTTCCATGAAATCTTAAGCCATATTAGACTTGTGTTTCAAATTTGGAGTTCATTGGACAAGTCTAGCTCAAATTCCAAAATTAAGTTTTAACATGAATAGTGCTTTTCGCCACTGCCGCTACAGTGACTTTTCCGCAAGGTCGGATTACGGATTTGACCATTCCCGACATGTTCTTATACCACGTTAGGGATATGTCTAAAATGGTCAATCGGACGTGTCTAGCTATAGTTTCTAGCGTTTGGAATAATTGAAATTTTTAACATTTTTGGTCTCTGTCAGGAGGCGCACTGCGCCTGGCTAGGGGCGCACTGCGCCTGGGCGCACCCCGCCCTGGTCCTGGGCGCACTGCGCCTGGGCAGTGGCCTGTTCAGTCGCGATTTGTGCACTGTAGCACGCAGTTTTCATCCATTAAGCCCTTCTTTCAGTCCTTAATCGTATGGGGTTTGTTCTAGGACTAAAACCCTTGACTAATAACAGGTTTTAAGCTATTAAAATCGATTGAATCCATCATATACAAGAATTGAAGTTCTTGACCAAACTTGAAAATTCTCAATTATAACAACCTACTTCCATGTTTTTGAGTTAAGTTCTTAACTAATGGCTTATTGGAAGCATTAGTTACTTAACCCACATGATTTCTAACTGCAATTGCAGTTTCAATTCCATCCAAAGACCAAAATGAAGAACACACCCAAAAACTAGGTTAAAACAAGGAAATATTACCTTCTCTAGCTTTGGAATCACCAATTCCAATCCTTTGCTTGATTCCCTTGGCCAATTCTTGTTCCCTTATTCTTCTTCTCGTGATCTTGCTGCACACTTCTAGTTCTCTCCCGTGCTCTCTAGATGCTTCTAACTTATGAGAGAATAACTCTCATATTTCATATATATATTTAAAAATGTTTATAAACTAGTTACATTTTAGTCCCCAAATCTTCATATTTCTTTCCAAAATGATCCTAAAACCATAAATCTTGCAAGCAATGTTCTAATAACTACTAACTTGACATTTTCTTGACATTTTGGTCATTTTTCATGTCAAATGACCAATTTGCCCTTTTTGATCAAATATTACTATTCACGCGTCAAAACTCCAAATTTCACATAACTTCTTATTTCTCATTATATTATTACATATTATAACACGTAATAATCGTACAACGTGACAAATGACGATTTTACCCTTTTTGACTTTTTTGCGGGTTCTTACAGTCACCCCTCCTTAAGCGGATTCCGTCCTCGGAATCTTTTCGTAATCCGTGAAATCCGGATATCTTCTTTTCATTTCTTCTAGTGTCTCCCAAGTTAGGTTCGACCCTAAGGGATGCTTCCATTTGACTAGTACAAGGTCAATCTCTTTGTTCCTTAGCTTCTTGGTTTGCATCTCTAGAATAGCTTCGGGTTCTTCAATCATTTTGCTAGGCGTTTCTACTCTCAAATCCGTGTACGGTATTACTAGCTCTTCTTTACCAAAGTACTTCTTTAAGTAGCATACATGAAAGGTATCATGTATTCCACTAAGTTCTGGCGGTAACTCTAGCTTGAATGCTTGTAATCCAATTCTTTTCAGAATTCTAAAAGGTCCAATGTACCTTGGACTCAGCTTTCCCCTCTTGCCAAATCTAACCACTCCTTTCCATGGCGATACTTTTATCATCACCAAATCCCCTTCTTGCAAGTCATATGGTCTTTTCTTTAGATTCGAATAACTCCTTTGCCTATCTTGTGCTGCTTTCATGTTGGCTTGAATTACTCCGATCTTCTCATTAGTCACTCTAACAATCTCTGGCCCTGTAAGCTTAGTCTCACCTGCCTCTGACCAACATAAAGAAGTTCTACACTTTCTACCGTACAATGCCTCAAAAGGTGGCATTTTAATGCTAGAATGGTAGCTATTATTATATGCAAACTCCACTAGTAGCAGTTGTTCATCCCAACTGCCTCCAGAATCCATCACGCACCATTGTAGCATGTCTTTTACTGTCTGAATCGTTCGTTCACTCTGACCATCCGTTTGTGGATGATACGCTGTACTTAGCTGGATTTTCATCCCCATCTTCTCTTGTAAAGCACTCCAAAAGTTAGAGGTAAATCTAGGGTCTCTGTCTGACACGATAGACAACGGTGCACCATATCTTCTTAACACTTTATCTATATATAACTGAGCTAACTGCTCCACTGAAGTAGTTTCTTTTATGGCTAGAAATAGTGCACTCTTGGTCAACCGGTCCACTATGACCCATATATCATCATGACCTCTTCTTGTTCTCGGTAACCCGACATTAGAATCCATGGTTACATCTTCCCACTTCTCGGCTGGAATGGGCAATGACTGAGCATCTCCATGCGGACCCTAACGTTCCGCCTGGACTTGTGTACAAATAACACACATGGAGATGTACTTTTCTCAACTTTAAACTTTAGCTTATATGACTCTTCGAAAATCAACTTTCTCAAATCTTCTGCTTTCAGCACCCAAATGCGGGTTCTAGAAGTCTTTAACTCTTGTCTACTTATCTCAAACTGCATGTTTTCCTTGTTTCTCATCTTTCATATCTGTGCTCTTTCCAACTTTTTGTTGAACTGCTTTATCCTGTTCTATAATACTAGTTCTATACGTATCAATCATGCATTGATTCTTTTCTCTGGAACTTTTCTACTCAATGCATCTGCTGCCACACTTGCTTGCCTGGATGGTAAACAATCTCGCAAACATAATTACTGATCAACTCTAACTATCTTTTCTGTCTTATGTTCAACTCTATTTGAGTGAACACATACTACAAACTCTTGTGATCAGTAAATAACTTGCGCCTTGTTCCATACAGGTAATGCCTCCAAATCTTCAAGGCAAATACTATTGCTATTGGCTCTATATCATAGGTAATATACTGTATTTTTAGGGCTTTTAACTATCTGGGAGCATATGCTATACTCGTACTCCTCTGCATCTACACACAGCTAAGCCCTCTTTGTGAGGCTGTCTACTTCAAAATCTTTTGTCCCATCTAGTAATATAAGGACAGACGCATTACTAGACTTCTCTTTTAATGTAATAAATACTTTTACTTATTTTCTTACTGGAGTAAATTTCATATTTTAAATTTACTTTCTCTATCTTATTTTAGAAGCTCTAACATTCCATACTTTATTATAGAAAACTGACTTTCCAATAGTCAATCTACATTTCTAATTACTTCTTTTTGTTTTTATCATTAGACTCAGATCTCATGTATATATTTATATATGTATATTTACACGATATCTGCCCACTTCGTCTTTATACATTTCTTTAGAAGTTTTACAACTTCGTATATCTACATATACCAGAGGAATTGACTTTTCAAAAGTCAATTGTTATTCTTGTTTCTTTCATCTTTAATATTCAAAGAATTTTCTATCCTTTCTCTCTTTTTCTTTGTCTTTACTATTAATTTTCTTACATTCTCATAAAGTTATTACCTTATCATCTTAATACTTGCATGTATTATTTTTATAAATACATGTCTAGTATCATTCTTTACTTATATTATTATTATTATTTTTCGGCGTATTAAAGATCTAAACATCTCTTTCACTTTTCTTATATTTTAGTAAATTTCAATCTCTTTTACTCATTATTCTTTCTAGTATAATCTTGTCTTTTTTTTTTTTTTTCATTTCTCAGTTTCTTTATAGTACTCCTTTAAGTACACTTCTTATCTTCTTAGGTATCCCATGTACCATTCTCATCTTGTTACTTATATTTTAGTATTTTCTTATAATTCTTATTTCTCATACTGATGCTTAATTTAGCATTCTACCTCTTGCTTACTCTTTATTTACTATGGCTAATGCCAAAATAACTTTTACTTCTCTTTTTATCCTGGCTGCACTATAATCATGTTTCAATAAAATTTGGTATTTCCGTCTTAGCAATTTCTTGTTTTATCTCATCATGCATACTAATCATACACTACTTTCATGTTCATATCGATTACCTTCATTTTTTTAACAATTAGTCTTTATATCTCACATATTTTTTACTTATAACTTTCTAGGTTTGATACCCAGAATTTCTTTTATTTAAGTGTCATTTCTTTACTCTCTTTACTTTTATGTATCTTATAGCGATACACACTATACAATTTTTTTTATAGTTTCTCTATTCTTTGACCACTTTTGCCCTTCACTTCTTCTTAGAAGTGGTAACTTCTTGTCTCTTTGTTTTAGCTCTTTATCTGACATTTATCTGAATATACACTTTTACTCTTTATATCATATTTGACTCTTTGTCTAATACCTATCCAAATATTTGCTTTTATTCTTTATCCCCTATTATTTGTGACTCTCAATCATTTTCTCACAGTCTTTCGGTTATACTTTTATCATTCTCAATTCTTCTTATTTCATATTTATATGGTCACTAAATCTGATTTTCAAATGACCATTTCTTTAATAACTATCTTTATATTTTCCTCAGTGTCATCATTATCTGTATTATCTTTAACTGTTCATCTAACATTTAATTAAGTATTCAGTCTCTCTATTGTCTCAACTCATTCTCTTGCATTATAAAAATGCAATCTATTCATAGTCTTTAACATATTTTATTACTTTCCCATTCAATTAACTTACTTTGTTATATTGCTCACTATAATACATATCAAACTTAGTTATTTGCTTCAACTATTAGATATATTTATTTGTCATATTACTCTCAAGTTTGGAAGTCACAACTTCCCATTTCCGACATTTTCATTTCTGTCTTAGATTCATCTTCTACTACTTGGTTAAGTAGTTTGCTTTCATTTTATACTATCTTATTTACTCACAATTTTTATATACATGTTTTCATTTCTTGGTTGTCCACGAACAACCCATCATACTACTTTTTAATATTTATACTTCAATTGGGTTTATCCAACTCACTTCTTTTTACTCTTTCTGTTTAAATATTTTCATGCTTCTTTCTTATATGAATTTAATTCATATATCCGTACTCACATTCTTTTCCAATCTTTCTTATTTATATTCCATAATTATAATTCATTTCCGTTAGACAACTGAAATTTTCAGTTATACTCTTTATTTTATAACTGTACTATATACTTCATTACTTCTATTAACAATTTCAATACATTTACACATTCTGGCCATGTCTCATTACTGATTCTTGTCATACTTTACATTATTTCTCATATTATACGGTGGTCATCACAACCACAATTCAAACTTTTCTCCTTCATTACTTTAGCATCCTTGTCATCTTATTTTCAGTGCTCTTTACTCGTATTTTCTTATGTCTTATTACATATACTTTATACTGACTCATATAGAGTATGGGATTTTTCCCTATATATCTCATATTTACTATTTTGTCTGTAACACTTTTTCTTTTATACTGTATTGTTTCCAGTCATACTGGATTTTCTTCCATAGGTATACTGAATCTATACCCCTCAAACCTCTTACACTTATCTCTTACGACTTCACATGATTCCTGTGTGGTTCCACCAGACTCAAATGTATATCCTGTGATTATGATAGTACGGGCCCATATTATTATAACCACAAATACACATTTGCTTCCAGTTTTACCACTAAGACTCATGTTCCACTGTTGTGGTTTTACTCCCAATCCTACTTACTCCCTACATTATACCCAATAGGTGCTCTACTAATCTCCTACACAGTTTAAGTCTAGGTTCAATTACTGACACCTAGTTCGCTTAAACTATGGCTCTGATACCAAAACTGTAACACCCCTTTCTCAAACCATAATTCAATATAGTTTATTTTACAAAACGTGACCAATAACAAGTCACCAAATTTTTTTTTCAAATGTTATACTGAAAGGGTATTACAGACTCAATACAGAAACCATAATTTAAACTTATCTGCATTTACTTTGTCCCAACTTCCAGGTATAATAAGTACCCTAGCTCCTGCTCCTCTCACCTAAGTACATAGCATTTAAAACAAGTAGTACGTGAGACATAAAGTCTCATGAGTAATATGGGTTTAGACCCAAAAATTTTCTGTTTAAAACTTGAACTGATAATAAGTAAATTACTAAAAACTCATTTTCATAACACATCTCGAATCCCTTTACTTTTCTCTAAAAACAAAACACTTTCTTTATCAAAAACTGCTTCATACTTTAAAACTGTTTTATTCTTGAAAACTGCTTTCTTTCTTTTAAACTAATTTCTTTCTCATATACTCGTGACCAACTGAAACTTATAAATTAAGTCATTTTAATTCATTCAACTAGCTCCCCTCGTGGTACAGAACAGATCCGTCCACTCGGTTGTGCTCATTCTGTCTCCCCTTTGTGACTTGAAACAGATTCAAGCACTAGGGTATACTAAGCTAGACAACTACTTCGCGACGGGAGGTACCATCCCAGTAGTGTCTTCTGATCCCCTGATTATGTGGGCGATCCTAGTCCGGACAACTGGCTCATACTTCTTTCTTTCTTTAATTCTTACTTCATTTCATCCCAAATTGGTCAAAATGGGACACAATTTGTAAACAACTTTTACTCAAACATTTTAAGACTCTTTACTAAAAATACTTTCAAAAACTGCTTTCGACATCTTAGTTCCCATAAAGAACTTCTTTTAAAATACTTGCAAACCATACTTCACAAATCTATTCAAAACACTAAGCTCTTGTATAGAGCTTCTTTCAAAACTATTTTTCCAAACTTTAGTATTTATAAACATTTGGAAATCTTACTTTTCAGAAAATAACATTTTGCTATGTACTATAGAAATCCTCATAAAACTCACATTGATTCTATTACGGTTTACTAAACTTCACGTACGGCTTTTCCCTTCCCGTGCTCAACAACGTTTGAAGCACCACCTATATAAATAGTATATATAAATACTCAATATAATTAATTCTATAAGGCTAAGGTCTCATATAACATAGCTCTAGGTTATACTAAATGTATAACCATTTATAAACTCATTTTACGGTTTTTCTCCAAAATACGCGTATATTGCTACAGTACCCCCGAGGGGTCGTATTTCAGTTCCGACTCTTTTCCATGAAATCTTAAGCCATATTAGACTTGTGTTTCAAATTTGGAGTTCATTGGACAAGTCTAGCTCAAATTCCAAAATTAAGTTTTAACATGAATAGTGCTTTTCGCCTCTGCCGCTACAGTGAATTTTCCGCAAGGTCGGATTACGGATTTGACCATTCCCGACATGTTCTTATACCACGTTAGGGTTATGTCTAAAATTTCAGGTCAATCGGACGTGTCTAGCTATAGTTTCTAGCGTTTGGAATAATTGAAAATTTTAACATTTTTGGTCCCTGTCAGGAGGCGCACTGCGCCTGGGCGCACTGCGCCTGGCGCCTGGGCAGTGGCCTGTTCAGTCGCGATTTGTGCACTGTAGCACGCAGTTTTCATCCATTAAGCCCTTCTTTCAGTCCTTAATCGTATGGGGTTTGTTCTAGGACTAAAACCCTTGACTAATAACAGGTTTTAAGCTATTAAAATCGATTGAATCCATCATATACAAGAA
Organism: Cichorium intybus; assembly: GCA_023525715.1. Classification (NCBI taxonomy): domain Eukaryota; kingdom Viridiplantae; phylum Streptophyta; class Magnoliopsida; order Asterales; family Asteraceae; genus Cichorium; species Cichorium intybus. Next base: position 84,861,963 of record CM042009.1, read on the forward strand.
TTGAAGTTCTTGACCAAACTTGAAAATTCTCAATTATAACAACCTACTTCCATGTTTTTGAGTTAAGTTCTTAACTAATGGCTTATTGGAAGCATTAGTTACTTAACCCACATGATTTCTAACTGCAATTGCAGTTTCAATTCCATCTAAAGACCAAAATGAAGAACACACCCAAAAACTAGGTTAAAACAAGGAAATCTTACCTTCTCTAGCTTTGGAATCACCAATTCCAATCCTTTGCTTGATTCCCTTGGCCAATTCTTGTTCCCTTCTTCTTCTTCTCGTGATCTTGCTGCACACTTCTAGTTCTCTCCCGTGCTCTCTGGATGCTTCTAACTTATGAGAGAATAACTCTCATATTTCATATATATATTTAAAAATGTTTATAAACTAGTTACATTTTAGTCCCCAAATCTTCATATTTCTTTCCAAAATGATCCTAAAACCATAAATCTTGCAAGCAATGTTCTAATAACTACTAACTTGACATTTTCTTGACATTTTGGTCATTTTTCATGTCAAATGACCAATTTGCCCTTTTTGATCAAATATTACTATTCACGCGTCAAAACTCCAAATTTCACATAACTTCTTATTTCTCATTATATTATTACATATTATAACACGTAATAATCGTACAACATGACAAATGACGATTTTACCCTTTTTGACTTTTTCGCGGGTTCTTACATTCTACGTGACCTTCACCGACGATTTTAGTAGATACAGTTATATCTACTTGATCAAGCACAAGTCGGACACCTTTGAAAAGTTCAAAGAGTTTAAGAACGAAGTAGAGAATCAATTAGGCAGGAAGATAAAGATGCTCAGGTCCGACAGAGGCAGAGAGTATCTAAGTATCGAGTTCCTAGACTATCTAAAGGAATGCGGAATAGTTTCGCAGTTGACACCTCCCAGGACACCACAGTTGAACGGTGTTGCGGAGAGGCGCAACCGAACCCTGTTGGACATGGTCCGTTCCATGATGAGTCGAGCTTCACTTCCCATTCACTTCTGGGGGTATGCCTTAGAGACTGCCGCCCATATCCTCAATCTTCTCCCTACTAAAAAGGTTGCTAAAACACCTCATGAGATGTGGACGGGGAAAGTTCCCTCGTTAGCACACATCAAGGTCTGGGGTTGTGAGGCTTTCGTTAGACGAGAGACTCAAGACAAACTCGCAGAAAGAAGCGAAAGGTGTTTCTTCCTTGGTTATCCCAAACAGTCCTTTGGATATCTATTCTACAGACCAAGCGAGGACGTGGTCTTTGTAGCTAGACGAGCGGTATTTCGAGAGAGAGAGCTCATATTCAAAGAGGACAATGGGAGTACCATTGATCTAGAAGAAATTCAAGAGTCATCAGATGACGCAACCTTAGGAGAAACTAGCAACCAACATGAGGAAGAAGTTCATGTTGGTCCGACAGATGTATCCTTACCTCTTAGGCGTTCCGGTAGGGTTAGCATGCCACCCGAGTTTTATGGGTTTCATATAACTTCGGATGGGGACACGTTTGTCAGTGATAGGACACTGATAAATTTGGATGAACCAGCTAACTACCAGGAAGCAGTGGCGGGCCCTGAGTCTGCCAAGTGGAGAGAGGCCATGGATAGCGAGATCAAGTCCATGTATGACAATCAAGTTTGGAACTTGGTTGACAACGTACCGGGTCGAAAGACAGTCGGGTGCAAATGGATCTTCAAGAAGAAGACCGACATGGACGGAAAAGTACACACTTTCAAGGCAAGACTGGTTGCGAAGGGCTTTACTCAAACCCTAGGGGTTGACTATGACGAGACCTTCTCACCAGTAGCCAATATAAAGTCTATTAGGATTATGCTGGCCATAGCTGCATTTCATGACTATGAAATTTGGCAGATGGACGTCAAAACCGCTTTCCTTAATGGGAAGTTGACTGAGGATGTTTACATGAATCAGCCAGAGGGTTTTGTCGATGCAAAGTATCCTAATAAGGTGTGTAAGCTTGAGAGATCAATCTACGGATTGAAGCAAGCTTCTCGCAGCTGGAATCTTTGTTTCCATGAGAAAGTCAAAGAGTCTGGCTTCTCTAGGAGCGAGGATGAGTCCTGCGTATATGTCAAGGCTAGTGGTAGTATAGTCACCTTTCTGGTGCTGTATGTCGATGACATACTGCTCATGGGAAACGATATTCCAACGTTGCAAGATGTCAAGGCTTGGCTTGGGAAATGTTTCGCCATGAAGGACTTAGGAGAGGCTGCCTATATTCTCGGGATAAGAATATTGAGAGATAGGAAGAAGAGACTAATTGGACTTAGTCAGGGTACATACTTGGAAAAGGTACTGAAAAGGTTTAGTATGGAAAATTCCAAGAAAGGAGAACTACCTATCCAAAGTAATGCAAAATTGAGTAAGACTCATAGTCCGAGTACAGACGAAGAAATAGCTGAAATGAGTCGGGTACCTTACGCTTCGGCTGTAGGATCGATCATGTACGCTATGACGTGTACTCGCCCTGACGTGGCCTTTGCTTTAAGCATGGCCAGTCGGTACCAGGGTAACCCTGGAAGGGCGCATTGGATAGCTGTAAAAAATATACTCAAGTATCTGCGGAGGACCAAGAACATGGTGGTAGTCCTCGGTGGCAGTGGTACCTTGAGAGTTGAAGGATATACAGATGCCAGTTTTCAGACGGATAGAGACAGTGGTCGGTCTCAGTCGGGCTGGGTATTATGTCACACCCCCAAACCACGATGGCGGAATCGTCTGAGGGCAGAACGGGACATAGCATCACAACCATTGCATACATTGAAACACAAGTAGATAACAACCATCATACATTATAATTGGAAAGTTACATTGTTCAAATGGTATTGTTTCAACCCAATTACAGTATGATAAAGAAATAAGTAAAAGAGACGTCTTCGCGTCCCATTCCAAAAGGTTAGTCGGACTTGACTAATTGTTACCTGAGAATACAAGTAATTTGAAAGAGTGTCAACATTACGTTGGTGAGTTCATAAGATGTTTGTATTGAGAAAATCCATAGTCCCTTTTTCCTTGTAAAGAGATAGTGTTTGAAACCAGAAAATCCAATATTTTCATATAAGTGAGTCGTAGTCTTAAAACCCAAAGACCGAAAATGTATACGTGTTTCTATACTTGAATATAGTATTACATAGTCTTATTTTTGTACGAAACCATGTAAATACATGTTTATTCGTGGAATAATTGTAGATCTAATTCCGTGAAACCTTTACGTAGGTAAAATCATACTTTTATTTATATCTTGATAAAATATAGTTTTAATTCCCATAAAACCCATAGGTATAAGTAAAACCATACTTATATTTGTAACTTGTTAGAATGTAGTTTTAATACCATAAAACTCGTATGTATAAATAAAACCGTACTTATATTTGTACCTTGATAGAATGTGGTTTTAATCCTATAAAACCCGTATGTATAAGTAAAAACCATACTTATATTTTGTGTAGAGCAACATGTAGTTTTATATTTATATAAAACCATTTGAAGATGTTTTTCCCCAAACTAAGGATATTCGTTGTCGTTCATGTGAGTTATTATAACCTTGCTGTGACTAGTATGTAGGCCTGCCACGACGTTCTTCAGGCGTCGCAATGTTAAGACATTTGTCACCTCAGACCTGCCGGTCTAGCTGTAGCTAGCAGCTTAGGTGCGGGATTGTCAGTCCCGTATAGATCTATACACAACTATCTCGCTCATGAATGATTAAGGTTATAATCCAGGACTTAATGCGTACATCTTTCAGTACTGTGAAGAAATATCTCACATAACCACCCAACGTGATGTTTTATCCTAGTTCGTATTGAAATGAAAACCCTTTTGTATTTGTAATTATCAATATATACTCATGATAATTATAGTGTAAAGCCTTTCTTGTAAATGTAGTGAAAACTCCTTTGTATTCGTAATTATCAAAATGTCCATGATAATTATAGTATGTAAATATACTGAAAACTCATTTACGTTTGTAATTATCAAATTGTCCATGATAATTATAGTATGTAAATATACTGAAAACTCCTTTACGTTTGTAATTATAAAATTGTCCATGATAATTATAGTATGTAATAATTATATATTTATATAATTATCTTTAGTATTTATGTTGTATCTTTGTCGTTCGTTCCATAAATTATGCCCATTATAATTTATATAAATGTTTTCGTTGTGTTAACGTATTTAAGCCTAAAAGATGTCAATGAGTTGAAAAGTATAATTTCTTACATCTAAGGCACTAAATATTCTAATAATATAGATTTAAAGTTTGTCAACATGTCATGGCAAGAAATTTGTTTTAGTCATCTTACATGAGTGATGACAACATTTTTAAATCTTGTCTTTTTGTCAAAATGATGGTAATCTTTCCAAATGGTCATTTTTCATACACATTATTTCGAATATACTCATTTTTGGTTTAAAATACCAACTTCCTTGTAAAAATATCATTTTCCAAGTTTATTATGACGTTATAAGTCTAAATAGTAGTTATTACGTCAAATTGACGTTCTTTTTATAAATTACTAGAAAAGCTGTATTTCCGGTCACAAAAACATACTATTCCTATAATAGTCTATTTTTAGTATACCGTTGTAATAATCATATTTTTACGAACAATAATGAAATAACTTATTTAGATGATTATAAATAATATCTTTTAAGATATTTCCCACAAAAATGGTGTAATAACTTGGTTATAACCATTTTGTTAGAAAGTAGTGTTTCCGGTTACAAAAACGTAGTTTTTACTAGTTTTCGTTTTCATGACGTTTATATTAAAGATCTAGTATTTTCACACAATTTATTTATAGTTTTGTAACTTTTACACAAATATAATACCTCATAATGTTCATAATACATAGATCTAAACATATGTCATGTCAAAAACGTTTTTACACAACTACTAGTTTTATAAACTTGTGTAAATCATTATTTATAGTATATAAACACATATAAACTTGTGTAAATCATCATTTTTAACATGTAAACTTGTATTCTCCCCCAAAAAAGTTTAGAAAATATGAAAATGAGGGGCATGAACTCACCCTTGATGCGTGCTTTACTTAAAAATAAGGTTGTTCTTGCAGGATTTACGGTAGAAGACAAGATCTAAGCTTCGGAGCTCGAATGACCCTTGGACAAAGCTATTATCCAACGGGTTTATGTAGATGTTAGTGTGTGTAAATGAGATAAAAGTGGTGTAATAATGTTTAAAATCACTAGATGAGAGTATCTTACCAAAAAGAGGTGTTTTACACTTGAAATGGTGGAAGATGGTGGTGGAGATGGGTGGTTTATGGTGGTGGTGGGTTTGAGAGGTGGTGGTGGGTGGAGAGAGTTGAGAGAGAGATGGGAGAAGATGTTGGGTGTTGGTGTAAGTTCAAATGAGATGAAAAGTTGGTGTTTATGAGTTTTAAATTCATTTTTTTTCATTTTATGTACAATATGATTTAAATAAGAAGACATGTCTCTTAAAAGGAAAACATGGGTGTCCCATGATGGCTCATGGTCGTCCAAAGGGAGGGGGTGGGGGTGGGGTGGGTTGGTTCTATAAAAATGCCACTATTTTATATAAAAATAAGTAGTTTTTATAAAATCGTAAAATGTTTTAGCGTAATTTCATGAGTTTTTGAAGAAATGATGTTCTAAATAAATATATTGTATAAAAACATTGTTAAACATTTATTTATACTGAATCATGACTCGTTAAACGATGAAATACGCGTTTAAGCGCAGTATTCTTCCGATTACGCGATTTTCGACATTTTACCGAAAATTGTATTTGGCTTTGAATTTAAATACTAGATAGTATTACGTTCCATAATATATGATTTGTTATTCCATATTTGATGCTTAAGGCACCACATTTTGTATTTTGAGTCCAAACCCTGTGTACATTTATCCGTTCACAGCGATTTGATTGTTGTAACTTTCACATACGAACTCCGTTTTTGACGTTCTATATATCCACAGGTTCGTATTTACGAGTAGATCGTTTTATGAATATTATTATTCTCAAAATAATAATTGTATGATTATCGAATTTTTACGCTACAATAGTTTATTATCCGTATCTTTAGCGTTTACTCGATAATTGTTTTGAATTAGCATACGTAGTATTATAATATTTAATAATACATCGCAAAAGTTATGGAAAATAACTTTTCAACATATAGATTAACGTACGCTTCGTTTGACTATGGTTGACTTTCGTTGACTAAAATTTACAATTGTCACATATTCCTTTTGAACGGTGGAGCAGTTACTTGGAAAAGTTCCAAGCAAGATACGGTGGCTGATTCTACTTGTGAATCAGAGTATATAGCAGCAAGTGAAGCGTCAAAGGAAGCGGCTTGGCTGAAGAACTTCATCGGTGACCTTGGAGTAGTCCCGAGTATTCAGGAGCCCATGGAACTGTTCTGCGATAACGAAGGTGCGGTCGCCTTGACAAAGGAACCGCGAGACCATGGAAAGGCCAGACATATCGACAGAAAGTACCACTACATAAGGCATAAGGTAGAAGAAGGTCGCCTCGTGGTAAAGAGGGTATCATCGGAAGATAATCCTGCAGATCCCTTGACAAAGGCTCTGAGTAGGATTAAGCATAATCAGCATGCTAGGAGCATTGGATTAAGAGATGATATAAAGTTTATGTAAATTAGATAGGTTTCGAAACTTGTAACAATGTATTGTATTTGACTCTTGTGATTTAATAATAGAGATTTATTAATGAGTAATGGTTTACTACTTTTGTCAATGCTTTATCATTGTGTTTTTATTTTGCATGTTTTACTTCCTGAATAATTGGATTATTCAAATATCCACAGTCGATTACACTTTTGGGAGTAAGTGTGAAGTAAGACTGTCATGAATTGGTAATAGATTGTCTAAGGAGTTAGACATTGCAATTGGATTGCTGCACCATTTGTGAGTACTTGGAAATGGAGATTTGAGTCTTGGATAAACCCGCGCTCAATGGATTGCTTCATGGATTACATCACGAGCAATATTGAGACGATAATATCTTTTGATCTTTAAGCTAAGACATATGAGTTATGATTTATTAGACGGTTGTTCATTGATAATACGAAAACGCATCGGTAACTCGGTGTTATAAAACGTATTGTTGTGAGTGATTTGTCTGGTAAAAGACATAAGTATATGAGTCGAAGCTTATTCATCCCTTGACCCTAACGGGGAACAGATATCTGTAGGCCTCTCGATGAATTTGAAGTTGACTAAAATGGTTGGCCAACCGGGACTAAATTGGTAGTCTAAGAGTCATATGCAAATCGGAAATCGAGGAACAGTGACTCAGACCAGATTGATTTTATCCATGTCTTGAGTCTGAAAAATATCTAGTTGGACGGAGGATCATGTGATCACTTATCTATGGACAGAACTGATTAGATCAGAGTTTGGCAGCGGTTTCTAGGAAGCTAAAAGTGCTAGTTAATTAGAGGTTAAATTGGTAATTATAGTCATAGACTTATCCAAGTGGGAGACTGTTGGATTAGGTGTCTAAGCCATGACTAATAATTAGTATTTACCTAATTAATAGTAGCATAGTCCATTTGGGTTGCCCTCATAGCTGGAGGATTGGTGGAAAGTTAAGTAGAGAGAAAGGGTTGATTAATTATATGACTAATAAATCAAGATATTGTTTGTTAATATATTATGGAGATAATATATTAATTAGAAATAATATTATTTGATTAATAATTAATCAGAAATTAATTGGATTAATTTCTGTGACATTAATTGGATTAATCAGGAGGTCAGGGATTAAAGTCGTACAAATTCAATAGTTGAATTGCGGCGCGCGGCGCGCAAACGTCTTGGCCGCGGCGCGCGTACAGATAATCCGGAAAATGGGCTGCAGCTAGGGTTTTAGCTTTGCCACTTGGTTCCCTATAAATAGGGAACCCTAGACCTCATTATCAGTCGCTCATTCTATTATTTTCTCTCTGGAATTTCGATCCATAATCCTCTCGGCTTGGGTGTGATCTCATTTGAGGCAGGATATTTTTGCTGCTCAGCTTCCAGAAAATTCTAAAAGGTTGGTTTTTCTAATTTTATTCTTTTAGTTAATTTTCTTATGGCCTCTAGGTTTTGTTATATGTTCAATTAGAAGAAAACATAGATCCTTATAGGTTGCATGTGAACTTAGGTTATGTAGTTCATGGTTTGTAGAAAACCTTTCAATTTTAACCTGGAATACATGGCAAAACATAGAATACGTAAGACAAAAATTTCTCGTGAGTTACATGAGTTTTAGACTCAAACATTTAGCTTCTTTTCCCAACCTTTTTATAAAATTTATACAATAAAATATCTTTCAAAACTTTATAGTAGTAACATACTATAACTCATAAAACTACTAATATACAACATCTTTTAAAACTTTATAGTAGTAACATACTATAACTCTTTACTTTTCAAAAATTATTACATATCATAACTCAACTTCATAATATAACATACTTGCGAAAATAGCATCTTTCTTACTTTCTTTGACTGGTTTTATAAGCTTGCTGTATTTTTATACTTAGGGCTTTAATCACCATAAGTGATACCCCAAGTCTCTATGGCTAGAAAGAACGGATCAATCCTCACCATAGAAGTGCTTAGGAAATCTACTTCGCGATGGGGCTTTTTCCCCAGTAGACCCCTTACCTAACCCGGGTAGATGGAACATAGTTCCCTTACTAACGCTGCTTGCTACAATTACCAGTCATACAAAATACTTACTGCTTGCTTGAACATTTCTCACATACCTATAGCTTGTGGCTAGGTGCCAAACTTCATCATTTTATGTCTTTATGGCTAGATGCCAATATAGCTTTCATCACATAATAATCATACGTTTAAAACATATTTTTATAACATACTAAGCTTTATGCCAAATCATACTTCCCAACATCTTATGGCTATATGCCATTCATACTCGAAAACATATACGGTTTGTAACCAAAACATACTTCTTAAACATCTCGTGGCTATATGTCATTCATACTTGAAAACATATATAACTTGTAATCAAAATATACTTTCACATAATTGGTTCATAGACCAACATACTTTCCCTTAATTTAACTTGTAGTTCAAAACATAACTTCAAATATAGCATTATACTTTCACAACAAGTTAGAAATAATTCTCTTGCATATAATTTCACATATAGAAATTTTATAAGAAATCTTGAAAATACTTACTTGTCATGTACCCCAGAATGGGTAAAAATACTGCATGTACTCACCTCGTGTATTGCTAGTAGATTGACTACACATTCCCTGTATTTATACTCTTTTGATCCAACAATCACTTGGCATGAACCTATATTTAACATGTTATACATTAACATTCATTCTAACTGACTCTATAACTCCTTAGAGTCCTTATTTTACCAATATGGGTCATAACAAGTATATAAATTTTAAATGACCAACTTTAAATGAATCGTATATTATACGTATTTTACTACAGTACCCTCGGGAGGTCGTATTTTCATTCCGACAATTTTCCATGAAGTCTTAGACTATAATGGACTTATGTTTAAAATTTGAGGTCAAATGGACAAGTCTAGCATCAAGTTCCAAAAAATGAACCAAGCTAATTTACTCGTAACAGAGAGCAGGAGAAATTTGTCCATTTTTTCCCAGGCGCAGGATCGCGACCCGACAGGGGTGTAGGTCGCGTCGCGACCTGGTCTGCAACAACCAGTACTCGCGATTTTTAAGCTATAAATCTCCATTTTTCTCATTTTAAGCCCTTAATACACGACTTAATCACTAGGGTTTGTTCCAAGACCAAAACCATTCATTTATTTCAGGTTTTTAACCATAAAAATCCTAGATTTCAATTATTTTCCAAACATTCTCGTTTTTGCATTTTTGATTCAAAAACCGAAATTGTTCGAGATTGATCACTTCTGCCGATTTATTTTAACCATTATCACTTATGGAACTTATCAAAACCCCTTAGAATCAATTTGATCATGTAAAACTCGAATTCTAGGGTTTTTGAACAAAATTCCAATTTTCAACAATAGCAATCTACTTTGATTGTTTCAAGATATGTTCTTATTACTTAAAATCCATTTGAAACTATAAATCATTTAAACTCCTTTGATCAATGACTGTAATTTCAGTCCTTAGTTCTTCCCGTGAAGAACACACAAAACTTGGATTAGAAATCATTCACTAACCTTGGTTTTTAGCTTGAAACTTCCAATTCCAAGCTTGTTTCTTCAATTCTTCTTATATCTTCACGAATTTCCAGGATTTTTCTCTCAAGAAAACCCTCTCGTAACCTCTCTAGAACTCTCTATAATTTTTGAGAATTATGAGAGTTATTTTTCTCTTTTTATATTTTCAGATTTTACAGTTTAGTCCCTGAAGTTCTATTCATTGGGATTTACCCACTATAATCAATTTTTTATCACATAAAACCTTCTTTTCTTATATTTTTGCCACAAGCAAACAATATTTTTACATATTTGGTCCTTTGCATGGTTTAATATCCAAATTACCCTTTTATGGTAAATTGACCAAATTACCCTTTTTACTAGAATTAACTTTCAAATACTTATCACCATTATTTGGTGTCACAATTTCATTTCGTTTCATATTATCTAGCAAAAAAAATCATATTTTCATTATTTAAAAGTCATTTGAATATCAAATGACCATTTTGCCCTTTTTATCATTTTTCTCCAAACGCTTGGAATTTTACTACATTTCCAAATAAATTACTTTAAAACTTCCAGAATGTTTTAATCTTTTCCTTATATATTTTCTCGAATATAAATTCACGATTTTTGGGTCGTTACAACTACCTCCCCCTTATTGGGATTCCGTCCTCGGAATCATCATCCAAATATTAATTTAAGGGATCACTTCTTCCTTTTCTTCAAAGGTTCTTAGCTCGAGTTTAGTTCATAGTAAATACTTTCTTTTATCAACCCATACTCATATTCTTTATTCTTTTTTTTAGTATTTTTTATTCTTTGAGTTACTTTTGGTTCTTAATCAACTTTTAGAGATTTCTACTTTCATATTCTTATCAAGAATAACAGCTTACTTTGTAATTCTTCTCATATGTTTACCAAAACTTCATGAGATTATATTAATCACATTCTTCACTTATAAAACTCTTCCCAAATACAATTTTGGTAAGATTTTGTATTTATATAATTTTATAAATACACAATACCTTTTTTTTAAATAAATCTTGTCCCTTTACGGACATTTTACTCGAACATAACTTCTTCTTTCTTTTTAGAAGTTTTACAACTTCTTATCTTTATATAGTTGTTCTTTAGATCTTTTAAACTTCACTTTATTATTCTTTACATCTACTAACAATTCTCGACTTATTACCACTCATAAGGAATGCATTCCTTTTGTTTTGTTTCACATCCTTACTTTTCTGTTTGGGACGGAATTTGTCAAAACAATATACCTTTCATAAAAATCTGCATATCTTACTCTAGAAGAATCGAAACAACATACCGCTTTTTATTTTAGAAACTACACATCAATAGCTTTCTTTCTATGTATAATACACAATGTTTGACCTTGTAAATTTGTACAATTTTACTATTGAAGTTGATCTATTATTTCTGTCAATTTCCTTCTTTTCCACTTTTGGCTTTTATACTACTAATTGTATACTTCTTGTTAGCTTCTATACTTTCGCAATCCCCTTCTATATGTTCCACTTTGTAAACGATATGTATTATTTTCTTTAAATACATATCTCTTTTCATTTCGTATATGTATGCTACTATTACATCATTATACTTATTACTTTCATTCTGAATCCATCTTTTATAAAATGTCCTTTTCATATACTTCTTACTCATCTCTTACATTATATTTGTATTACTTTCATTAATACATATGTTATATCACCTTTTTCTCATACTATTTGCACATTTCGACATAATAGCAATCCAAAATACTTCTTTCATCCTCCTTTATTAGTTATGAGATTTTATTCTCGTTTACTCATTACACTTACTAATACAATTTTGTCTTTTTCATTTCTTAGCTTTCTTACAGTACTCCTATGAGTACATTTCTTATCTTCTAAGGTACTCGTGTACCATTCTCATCTTATTACACTTTTTATGATATTATACTCTCGTGGTGTAATTAAGTTTCACAAATCATATTTATTAACTTCTTGATCACAAATATCGACTCTCAAACTCTTGTCCCACTTTAGACTTTTACAAATAGACTTTGTTGCTCTCTTTTATCTCTTGATTACTACTTGGTAATCCTACTCTTTTATCAAATATGTTATTTTTATAAATTCCAAATTTTCAATTTCTTTATACCTTTTGCATACTTCAAATGGTTTCATGATTACTTTCTAAGTTTGACTTTTATAGATAGTCAAAGCTGTAAAGAATTTAATTTCCAACTTTATATACTTTTGGTCATATTTTTGGTTCCGACTTATCACCGTGGTGCTCACCATGGTCTCAAACTACTTTTTTAACATATATTTTGTAAGACCCGTATCCTGATTATAACATATATTCTTAAAATAAGAGTGTTAGGAATTATATGATCATTGGTAGTTATAAAGCTAAGAAAAACTTTAGTTACAATTTCATATGAAAATCAGCATTTTGTGTCGTTTTTAGAAAAATCATAATTAATTCTAGAAAAATCGTTTGGACCTCAAAACAGTGCACAAAGTTTACAAATTGAGTCTAGTACAATTACCAAAAATAATAGTAAGCTTGAAAATGACATTATCTATGGTAAAAAATGCAATCTTTACTGATTAGTTCGGAATTGACAGATTAGATAGTCTGTTTTCAAAAATTTATAATAAATCATAGAAAAATCGTATAAATACGTAAAATACATCCCTGGAAAGGTATTGAGATAAATTTCTGTAATATCAAATAAAAACGTGAATTTCATGGGTTTAAAGTCGGCTAAACCAGCCTTGAACAGACTGATTCTAGAAGGTATTAATTTCAACAAAGTTATATTATTAAAATCTTTTGTCAAAAGTGTCATGCCATTTTTTATTCAAGAATTCAAGTATAAATACCCCTCAAAACATCTCATAAACCACACAACTAAATCTCAATCCAATATATAGAGGTTTCTAAGCACTAGAGTGTAAGCAAGTGAGCGGAAGGAAGCTCAAAAGCCTAACGAAGGAGTTATAGATCTCGACGATTGGTCATAAGGTAACTACAAACCTTTCTATAGCTTAATTAGGTATTGTAAAATAGTTTTTGTTAAGAAGTAGAATATTTAATAAGTATAACATATGTTATATTATACTAATTTCTAACAATAGTAAACAAAAACCTTAAAATGTCGTTATTATAACAATTCGTAATTTCCGAAAATAATACCGATTGATTTACTTACGAGGACGGTGACTAGGCCGATTACTTGGGATCTGGTTGTTGGATTTTCCGAAAGGCTAAAATGCTGAAAGGATCCTGCCACCCCATCTAATCTTCTACCTGGCCGTTCTTTACTTGATAAATCATGGAGTATCATATTGGAATTATTGAAGGGTTTAATGATGCGACTATAATATACTTAAGGATTAAGAAATGATAGATTTCTTATTATGTTAACAGTTAAAGTTGAAGGAAATACAAAGCCGAGAAAGATAAACGATATAGTCAACTATAATCAGGTGAGTCTTCTCACTATACTATAGGTGATATTGCATGCGTAGGAAGGAAGATATGTTAGACTAAGGTGATCTTACCTGTTATGATAATTGTATGAATTATTGCTATGATAATGATTGTTTGTGGACGGAACGGGATAGCCCGCGAGCCAATAGGCGGAACGGGAATAGCCTGCGAGTCATTTGACGGAACGGGAAAAGCCTGCGAGCGATAAGACGGAACGGGAACTGCCCGTGAGTCTTCAGGCGGAACAAGGATAGCCCGCGAGTCTCACATACATATGAATGGTTATTGTGTGTTGTATGTTATGTGATGGATCGTATGGTATTTTGAGGAACTCACTAAGCTCCGTGCTTACCCTTTCCCTATATAAACTACTGTTTCAGGTACATCAGGTACCATGGATGGCAAGGCGTGACGTGTATACACTGTGCTGCTTCATTGGAGGACTGTTTTTGAATGAAAGTTCCGCTATGTTGTAATTTCATTAACTTTTGTTAATCCTGGGATGTTTTCATTAAACTTATAAGTTATGGAATTTTGTCAAAATTAATTAAGTGGCTTTTCTTATATTGAAGTGTCCGTTTAATTTTTTTTAATTTTACCCTAAAATTTTGGGATGTTACATATTTACAAGTTTTTAATTATATAATATACTCGTACACATATACATAATTCCTTTTTTTTAAGAACTCTAATTAAGTACTTCATCCATTTTTGTTCTGTGACAGTTATCTAACTCAACACTCAATTTACCAATGTCACTTGTGGATAAATTTTCATCCTTTCGGTCTTCTTTCTAACATATATCTAAAGGTTTTCAATCTGATGTTCAATTCCTTACTTTCATCTTGTATTCTTCTTTTCTTTCTTTTTTTTACATACTTTTACTTATAACTTTCTAGGTTTTAAGCCCCACTTTCTTCCATTATATATTTTACTATCTTTTCTATGTGTTATAAGGCTACATGCCTAACATATTACATTGATATTTCATTTAATCTCCACTTTTTACACTCTATATATTATATGGGACTTACTTCTTATGTATCTCTAGGTGATACACATCGGTCATTCATTTTCTCATTATATTTCATTCTTTTATATTGCGAAGCAATATGCCCAATACATTATTTTGCTCTTTTGCTTCATACTTTACAGTATTCTATTTAGAATACCTATCTCATAATCACTTTTATACCTTTATACCTTGTATAATTTCCAAAACTTACTCATTCATTTATATCTATAATCTCATATCACCATATATATATTTCTTTGCATTTCATAGTTACTACCCATGTACTAATCATTACTCACGATCTTTGAATACTTTCACCCGTCACTTCCATTTAGAAGTAATAACTTCCTGTCTCTTTATTTTAGTTCTTATCTTGTCTTTGATTCTTTGTCTAATACTTATTTAGACGTTTACTCTTGTTCTTTACTTCATATGTTTATGACCTTTAGTCATTTTCCTTTCATGCTTACAGCTTTCTTCAGTTAACATACGTCATTATACTCTTTTATTACTGGTATTTCTTCTTATACTTCTTTCATTTGGTTGCGGAATTTAATTTCTAATAACCAATATTTTACCATCATTTTCTTTAAAGTCTTTCATTATATTCTTCTAATTATCTTCATCATTTGTTTCACCTTCAATTTCTTGCCTAACATTTATTTAGGCATTAAACCTTTAATCCTCAATTCACAATCATTTAATCTCATTAATATAACCCAATTTACCATTCATCATTCTTTTCCCATTTGGGTATCTTACTTTGTTTTTTATTACTCATTATATCACTGTACTTATAACTTATTCAATTGTTAAATCTTTGGGACACTTTCATGCATCTTCTTTGTTCAATCTATAAGTTAGTCTTCCACTCCCTTTTAGCATTACCATCTTCTATCTTTAGCTTTTCTCATCATTTTAATCATGTGCCTTTATTCTTCATACGACTTTGAGATAAGATTCTGAATTGAATGATCATGCCCAACGCACACCACTTATTAGCATTAACTCTTCCTTACCGCTCTTTTACTTTTACAAAATTTTATGTACTATTAATACACTCCGCTTATAGTTTCATTCTTCATGTTAGAGTCTTACAACTCTTATATAGGTAATCAATACCCATAATTCCTCTTTAGGTTGCTCTTATACATACTTCCTCTCGCCTCGATAGGCATATACTTTAATGTCTTTCAATTTGTCTAAGAAGTATTATTTATCACATTATTTCTTTTACTTCACCATACTAAGTGGTATATATCCACTGCATTAACTTTTAATACTCATAACCTTATTGGTTGTTATTACATAGGCATATAATTCCTATGTTTTACTTACTACTCTCTTCAAAACCTTACCCACCAGAATACCATAATTCCTTTGTGATTCCACCAGTCTCAATACATATCCTGTGATTATGATAATACATGCCCATATTACCATAATCACCTATACATATTGATTCTGCTGTTACCACAAGGTTTCATGGGACACTGGTTCCTTTAACATATAACACCATTGTAAATACATGGTGATCAATACTGGAAATCTTTCTACTTTATAAACATAGTCTTTAATAAATATTGACAGTTATGGAAAATAACATACCATTTTCTTAACAGTCAAACTTTTGCTCAATCAAAGCGTTAGCTAGGCATTTCTTAGTGTTATATATTTGCATATATTAAATGATGCATAATATCTTAGTCATTTAAGACATCATATAGCATACTTTTATGAACTAACATTCCTATAGCATGAGTTTAAGCCTAGGAGTGGAACAAGCCAATCCTAATTCGCTTAAACTATGGCTCTGATACCAACTTGAGACACCCCATTTCTACTGTTTGCAAATACTATGGTTTTTCGTATAAATACATGAATACAAAAATACGGTTTATCAAAAACCGACAAATTTACATGCTTAAAAACAGTGGGTGTCACAAATCCATACCAAAACTAACCATAGTTAGCAAGAAAGGATTAAACCTTGAGTCCAAGATAGGAGCTAACTCAAGCTCCACTCCAGCTAAACTTCATCCCATTTATAGCAACTTATTTTAACCTGGAATACATGGCAAAACATAGAATACGTAAGACAAAAATGTCTCGTGAATTACATGAGTTTTAGACTCAAACATTTAGCTTCTTTTCCCAACCTTTTTATAAAACTTATACAATAAAATATCTTTCAAAACTTTATAGTAGTAACATACTATAACTCATAAAACTACTAATATAAAACATCTTTCAAAACTTTATAGTAGTAACATACTATAACTCTTTACTTTTCAAAAATTATTACATATCATAACTCAACTTCATAATATAACATACTTGCGAAAATAGCATCTTTCTTACTTTCTTTGACTGGTTTTATAAGCTTGCTGGATTTTTATACTTAGGGCTTTAATCACCATAAGTGATACCCCAAGTCTCTATGGCTAGAAAGAACGGATCAATCATCACCATATAAGTGCTTAGGAAATCTACTTCGCGATGGGGCTTTTTCCCCAGTAGACCCCTTACCTAACCCGGGTAGGTGGAACATAGTTCCCTTACTAACGCTGCTTGCTACAATTACCAGTCATACAAAATACTTACTGCTTGCTTGAACATTTCTCACATACATATAGCTTGTGGCTAGGTGCCAAACTTCATCATTTTATGTCTTTATGGCTAGATGCCAATATAGCTTTCATCACATAATAATAAATACGTTTAAAACATTTTTTTATAACATACTAAGCTTTATGCCAAATCATACTTCCCAACATCTTATGGCTATATGCCATCCATACTCGAAAACATATACGGTTTGTAACCAAAACATACTTCTTAAACATCTCGTGGCTATATGCCATTCATACTTGAAAACATATATAACTTGTAATCAAAATATACTTTCACATAATTGGTTCATAGACCAACATACTTTCCCTTAATTTAACTTGTAGTTCAAAACATAACTTCAAATATAGCATTATACTTTCAAAACAAGTTAGAAATAATTCTCTTGCATATAATTTCACATATAGAAATTTTATAAGAAATCTTGAAAATACTTACTTGTCATGTACCCCAGAATGGGTAAAAATACTGCATGTACTCACCTCGTGTATTGCTAGTAGATTGACTACACATTCCCTGTATTTATACTCTTTTGATCCAACAATCACTTGGCATGAACCTATATTTAACATGTTATACATTAACATTCATTCTAACTGACTCTATAACTCCTTAGAGTCCTTATTTTACCAATATGGGTCATAACAAGTATATAAATTTTAAATGACCAACTTTAAATGAATCGTATATTATACGTATTTTACTACAGTACCCTCGGGAGGTCGTATTTTCATTCCGACAATTTTCCATGAAGTCTTAGACTATAATGGACTTATGTTTAAAATTTGAGGTCAAATGGACAAGTCTAGCATCAAGTTCCAAAAAATGAACCAAGCTAATTTACTCGTAACAGAGAGCAGGAGAAATTTGTCCATTTTTTTCCAGGCGCAGGATCGCGACCCGACAGGGGTGTAGGTCGCGTCGCGACCTGGTCTGCAACAACCAGTACTCGCGATTGTTAAGCTATAAATCTCCATTTTTCTCATTTTAAGCCCTTAATACACGACTTAATCACTAGGGTTTGTTCCAAGACCAAAACCATTCATTTATTTCAGGATTTTAACCATAAAAATCCTAGATTTCAATTATTTTCCAAACATTCTCGTTTTTGCATTTTTGATTCAAAAACCGAAATTGTTCGAGATTGATCACTTCTGCCGATTTATTTTAACCATTATCACTTATGGAACTTATCAAAACCCCTTAGAATCAATTTGATCATGTAAAACTCGAATTCTAGGGTTTTTGAACAAAATTCCAATTTTCAACAATAGCAATCTACTTTGATTGTTTCAAGATATGTTCTTATTACTTAAAATCCATTTGACACTATAAATCATTTAAACTCCTTTGATCAATGACTGTAATTTCAGTCCTTAGTTCTTCCCGTGAAGAACACACAAAACTTGGATTAGAAATCATTCACTAACCTTGGTTTTTAGCTTGAAACTTCCAATTCCAAGCTTGTTTCTTCAATTCTTCTTATATCTTCACGAATTTCCAGGATTTTTCTCTCAAGAAAACCCTCCCGTAACCTCTCTAGAACTCTCTATAATTTCTGAGAATTATGAGAGTTATTTTTCTCTTTTTATATTTTCAGATTTTACAGTTTAGTCCCTGAAGTTCTATTCCTTGGGCTTTAACCACTATAATCAATTTTTTATCACATAAAACCTTCTTTTCTTATATTTTTGCCACAAGCAAACAATATTTTTACATATTTGGTCCTTCACATGGTTTAATATCCAAATTACCCTTTTACTAGAATTAACTTTCAAATACTTATCACCATTATTTGGTGTCACAATTTCATTTCGTTTCATATTATCTAGAAAAAAAATCATATTTTCATTATTTAAAAGTCATTTGAATATCAAATGACCATTTTGCCCTTTTTATCATTTTTCTCCAAACGCTTGGAATTTTACTACATTTCCAAATAAATTACTTTAAAACTTCCAGAATGTTTTAATCTTTTCCTTATATATTTTCTCGAATATAAATTCACGATTTTTGGGTCGTTACATTGCCTGTAAAGCTTTGGATCTCTAAATGGGTCACCTTGAAGTTGCAATGGAACTGAAGGGTCTGCTGGTGTGGCTACAGGCTTAGCATCCAACATCTTGGTGCGTGTAAGAATATCACGAATATATTGTTGTTGGGACAAATGAAGACCACCTGCTGATTTTGATATTTGAACACCAAGAAAATATGTGAGATTGCCTAGGTCCTTTAATACAAACGTCTGGTGAAGATTTTGAATGAACTGTTGGATCATTGTTGGATTATTGCCTGTGATAATGAGATCATCAACATATGCAAGAATATAGATGGTAGCAACTGTGGAAGTATGAACAAAAAGAGATGTATCCGAGTGACATGCTCTAAAACCATGAGTGACAAGGTAGTGTTTGAGTTGATTAAACCAAGCACTAGGTGCTTGTTTGAGCCCATATAAAGCTTTATGAAGTTTGCATACATCATTAGGATTAGACGGATGCTGAAGGCCACGAGGTTGCTCCATATATACTTCTTCGGATAACACACCATTCAAGAATGCATTGTTTATATCCAATTGTCGAATGACCCAATTGTGAGATAAAGCAATAGAGATGACCAACCGAATTGTTGTTGGCTTGATTACCGGACTGAAAGTTTCAAATAAATCCACACCTTCCTCTTGACTAAACCCCTTTGCAACGAGTCTAGCCTTGTACCTCTCTATGGTGCCATCTGAGTGTCTCTTTATTCTGAAAATCCACTTACAACCAACAATATTAGTATTATTTGGACGTGGAACAAGCGTCCATGTCTTATTACGCATTAAAGCTTCATATTCATTTTTCATTGCATTTAACCAATAAGGATTTTGAAGGGCTTGAGGGATATTGTGAGGCTCAATAGTGGGTGGTGAAATGGTATCGGTGAGAAATGCTTTTGGTTTGAGCGAGTTGGTACGTGCTCGGGTAGTCATTTGATGGCGTGAGTTGGCTGCTGGTTGGAAGTACGCAGGAGGCGTACTTTTAGCTTGGGAGACGTAGGTGGGTCGCTGATGAGAGGGACAAGGCGAAGTAGGAGCGACTGGTGAGGGAGGGGTAGAAGGAGAGAGTGGAGTAGGAGGTGTTGTGGAAGATGATTGGATGGGAGATATAGTAGGAGGTAAAATAGATG
Organism: Cichorium intybus; assembly: GCA_023525715.1. Classification (NCBI taxonomy): domain Eukaryota; kingdom Viridiplantae; phylum Streptophyta; class Magnoliopsida; order Asterales; family Asteraceae; genus Cichorium; species Cichorium intybus. Next base: position 84,882,492 of record CM042009.1, read on the forward strand.
TTGCATGATCAAGAAGGCTATCATGTGCGGGGGCTATTGTGGGTGGAATAATTGAGGGAGAGGGTGATGAAGCTGGGTTTGCAAAGGGAAACACTTCTTCATTAAAAACCACATGTCTAGAGATATAGATACGGGAGGTAGGTCGATGTAGACATAGGTATCCTTTGTGAGAGGCACTGTAACCGAGGAACACACAGGGTAGAGATCGAAAATCCATTTTGTGAGAGTTGTAGGGACGCAGAAAAGGGTAACAAAGACAGCCAAATGTGCGAAGAAAGGCATAATCTAGTTCTTTATTGTAGAGTTTGGAGTAAGGAGATTTGTATTGTAAAGTGGGTGTAATGGTTCGATTATTGATATAAGTGGCAGTTTTGAATGCATGTTCCCAGTATTCATGAGGTAGGCTGGATTGAGCAAGAATAGACAGACCTTTTTCGACAATGACACGATTCCTACGTTCGACAGCGCCGTTTTGTTCAGGTGTGTGTGGGCAAGAAACACGGTGATTAATACCACAACTTTGAAGATAAGTAGACACATTTCGGTATTCACCCCCCAGTCTGATTGGAAGCTTTTAATTTCACATTGAAACTGAGTTTTAATCATTTGTTTGAAATTTATAAAGGTTTGGAGAACTTGAGATTTTGTGGGAAGAAAGTAAATCCAAACAAATTTGGTAAAGTCATCAATAAATAAAACAAAGTGATGATTTCCATTTATTGATAAGGTGGGGGATGGCCCCCAGAGACATCTGAGTACATTAATTCAAAAGGTTTAGAACAGGAAACATGAGTTGAAGAAAGATGAAATCTGTGACTTTTGCCTAACTGACATGGTTCACAAACAGAAGAAATTTTATTGGTTGAAACTGGAAGATGAAAGGTAGATACTATTCGCCTTAAGATAGCTTCATGAGGGTGAGCAAGTCTATTATGCCAGCCAGACATGGTCGTGCGCACACAGGAGAGAGCCATAATAGACGAGGGTTTGTTTGTGGGAAGCTCCAAACGATAGAGATCATTATCAACGTGGCCCTTGAGGATAGGTTTGCCCTGGAAGGTCTTGACAAAACAACGATTATGCCAAAACTGAAAGGTTTTCTGCAACCATGAACTAAATAACCTAAGTTCACATGCAACCTATAAGGATCTATGTTTTCTTCTAATTGAACATATAACAAATAACCTAGAGGCCATAAGAAAATTAGCTAAAAGAATAAAATTAGAAAAACCAACCTTTTAGAATTTTCTGGAAGCTGAGCAGCAAAATTATCCTGCCTTAAATGAGATCACACCCAAGCCGAGAGGATTATGGATCGAAATTCCAGAGAGAAAATAATAGAATGAGCAGCTGATAATGAGGTCTAGGGCTCCCTATTTATAGGGAACCAAGTGGCTAAGCTGAAACCCTAGCCGCAGCCCATTTTCCGGATTATCTGTACGCGCGCCGCGCCCAAGTCATTTGCGCGCCGCGCGCCGCAATTCAACTATTGAATTTGTACGACTTTAATCCCTGACCTCCTGATTAATCTAATTAATGCCACAGAAATTAATCTAATTAATTTCTGATTAATTATTAATCAAATAATATTATTTCTAATTAATATATTATCTTCATAATATATTAACAAACAATATCTTGATTTATTAGTCACATAATAAATCAACCCCTTTCTCTCTACTTAACTTTCCAACAAACCTCCAGCCATGAGGGCAACCCAAATGGACTATGCTACTATTAATCAGGTAAATACTAATTATTAGTCATGGCTTAGACACCTAATCCAACAGTCTCCCACTTGGATAAGTCTATGACTATAATTACCAATTTAACCTCTAATTAACCAGCACTTTTAGCTTCCTAGAAACCACTGCCAAACTCTGATCTAATCAGTTCTGTCCATAGATAAGTGATCAGATGATCCTCCGTCCAACAAGATATTTTCAGACTCAAGACATGGATTAAAGTCAATCCCGGTCTGATTCACTGTTCCTCGATTTCCGATTTGCATATGACTCTTAGACTACCAATTTAGTCCCGGTTGGCCAACCAATTTAGTCAACTTCAAATTCATCGAGAGGCCTACAGATATCTGTTCCCCGTTAGGGTCAAGGGACGAATAAGCTTCGACTCATATACTTATGTCTTTTATCAGACAAATCACTCACAACAATACGTTTTATAACACCGAGTTACCGATGCGTTTTCGTATTATCAATGAACAACCGTCTAGTAAATCATAACTCATATGTCTTAGCTTAAAGATCAAAAGATATTATCGTCTCAATATTGCTCGTGATGAAATCCATGAAGCAATCCATTGAGCGCGGGTTTATCCAATACTCAAATCTCCATTTCCAAGTACTCACAAATGGTGCAGCAATCCAATTGCAATGTCTAACTCCTTAGACAATCTATTACCAATTCATGACAGTCTTACTTTACACTTACTCCCAAAAGTGTAATCGACTGTGGATATTTGAATAATCCAATTATTCAGGAAGTAAAACATGCAAAATAAAACACAATGGTAAAGTATTGACAAAAGTAGTAAACCATTACTCATTAATAAATCTCTATTATTAAATCACAAGAGTCAAATACAATACATTGTTACAAGTTTCGAAACCTATCTAATTTACATAAACTTTATATCATCTCTTAATCCAATGCTCCTAGCATGCTGATTATGCTTAATCCTACTCAGAGCCTTTGTCAAGGGATCTGCAGGATTATCTTCCGATGATACCCTCTTTACCACGAGGTGACCTTCTTCTACCTTATGCCTTATGTAGTGGTACTTTCTGTCGATATGCCTGGACTTTCCATGGTCTCGCGGTTCCTTTGTCAAGGCGACCGCACCTTCGTTATCGCAGAACAGTTCCATGGGCTCCTGAATACTCGGGACTACTCCAAGGTCACCGATAAAGTTCTTCAGCCAAGCCGCTTCCTTTGACGCTTCACTTGCTGCTATATACTCTGATTCACAAGTAGAATCAGCCACCGTATCTTGCTTGGAACTTTTCCAAGTTACTGCTCCTCCGTTCAGAAGGAATACCCAGCCAGACTGAGACCGACCACTGTCTTTATCCGTCTGAAAACTGGCATATGTATATCCTTCAACCCTCAATGTATCACTGCCTCCAAGGACCAACACCATGTCCTTTGTCCTTCGCAGATACTTGAGTATATTCTTTACAGCTATCCAATGCGCTCTTCCAGGGTTACCCTGGTACCGACTGACCATGCTTAAAGCAAAGGCCACGTCAGGGCGAGTACATGTCATAGCGTACATGATCGATCCTACAGCCGAAGCGTAAGGTACCCGACTCATTTCGGCTATTTCTTCGTCTATACTCGGACTTTGAGTCTTACTCAATTTTGCATTACTTTGGATAGGTAGTTCTCCCTTCTTGGAATTTTCCATACTAAACCTTTTTAGTACCTTTTCCAAGTATGTACCCTGACTAAGTCCAATTAGTCTCTTTTTCCTATCTCTCAATATTCTTATCCCGAGAATATAGGCAGCCTCTCCTAGGTCCTTCATGGCGAAACATTTTCCAAGCCAAGCCTTGACATCTTGCAAGGTTGGGATATCGTTTCCCATGAGCAGTATGTCATCGACATACAACACCAGAAAAGTGACTACACTCCCACTAGCCTTGACATATACGCAGGACTCATTGTCGCTCCTAGAGAAACCAAACTCTTTGACTTTCTCATGGAAACAAAGATTCCAGCTGCGAGAAGCTTGCTTCAATCCGTAGATTGATCTCTCAAGCTTACACACCTTATTAGGATACTTTGCATCGACAAAACCCTCTGGCTGATTCATGTAGACATCCTCAGTCAACTTTCCATTAAGGAAGGCGGTTTTGACGTCCATCTGCCAAATTTCATAGTCATGAAATGCAGCTATGGCCAGCATAATCCTAATAGACTTTATCTTGGCTACTGGTGAGAAGGTCTCGTCATAGTCAACCCCTGGGGTTTGAGTAAAGCCCTTCGCAACCAGTCTTTCCTTGAAAGTGTGTACTTTTCCGTCCAAATCGGTCTTCTTCTTGAAGATCCATTTGCACCCGACTGTCTTTCGACCTGGTACATTGTCAACCAAGTTCCAAACTTGATTGTCATACATGAACTTGATCTCGCTATCCATGGCCTCTTTCCACTTGGCAGACTCAGGGCCCGCCACTGCTTCCTGGTAGTTAGCTGGTTCATCCAAATTTATCAGTGTCCTATCACTGACAAACGTGTCCCCATCCGAAGTTATATGGAAACCATAAAATTCGGGTGGCATGCTAACCCTACCAGAACGCCTAAGAGGTAAGGATACATCTGTAGGACCAACATGAACTTCTTCCTCATGTTGGTTGCTAGTTTCTCCTAAGGTTGTGTCATCTGATGACTCTCGAATTTCTTCCAGAGCAATGGTACTCCCACTGTCCTCTTTGAATATGAGCTCTCTCTCTCGAAAGACCGCTCGTCTAGCTACAAAGACCACGTCCTCGCTCGGTCTGTAGAATAGATATCCAAAGGACTGTTTAGGATAACCAAGGAAGAAACACCTTTCGCTTCTTTCTGCGAGTTTGTCTTGAGTCTCTCGTCTAACGAAAGCCTCACAACCCCAGACCTTGATGTGTGCTAACGAGGGAACTTTCCCCGTCCACATCTCATGAGGTGTTTTAGCAACCTTCTTAGTTGGGATAAGATTGAGGATATGGGCGGCAGTCTCTAAGGCATACCCCCAGAAGTGAATGGGAAGTGAAGCTTGACTCATCATGGAACGAACCATGTCCAACAGGGTTCGGTTGCGCCTCTCTGCAACACCGTTCAACTGTGGTGTCCTGGGAGGTGTCAACTGCGAAACTATTCCGCATTCCTTTAGATAGTCTAGGAACTCGATACTTAGATACTCTCCGCCTCTGTCGGACCTGAGCATCTTTATCTTCCTGCCTAATTGATTCTCTACCTCGTTCTTAAACTCTTTAAACTTTTCAAAGGTGTTCGACTTGTGCTTGATCAAGTAGATATAACCGTATCTACTAAAATCGTCGGTAAAGGTCACGTAGAACCGCGTGTCATCCTTTGTGGTTGATCTGAATGGACCACACACATCCGTGTGAATGATGTCCAGTAGACCCTCACCCCTTTCAAAAGACCCTTTGAAAGGTGATTTAGTCATCTTGCCCAACAGACAAGATTCGCATACATCATCCGACCTGAGGTCGAATGATTCCAACACTCCATCCTTTTGGAGTTGGGCGATGCGTTTCTTGCTGATGTGCCCGAGTCGACTATGCCACAGACATGCCTTTTCTACACCACTAGTAGAATCAATATAATTTACACTATGTCCTAAATTGTCAACACATTCAACAGTTTCATACACACAATCACAAGGATAAGCAGTAAAAATCAAAATACCATTTTTGAAAACAGAAATCGAACCAATTTTATTATCAAAAGAAAATTGAAATCCTTGTCTGAACAATGCGTGAAATGAAATAATGTTTCTTGCCATTTCTGGCGAATAGCAACAATTAAATAACTCTATACTAACATCACTACTAAGCACTAAACTGTAAACGCCGATCTTGGTAACAGGGGACGATCTCCTATTGCCCATGATCAAGTTCAGTCTACCGTGCTCCACCTCCCTGCTTTCCTTTAGGCCCTGCAGATCAGAACAAATGTGAAAACCACATCCTGTATCAAGGACCCAAGAATTAGAAGATGGTGAGTTTTTAGAGATAGTGTATATACCTGCTGTCGATGGCTTTACTTTCCCATCCTTGACATCCTGCAAGTATTTGGGGCAGCTTCTCTTCCAATGGCCCTTCTCTTTGCAGTAAAAATAGTTGGCTTCATCGGGGTTGGCCACACAAGGAATTTGGGAAGACTTGGTTCTCGAGCCATTGCTTGACGACCCGACCTGAACCTTTTCCCTCCAATTTTGCTTAGGAGGGCCCTTCCTCTTCTTTCCTTTGCCACTTCCAATGGCTAGGACGGGCTGATTAACCGAGGGTACACTTTTACCCTTCATCCCGTCCTCAGCAACTCGAAGCATGCGATGCAACTCAGTCAGGTTAGCCTGATTGTTGTTCAAATGATAAGCCAGCTTGAACTGGTCATAAGAACTCGGTAAGGAGTTAAGCACTATGTCAACGGCCAACTCCTCCGGTACAGGCATCACAAGCTTTCTAAGCCGCTCCACGTAACCTTGCATTCTTTGCACATGAGCGCAGATGGACTCTCCATCTTTAGGTTTGCTGTTCGTGAAGTCCTTGACCACCTCGCACCTTTCGATGCGCCACCATTTGTGACTGGGATATGCCCCACCGTTTGTGACTGGGATGCCGAGGATCACAAACCGGGTGTGAATAACCATGCAAATTAGCTTGGTACTCTCGGGGTCCATTATCATCTCAAATTTATGTGCCGGTAAACCACACACGCTCCATCAACAATGATAACACCCGAGACACCCATTGCCACTCTTTATGAACCCCCATTGGTGTGCCGGTAAACCACACACGCTCCACCAACGTTTCATAAAGTGCAATGTGCAATTTCATGGGGTAGCATCAAATTCACATTTTTCCTAAAGTAACTAGATTGGGATTTTGTGTAAAGGTTCTAGTACTATGATCATTATACTTTTAATGATTAAGTGGTTCTGTCAAACCCGTTCGGCTAACGACCCTCCACTGATCAGGCGAGCGGTGGGTGAGAGTGTTCACCCATTAGACTACCATTTTATAGGCAGTCTCCTTATACCTACTTTATAGACCAGCTTCGTGAATGAGGCCTACTATTGATTTGACTAACCAAATTTATCTCATATATATAGTATTAACTTTTAATAACATATATAAGATGTATTTTAAAACCCTTTAAAATATTCAAGGTTTATCTTTTAATTTTACCAAATTTAACAATTAAAATTTTGAATTAAATTAAACCTTAAATTCGATTTAATCAATTTTAATTACCAACTAATTAAATCTAAATATTTTAAACATTTTAAAATATTTTTCTGGATTTTTCTATTAATTTTCGACAATTTAAAATTAATTAAATCCCTTTTGAATTATCTTTTAATTAACAATTAATTAAATTAATTCAAATGAAGATAGGTTTATCCAAATTAATCAAATTAATTAAAACCTATCCTAAACCCCCTAAAAATCGATTTCAAATAATGGGGTTTAAGGTTATCCATTTAATTAACAAATAAAGTTACCAAAAATAGAAAACCTCCTAAAACCCTAATTGAAATTTCGAAATTAGCAAGGGGGGGATTAGGGTTTCCAAAACCCTAATCCTAGAAATCTATCCATATAGATATTAGGGTTTATAAGCTTTAAACCCTAAAACAGTTATATCAATTCAACAAGAAAACAAGACAGGCTCTGATACCACTGAAAGGTTTTCTGCAACCATGAACTAAATAACCTAAGTTCACATGCAACCTATAAGGATCTATGTTTTCTTCTAATTGAACATATAACAAATAATCTAGAGGCCATAAGAAAATTAGCTAAAAGAATAAAATTAGAAAAACCAACCTTTTAGAATTTTCTGGAAGCTGAGCAGCAAAATTATCCTGCCTCAAATGAGATCACACCCAAGCCGAGAGGATTATGGATCGAAATTCCAGAGAGAAAATAATAGAATGAGCAGCTGATAATGAGGTCTAAGGCTCCCTATTTATAGGGAACCAAGTGGCTAAGCTGAAACCCTAGCCGCAGCCCATTTTCCGGATTATCTGTACGCGCGCCGCGCCCAAGTCATTTGCGCGCCGCGCGCCGCAATTCAACTATTGAATTTGTACGACTTTAATCCCTAACCTCCTGATTAATCTAATTAATGCCACAGAAATTAATCTAATTAATTTCTGATTAATTATTAATCAAATAATATTATTTCTAATTAATATATTATCTTCATAATATATTAACAAACAATATCTTGATTTATTAGTCACATAATAAATCAACCCCTTTCTCTCTACTTAACTTTCCAACAAACCTCCAGCCATGAGGGCAACCCAAATGGACTACGCTACTATTAATCAGGTAAATACTAATTATTAGTCATGGCTTAGACACCTAATCCAACAAAAACTCCATAAAAACATTGTTATCTCTAGTTAACTTTGAAACACTTAAGAGGTTTTTGGTTAATTTTGGGACAACAAAAACCTTAGGTAAATGCAAAGAAGACAATGAAGATGAACCAAAATGTGTAATAAGTAAGTTTTTACCGTTCCCAACTTGCAGCTTGTCATCTCCATGATATTGTTCAGCAATATGAAGTTTGTTCAAGTCTGGAGTAACATGGTCGGTTGCTCCTGTATCAACATACCAAGGCTGATCCATATGAAGAGAGGAGGGACTGTGATAATTTGTAAGGTGAGCCTGACGTGGTTGATCACGAGGAGGTGGACGATGAGAAGGATAATCTGTTTGATTACCACGTTGCCAACAGTTGATAGCTTCATGGCCGGGTTTGTTACACAGTTGACAATGAAGGCGTCTCCTGCGATTGTCAGAACCACGAGCATTGGAATTGTCATTATTACCTCTATAGTTGTTGTTGGTATGGCGGTTGTTGGACTGATTTTGAGACACCTGATTGGCAGTGGGAAAGGATGAATTAGCTGCTGTATTGGGTGAAGGTAAGTGAGCCAAAGCTTGTCGAGCCAGATCTTGATCAAGTCTGGCTTCTTCTTGTAGTAGTAGTCCAACAAGATCATCCACGGTGCTGGTGTTGGAGTACATGATGAAGGCAGAAGCAAAGGAACTGTAGGATGAATCAAGACCATTGAGAATATACTCGATAAGATCTTCATCAGGGACAGGTGTGAGATTCTCAGCCAATGAATCAGCTATTTGGCGTTTCTGCTCAATGTAATCAATCATTGAGAGTGAACCCTTGGTGATTGAGTGCAACCTATTTTTCATAGCCATACGATGAGCACATGTCTATGCTTGAAAACTACGCTCAAGAGTTTTCCAAGCCTGTTGAGAAGAGGTGCAGCGAACAACATTAACCGGTGAACGTTCTGATAGAGTGGACTTCATCCATAGAAGGACAAATCGGTCTTTCTTTTTCCAAGTAATGAAGTCAAGATTGGGAATAGGTGCAGGAATTAGAGCTGGTACACCGGCCGCTAGAGCTGGTGCACCGGCCGCTGGTGGGTTGACGGCGGTTGGAATAATAGTTTTAGGTGGTGGGTTAGTGTTGAGGATGAAGGAATCAAGATCGAAGCATTCAAGAGCGGAGACAATTGTGGTTCGCCATAAAGAGTAGTTTTCATGATCTAATTTGATACTAATGGAGGGAATCTAGAAATTGAGATTGGTGGAGGCAATTTGGGCTGCGGTTAGGAGTTGTTGGTTTGTGGCAGCCATGGTGATGATAAAGCTAGATGAACAAAGAGAGAAAAAAAAAACCTTATGAGTATCCCTTAAGCTCTGATACCATATTAGTTTGGAGAAGATAATAAACGTTTCTGTATATCATATTCCAATTGAGAGAATAGTATACACATATATATACAGAGTAAAATCATAGAAATCTAACTAACAAAAGTGAACAGCACATGTGAGTACATGTGAATCCACATGAGGCGTGCACAATTCAGGTGAGGACCACATGATTACAAATCAGGTGAGGACCACATGCAGGTGAGGAGGCGTGCAATTATTTATCATTATTATGGAATTTCATTCAATTATTATTTAAGGAGAAATTTAATATATTTGCCGTTTAAAAAAAAAAAACTTTCTTTCCTGTGTCTAGTGATGTATTATTTATTGTGTATATCTTCAACTTCCTGAAAATCATATAACATGAAAACCTATTACATCATTACATGACAGTATTCATTGAAAACAACAATTAAAAAAAGACGAATTAAATCAGTGATTACTGAAAATGTTTTTGTGAAGCTTTTGTGATAAAACCATCTCATATTAACCACGAAAATAAGACTGGAATCCGATCAAAAACGAAAGTGGATCGACTAAAAAATAAGATCACAAATCCTAAGAATAAAATCAGTAAACCACGTGCTTGGAGTTACCGAACACCCAGCAACGATCTAGATGCCATCTCTATGGGCACAATGAAAAAGAACCACAATGATCAAACATACCCATTTTTCGTTAATCATCTTCGTTCAAAAAGACATCAATATCCAATCACTTTTGTTTCTTGATCCCAAAATCAGACCATATACACATTTCACAAACAGAGACCTATACATGACACACAAATCGTTTGCATATAAAGATTACAGTTGAAAAACTTGATGAAGGTTCAAATCCTTTAAAATAATTAAATAAATAAAACCTTTTTTTAGCTAGACTAATCATATTTTTTTTATAAAGCCAATGATATGTTGCGAAATTTATTTTGTCAAAATAGATAATTATTTTATGAAAGTTTTTCAAACAGATATTATCTTATATCTTATAAAGGAAGCATTTTTCCTTACACCACATGCATTTGAAACCCCCAACTCTTCAACTTCTAACCTAATATATATTATTTAAATACATTAGTTAATTTTAACTTTTTTCTTTGTCCCACATTGCTTGACACACAAATATGATCATTCCTCTTTCACTTATATAATACCACTTATTTGCTTTCATTATGCATCAATATTCATCATAATATGACTTTCAAGTCTATCATTGTTTAGTGATATTTTTATCATTCAAACATGTTTTTATCTCAAAGTTTTAAAGGATTATATTATTTGGTTTCAATTTATAGAAGTGTTGAGACTTAAAAATGATATTAAAATTACTTAGAACTTTAAAAAACTCAATTAGGTTGGAAGTTCATAGTATGTCGTAATAAAAAACTGACAACGATGTTGACTTCTTTTTATTCACCATGATATATGTACATAAAAATTTTCAAGAGCAAATGTTTGAGCATTGTTCAAATAAATTAGATTAAACCATTATATATATAACCAAAAATATACAAATATGTATCTATATCTATATATTTAATATGAGAAAGGTCATTGAAATAATATGTTTCAGAATAAATTATTTAACTTTTGTCATATTAATTTTTAGTTTTTTTTAATTTGTCGTATATTGATTCACACATCTATTTAACTTTTAATTTTTCCAATATATAATACTACCCATTAGGTTGTCTTATCCTTTAATCTTGATCATACTATGGTTTTCAAAATCTATTGTTAATCAATGGTTAATGTCTCATAAAACATGTTTTATCTCAAAGTTTCAATGGATTTTACTAATTTTTTAGCTTTCAAAAGCACTGAAACTAAAAAAGATGAAATATTAAAATGACTTAAAAACTATTAAAACCTCAATTGGGTTGCAAGTTCTAATACGTCGTGTTTCATAGTTTAACGTGTGGTGACAATGTTGTAAACATTTTTTCGTTTGAATATGATTTATATTTATAAAAAAATCAAATAGTAAATGTCTGAACATAATTTAAAGTCATTCAATCATTTGTATTTGTATAAATCTTATAATAAAAGTCATTCAATCAATAAAGATCAAGATGAATTTCTATCATGTGCCACATTAATTTGAACAATTTTAGAAAAAAACTCAAAGTGGGCACCGGTAGCTATCGATCCAAATAGTACGAATTCAATCATAAAACTAAAACTAATTGTTCATGGAATGTTGCAATCAATGCCTAAGTTAGTTATAATCAAGAACACAAAAGAACAAATATATAAAGAAAATGGTTTTAGCCTCTTTAATTATATATGCTTTTTTCCCTTGAAATTTGTTTACTAAGCTATGTGAGATAAGAAATGAGTTAGTCTCTTTATTTATAGATGTTTGATTCACCATTAGTTGTGTTTCTTAAACGATGTGGGATAAGAAAATAACACAAAGTAAAACATTATGAACGAAAGTTTGATCCCACATAGTTACGATAAACAAATGTAAAAACCTTTTTCATTCTATAAATAAAGGTCTCTCTCAAATTAAAAGCAATTATATAAATTATTAATAATTTTTTATTGTTGGGAACATTTCCAAATAATTAAAGTTCAAGAAAACATATTCGAAAGTCTAAAACCGCATAAAACCGCATGCACCGACCACATAATGCACTTCGAACTTTTCAAAATCTGAAATCGCATATGTGGTGCTGTGTGGTTTTTACTATATACCACATCGCGAACACTCAATTATCGCCATTAAAAGTGTATTTTCCAAGATATTTGAGTGACAATGAAAGCCTTTGCTAAACTATGGAAAAATATTTACACTATCACTTAATTATCGTTCAAAGTTGTAGATTTCATCCATTTAGAATTTTGTATTTCTATAATATGTAAGATATACTTTTTAATTACTTATAATTACTTATTAATTTTATTTTTCTCTTTTTTGTATATTTTATAAAGAATTATAATATTGAACATGAACCAATTTTGACATATTATTTAGAATTGATTTTTAATTTTTTAGTATTTAAAATCTTTAGTATTTCAAGCAAACTTTTCATTATTAAGAGGTAGTATATTAGTATATTATTGATAATCAATGAGACTATTTAGAAAAATAAATATAATAAAGCATATGATATTAATATTTTATAGAAGTAATCGTTATAGATTACTAAATATTTAATATAGTTTTAAGTATTTTTTTTAAACAAACTTCAAATAAAATCTTAATTATAAGAAAAAATAAATACAAAAACCAGAAAACATACTGTTAATTTAAATTAAATATTTGAAATTGAAACATGGCCAAATAAATAGTTTTTAATTCGATTTAGAAATAGATAAAAGTAAAACTATATCGAAATTATACAAAAAAATATATATACATATATGTAGATGCTATTAAAATTGTGTAATTCGAGATAACTATTTAAGTTGAACCATATTAATTTTAATTTTATTTGACGAATTGTATTCATTTAGTATAATTATTATAACATTTTGTATTCCAAAATTTTGATACATGTATCTATTATCATATAATTGAAAATAATAACGATATTTTTAAATATACAATTTAAAAATTATATAAAATAACATGTATCTATCTATATTCTAATTCTAACTACACAAGTTTCTTCCTGCGCAACGCGCGGGCATTCGCCTAGTTTCTTAATATGACAACGCTTGTTTGGTATTTTTGTAATGACTCGTACACATGTAATTAATCAAATTCTAAAATAATAAATATTTCATTAATGTTGAAATGAAACGTGAATAATTAAAATTAATTATCATTCATTGCTGCACTAAACGTTTCACATGTAACTTTTCTATAAATATATCTAAAGTTACTTTCTAATGGCATCATAAAAACATTAATCTACAAGATATTCTAGATTTTGGGGAGACACGAGATTTGTCAAAAGCATAAAAACATATAATCGATCAAGAATGACAAACCTAAAGTCAACTTTGCTTCTACTTATAGCAATGATGGTTGCATCTATGAATGTCCATCACTCGGCAGCAAGAGAGCATATCGTTGGCGATTCCTTTGGTTGGGCTGTGCCACAAAGTAATGGTTTCTACAATACGTGGTCACTGAACAATACCTTCAAAATCAATGACGTGCTCGTCTTTAACTTCATCAACGGATTACATACTGTTGCAGAAGTAACGAAGGAGGCATACGATAAATGTGACGCCCAAAACCCAATCTCAATCCAAACCACCAGTCCTGCTAGATTTAACGTAAACAGCATTGGAAAACACTACTACATATGCACCATAGGCCTACACTGCAAGTCCTTTCTAAAACTAGCAATTAGGGTTATTGCCCCACCTAACAACTCGTCTACAATGCTATACCATTGATATTGTAGTATTGTTAAATAAATATAAGGAATTAACACTTTGATAATACAAAATTATTTTGTTTTCTCTTGATGGCATGTTAAATAATCCAAGCATTTTATTTGAACGAATGTGGTGAAAATAAAATTTTATGTCTAATCATATTATTTGAATAGCAACAATTATAATATAACGAGGGTTTTAAGTATGCACGTTGCAGGAAGAGTTTATTAGTTTTGTATTTGCATAATGCTATTTAGACTGAATGAACTATACAAAAGGTTATTTTTAACGCAAAATATAAGGACATATGAACCCTTTCACTAATTCTACTATTACATGGTGACCATGTCCGTAAATTTTTAGATCTAGCTATTACATCATTTCTGTAATTTTGTTTATTTCATGCAAAATATAAGGATACAGTGACCATTTTTGTAATTTTATTATTACAAGTGGACCATTCCTATAACTAACATAGGGACCATTTTTCAAATTTATATTAGAGTACTATAACTTGATGTCACCTTAAAACTAGTAGCGACTATTTAGATAAATGTAATAGTATATAATATCTATACAAATTTTTAGAGCATAAAAATGATGAGCGTTGACACTTTGCGGAATAAAGTTGCAGTATTATTTTAGCACATTTGAGGGAATGCTATTTGATCTTTATTATGCTTGGAACATGTGAGATGACAAGACTTCTTTTATTTCTTACAATTTTTTTGTCAAACAATGGAGCGAACTTCGGAAAATATCCAAATTGGGTCAAACTAGAGACAATGAGCATGTGTGTTTACGTTTTTACCTTTATAGAATTCAACATGCTTATTTGAATTTCTATTATAACCTTTATTACTTAATACTTAATATAAATCCGAATACAAATCTGAACATATCATTTTTATAATATGTTTTTTTTTGGAACATGTTTTCTTCTTTTATACTATTATAAAATATGTTTTGGTATCATTTAATACTTGGTTTCATTTCCATACATCGTGCTGATGAAATATGATATTCTCCAAATATCCAAATCAATGAAAAGTATAATAAAACTAGTGGGCACCCGTGCTATGCACGGGTTGCGTCAGCTCGGTGGGTGGCCCAGCTGAAGTATGATGCTATAATAAAGAAATCTATGAAAGTACATTGCTATTTCTCGCAGTTAAACATAACCCTCTAACTGCACTGAAATCACAAAAGCTATAATAAACAAATTAAAATATGATTTATAAAACCAAAAAGGTAAAAAAGGTAACATACTTTAATGATCTTTTTACTCCAGGTGTTGGAGCGGCCGGGCACATAGGACGCTTCAGTGAACGATTAATCAAAGGCGACTTTCCAACGTTTGGGTAACCAATTATTCCACCTCGCACCTGAAAGTAGCAGCGTACTTTACTCTTTTTACCAATATAATAGCAACGTGCTTACATTTCTTTTACTGATAATAGCAATATGTAATCTAAAACTTGCAAATTGTAGTCTAGTGTTTACCCATCGAATAACTACGTGTTACATTTCACTACACATAATAGCAACGTACCTACATATCTTTACCTATAATAACTATATGAAATCTAAATTTTGTAACATGTACTTTATTGTTTACCCATAATGGCGATGTACTTAAATGATTGTTTACACATAGCAGCAACATACTCACACTTCGTTACCCTTAATAGCAATGTACTTACATATCTTTACCGATAATAGCAAAACGTAACGCGAAAGTCGTAACCATTTTACATTTCCATGTTATATGTTGCTGTAATCAGTATAGAAAATGTAAATGTGTTGGTATTATTGATGAATAAATATAAGTACGTTGCTATTATGGCAACAGCTCACGCAAGTCGAAGCTGCAATTATAAAACAGTGAGAATTTTATTAAAAACATAACTAAAAACTTTTCTGTATACAATTTATGTGGGGTAAGTTGGTGGGGTGGGTAGGTGGTAGGAAACCTTTGCTGATGAGAACTCCAGGCCCAATGCAAAAAGAAGAGAAACATTGTTTTCTTAGATTGAAACAGTCATAAAATCTTCAATATCCAAATTTTCTAAGACACTTAGCAAAAACTATGTTGATGAAAACGAAATTTAATAACAAAAGGGGCAGTCGATGGCGGAAGAGGGACGAGACACGGCGGCATGTTTGTGTTGATTTGGGTGATGATGTGGCAAACTATATGCAAAGCAATCTTACAATGGTTGTTCAAGTATGCTATGATTGATGTACTTTTAGTGACGCTTGGTAGAACATGTCTATGAATTGGTTATCCTGCATTTAAAAAACAATGTCATGAGTTTTTTTTTTTTTTTTTTTTTTTTGCATTTCTCACTATTTCTTTTAACAATGTATTTTCATCATTTCACACACACAGTACTTTCACCATTTTATCAATTTACCCACACAACTATTACTTTTTTATGATTATTATAATAATAATTGAGTAGCTAAATCGTTGAAAAAATAATAGTTTAGTGGCTAAACGGATAAATGATGAAAGTTATCAAAATCAAAATCGGGTAAACGGGAGGTTCTTTTTATTTAAATGGTCAAAAAAATTAAACGATAGTTAAGTGGCTATATAATAAAATTTAAAAACGGTAAAAGTACCAATTTTTTTGTAAATTATGCGCAAAAAGAAAAGATTCCATACCTGTGAAAGCATTACAAGTGTGTGGCGGACTTTTTCTCTGGTTAAAGGTCCATGAAAAGGGGCGGAGTTGGAAGTCGGATTTAGTGATGGCGGTGGTGGAAACGGTTGAAGCAATGGAAATCCGATGTTTCTTTGTACATTGAGGGGTGGTTGAAGGGTAGTAACAGGGAGAGTTGAAGAAGGTTGTCTCATTAGTGGTGGAGGTGCAGAAGAAGAAGAAGTATGGGTAAAAAAGGAAAGAGGTTTGATAAGATTAGTTACATGATTGGTGGTGTTGACTTGGTCAGAGTTGTCATGGAGTGGAATTGTGGGGACACATGAGGGATTTTGCAATGGTGGATTGTTTGGAACGGGAGACGGGGTGTCACGAGAAGGTAATGGAATCGGTGTTGGATAAGGCGGGATGTAATTGACTGGATTTGAAGGATTGTGCACAAGATTCATAGCGGTCTGTGATCATGGAATATAAAAATTATAACATCATTTGGTATGAGGGAATGGAAAAAGAAATAAAAAAGGAGTCATAAATACATACACTAAAGAAGTTCACAAATGAAGAATCTTCAGGTACATCTGTTGACCGGGAATTGGTCAACCCTAGTTCCAATGGTCCTTCAATTACAGCAGAGGTAGGTACAACTTCAAGTTCTTCAAACTCACTACACAAAGAAAAAAAAATAAATACTTTATATTACAAACTTTAATATAAAACTAACAAAGGACGGATTTACCATTTTGAGAACGCATTGTATATACAAAAGTGCTACATTACCTCGCCTTTTCCAAACATAAGGCCAGAAGTCCAAGCATCCTTTTGTTTCTTCAACCAACACTGTACCAAGAATTATAATAGAATCACAGTTTCAATCTTTAGTTTCATTTTTGAATAACCTAAACTATTTAGTTTCATTTCTGAATAACATAAAGAATTGTAATAGAATCACAGTTTAATTGAACAATAATCTCAATTATCAAAAACTCAACCATGGAGAGGTCAAAATTAAAAATCACATTGATGAAGTTTGACCGACAAACCTCAGGATTACCGTAGAACACCCAAGAATCGACCAAAAAAGGCCCATCTTTACATTACACATCGCCTTAGAATCATTACAATTGATGAATTCAACTGTGATGAGCAGCCCACTTCACAGCAGCACCCTACAAGTCGAGATTATCAATTTCGTAGTTCTTTAAAACTACAATCGACAACTTGTTAGTTCCTTCAAACTCCACAAACGAAATATTGAACATTTTTATCGATGGGTTAAAAGATAAACCGAAAGAGAAAGAGATTACCGGTTAGGGCTCGTAATACTTGAAATTTGATCTTCCTTATCTGTGGGTTGTGATCATCGACTACGTGGGAGGCTGAAGCGAGGCAAACTTCTCTCGACTGAACAATTGATAAACGATTACATACGAAAAAATACCTTCAGCAAGAAGAAAGAGAAGCAAGAATATCCTCAAGAACCCGGAACCGAACACATGCAGAGCACCAACTCAATGTTTGAACCGCCAATCGATGATGGGTATTAAGGGCGCAATCGACGGGATTTGGTGGATAACAGACGCAAAATCCACACAGTGGAGAGATGCACACGATTAGTGGAGATGCACCGTCTCAACAAAGAAAAGAAGGAAAAAGAAAACAGAGAAGAAAGCGGTGGAGAAGATCCGAAAAAGAAAAGAAGGAAAAAAAAAAGAGAAGAAATCGGTGGTGAAAGAAACGGGTTACACAAAAAACGTTTCCGCCGCTGCATACCTCTCAAGATCGTTGAAACTGTTAAGCAAGCATGAATTGTACCCTAGGTTAGATTCTGCTCACCGATGCAAACATCAATCGCCAACCTCGAATGTGGAGGAGACGCAGTGAAGAAGTCCATGAATGAAGACGCATCGCGTGAAAGAAGGAATGAGTGAAGCGGTGGAGGGAAATTCCATAGACTGAATATGCAATCGGTGAAAGAACGAAAGAAGGAAAAAGAAAACATAAAAGGCGATGCAGATAGATCCGAAAAAACGACCCGGATACGGTAATTCGACTGAGGGGAAAAGAAAGAAATGCAAAACAGATGAAAGGGATATGCCACACGTGTCCAGATGGAGCGGTCAACCCGACCCATTTAAAAAACAAACCAAAAACAGGCGTGACAACCGGAAGCCAAAAAATCGGATGTAACGTTGAAAAAAATTACGCTTTTTAATTAATAGTAGAATATGTCATTTTTCGTCAGACCTGATACTCTAAATATTATCAGATTTCGAAACTAATTATATCACCGAAAACCCAAAATACCTGGTAAGGTTTCCGCTGCATTACGGAAAATATACGTTCTAATCATATAACAAATATATAACTCAACATAGTACTCTATATATAATTCTTAAATGGAACATTAGTTTCTTATTAAATTCCATAGGTGAAAAAACTTCCAAGTGTTTGTTACATAAAGAGCTTTACATCTTCACATCAAATTTAGTTTTCCAAAGATTTACTATTTCAATAGATCAGTAGATTGCTATTTTTTTAATCAATAGAATAATATGCCAAACATAACTTGTTCCAATGTCGCTAAGCCTCTTTTGCTAGCTCCCAAAATGAATGCCACACACATAAATTAGGTTTAACGGGTTACAAATTTAAATAACAATTACAAACAAAAGACAAAGTCACATCCATATAAATATCAACTCATCTATAAAAATTTATACACATCCACAACTTAAAACAAACCATTCAATAATGTCCCACCACCACATGCAACATTCAAATAAATTCTCATATAACCCCACAAAAGAATCACACCCACCTCAAATATCACACCAACTTTCCTTAATTTAAATACAAAAATAGCACACCTTGTATATCGCCCTATCGCGCATATTGCTTAAAAAACAAACCACTTTCGGGGAAGGCATCAACAAAACTTGAAACAAGCGGTTGTGGCAACTCCGGCCCTTGCAAAAGTATTTGATGATTTGTTTCCATCAACGACTTCACAATATCTAACGCATCAACTTCATCCAACTCTCCTGCACACAAAAGATAAGTCAGAAAAATAATAAAAGACTGTTTGCTTGATACTTGCTGATTGAGTAAGAGCTAACTGGGTCAGTGTCTGACCCAAGTGTCTTGACCTAGTCAGATTCATCCTGAAGCTGACCAGGTAAGAGGTAAATTTTAGGGCTGTTTGATTTGCCTTCGTCTAACTAGTCAGACCGTTTGATAACCCTAAAATTTACCTCTGACTCGATCCTAAGCCCTAAACTTTACCTCTTACTTCAGGATAAGTCTGACTGGATCAGACATTGACTCAGTCAGCTCTTACTCAATCAGCAAATATCAAACAAGGTTTAGGATCGAATCAGAGGTAAATTTTGGAGTTATCAAACGATCTGACTCAGAGTCAGACGTAACCTGTTACTGACCAGCAACAGACAATTTCCCATCATTTTAATTTATTTTTTTCTTATTCGAGAAAATAATCGAATTACCCAATTCTATTTCTTGCTCTTCATCTTCCTCATCTACTTCTTCCACAATCCCGTTTTCCATGTCAACAGCTGCTTGAGCACACCTCTCTAAAAATTGCTCTTCGGTTTCTTCATGTACATCGTCATCTTCCGAATCCTAATAACAAAAATAAATAAAGAAACGTAAGAATTAAGAAACACGTCACCCGTTGTAAGTGAAAGTCAACAAGTCAAACCTCGTCCTCGTCCTCGTCATCATCCTCGCTGTCATCGTCCTCGCTGGCATCCTCATCTTCGTTTTCATCGGCATCTTCATCCTCCTCTTGAGCTTCTTTCAATCGCACGGATGCTTCCATCATTGCCGCCAAGCACTCCCACAACAACCCGCCACCACGATTCCCCATTACCATTCGCGTAATCATTTTCGCTAAGGTCAATACTAGAAATTTCACATGTTTTTATTAGTTTAGTGAGTTTCAAAGAGCACACAAAAAAAAAAGTCAAAATTGCTTACCAGTCAACTTGATTTCCGACTCGGTTGTTAACCCATGTTCAAACTCGCTCGATGAAACGGAACAAAGAGCCCGGGCCCACATTTTAAACCCGTCATCGTGTTCCTTCTCCAAAGTACTCTCAACAACATCCGGATAACATAAATAACACGAACATATAGCAAGCAACAACGGCTTCCAAAGAGGAGATTTCTTCGATTGCTTTTCTCTAAAACAAGAAAAAGCTGACCGAGTAAAATCCGTACTCAATTCCCGCATTACAATTTCTTCATCGGAATTAATATTATAAGTTGAAAGATGTAAGAGTATATGGACCGAAGACGCGGCTCGGTAAATCACGGATGGATACTGTGAAAACGCGGTGCTGACAAACGTACGAATTCCTTCGATTACGGAAGGTTGACTTGTTGACTTGAGAATGAAGTTTGTTATTGGGGTTTTTTTGTGGAGGTACGCGGCTTCTTTGATGCAATTGAAGATTGACGAATCTTCTTCTTCTTCCCATGAATTGTAGTTTGAGATTTGGTGGGCCCACGATAGCAAGAGGTTTGAGATTTTTTCGTTGTGGACCGGGTCGGGTTCGTGGGTATTCGATATGATGAATGCGAGTAATGTCGATGAGTCGTCTATACATGACGAGGGCGATTCTGTAATTTCGTCCATGGGTCTCAGCCAAGCTGATTGTAAGAGATCCGTAAAAGCTTTAGAAATAACGGCGCGATTAGAAACCGCGATATTATTTGTTACATCATTTTCGTCTTCTTCAGGTAAAGATTCTTCCCAACATTGAGCCATTACTGATAATGCTGCAAATCCTCGTTCAACCACCTATCATAAAACCATAATCACAATTCATAAATAATTTTTTTATTTTAATTAATTAAAAAAAAAAGAATTAAGCTTACTTGTGGCCATGGTTCGGGACTAATAGGGATATGTTTTAGAATATCTTGAGCTAAAAGTGAAATAATATTTGGAATATGAGTCGCAACAGCATCACCTCCAGCTTCAATTAAAGTTTTAAGAAGCTCAAACATAATGGCATTTTCGTCATTATTCTCTCGGATTCTACCTACTACAATTTGAAGAACCGGTAACCATTCGGGTGGGAAGAATTCATTCTGGAACAAAAATGAAAAATCTTAACATCAAACTTCAAAGGGCAAAATTGGAAACAAAATTTTTAATTTACCGACTTCGACAAGTTGCGCGATTGCACCAGCAGCGGATATGCGTACGGGGTAGCATGAAATGTCGTCTGTGTCCTCCATTGTTAGGGCTTTTAATAATGAGGTGTACACATCAGCGGTCATTTCCTGAAAATAATTAAGACAAGAGATATTAGAGTAAATTACAGTTTTGGTCCCTGTGGTTTACACTAAAATTTCAGTTTTGGTCCTAGTTTTGAAAATCTTGCACCGGTTGTCCCTGTGATTTCTGAATCTTTCACTTTTGGTCCCTGTGGTTTCCAAATCTTTCACTTTTGGTCCCTTCCTCTGTTACTGTTTGTGTAAACATCAGGGACCAAAAGTGAAATATTTTGGAAACCATAGGGACTAAAAGTGAAATATTTGGAACCACAAGACTATTGGTGCAAGATTTTCAAAACCAGGACCAAAACTGTAGTTTGGTGTAAACCACAAGGACCAAAACTGTAATTTACTCGAATATTAAAGTAAATTACAGTTTTGGTCCCTGTGGTTTACACCAAATTACAGTTTTGGTCCTAGTTTTGAAAATCATGCACCGGTTGTCCCTGTGGTTTCCAAATCTTTCACTTTTGGTCCCTTCCTCTGTTACCGTTTGTGTAAACCTCAGGGACCAAAAGTGAAACATATTGGAAACCATAGGGACTAAAAGTGAAATATTTGGAACCACAGGGACTACCAGAGCAAGATTTTCAAAACTAGGACCAAAACTGTAGTTTGGTGTAAACCACAAGGACCAAAACTGTAATTTACTCTAAATAAATATTATGAAGGACAAAATAAGATAATAATATTAAAAAAGAAATGAATATAGAAAGTTACTCACTTCAGGAATACAAGAAACAAGCTCGCCAAGTATCCAATTAGCAGAAGCAACTAAATAAGGATTACAAAGTGATGACGTGTACAATGGTAATACACGGGACCGAATAAGTGTAGTTGTGTATGCAGGTTTTTGCTCCTTTAAAAACTGAAAGTAAAATGTTAGTTATGACATTTAATGAATTTGATAATAATTAACATTTATGAAACTGAAATCTTACATCTAAAAGGCTGCCATATGCGAGTAAAACGCCATAGTAACTGTCGGAATGAAGTGATAAAAAGTTAGAAATTATTTTATTACAATTTGATGATTTTTGAATTAGAAATGGATTATGAACTTACTCATTTGTGGTTTTTTTTGCGTTTATATGAGATGGAATAGGGAACTTGGATAAAAAAGGAAGCACTAATAATTCCCCCATAGAACTGCGACCTTTTTGTTTGTTTTTTTCACCTTTTTTGCGTTTTGATGTTACTAAAGATGCAACAGGCGGGCCCTACAAACATGATAAATATTTACTTTCATTAATTAGTGTTTAGGGAAACCTTCAATAAAGTCTTAGTTTATGAAAAAGTTCCAAAATTAATTTTTTTTACAAAAAAAAGACAGAATACTGGCTAACATATTCATTTTAGCCATTTCATCCGGTTTATCAGGTTTCTTAGATTGGAAATTTTCGGTAAAGTCCCATTATTTTTTATCAGTTTATGAAAAAGTCCCAGTGTTGAATTTTTTTACACAAAATAATAGGACTTTTTCATAAACAGACCCAAAATAATTAGACTTTAATGGAGATTTCCAATTTAAGAAACCTAGCAAACCGGATGAAAGAGCTAAACTAGAGTAAATTACAGTTTTTGTCCCTGTGGTTTACACCAATTTACATTTTTGGTCCTAGTTTTAAAAATCTTGCATATGTGGCCCCTGTGGTTCTCAAATATTTCACTTTTGGTCCCTGTGGTTTCAAAATCTTTCAACTTTGGTCCCTATGGTTTACACAAACGATAACAGAGGGAGGGACCAAAAGTGAAAAATTTAGAAACCACAGGAACCAAAGCGAAAGTTTTGGAAACCACAGGAACCATTGGTGCATGATTTTCAAAACTAGAACCAAAACTGTAATTTGGTGTAAAACATAGGGACCAAAAATGTAATTTACTCGCTAAACTAAATACAACAGCCGGTATGTTGTCCTTTTCTGTAAATAAAATTAATTTTGGGACTTTTTCATAAATTGACTCAAAATAATGGGACTTTATTGGAGATTTCCCATTTGTTTATTATAACATCCTACTTTCATTTTTTTGTACCATAGTGTTGTACTGTGAAAAATCTACTCAATCATACAATGCCTTAATAAGATATAAGATGAAACTACAAAGCTTTTAATGGGAAGAAATGAAAGTAGGATGAGATAATTCACAAATAAATGACAAAACTGACCTTTGATATTGAAATAACACCAAGTAAGTTCAATGCACTTTTTCTTGGAGTGAATAAGTCCTCTCTCAATCCTGAAATTTCTTCCTGTCAAATAAAAGTAATGCAGTTAAATATTTTGTATAAAAAATAACATTGTTTTGAAAAAAGGTGAAAATTTGTTGCATAAATAAGTAATTAACCCAAAATAGAATAAGTACATACCATTTCAGAAGGCAGATTCTTTCTTATGTACTCATCTGAATCTTCCTCCCATTCTGTAATATCCTACTTACAAAAAAAGAAAATTACTCCAATGTGAACATTATTCTATAAATATAATAGTAAAAATATTTATCATAATAGAAATGAAGCAATAATCAATGGATTTAGGCTATAAATATGGAAGTGATAAATGATAAATCAAACCTTTTCATTCATTACTATTGCTGGAAAAATTGCAGACTCCAGCAAAGATGAAAAGTGTGGTGAAACAAGTCTCCACCCCTGTTTCCAGATGGTGAAAATCCATTTGTAAGAAAATATAAAATTAAAAAAAAATTATATTAATTTGTTAACGCGTTAAATCAAACTCACCGGGCCCGTTTCTAGAAGTCGGGATATAACATCAAAAGCTAACGACATAATCCTTTCTGCCATATTATCCAGTTTCTGTATAAAAAATATATCATATAAACACACTACCATATAAAAGATAGTGTAAATTACAATTTTGGTCCTTGTGGTTTACACCAAATTACAGTTTCGGTCCTAGTTTTGAAAATCTTGCACTGGTAGTCCTTATGGTTTCCAAATCGTTCACTTTTGGTCCCAATAGTTTCCAAATCATTCACTTTTGATCCCAGTGGTTTCCAAATCTTTCATTTTTGGTCCCTCCCTCTGTTAGCGTTTGTGTAAACCATAGGGACCAAAAGTGAAAGATTTGGAAACTATTGGGACCAAAAGTGAACGATTTGGAAACCATAAGGACTACCGGTGCAAGATTTTCAAAACTAAGACCGAAACTGTAATTTGGTGTAAACCACAAGGACCGAAGTTGTAATTTACTCTAAAAGATAAAAGATAGAGTTAAAAACAAGTAAAAATAGCATTAGAAAGTCAAACAACAATCTAAGAAAGGGTAAGATTTATAATAGCATCTTTTTTTGCAATGGTTTATGTGCAAAAAATAACAATATACTTCCTTTTTTGTTTATTATAGCATCCCACTTCGTAGAATGCTATAATAAAAAAGTAAATAAAAGTACATTGCTATTTCTAGCATTTAGCCCTTTTGAAATCAAGAAAACTTACACTGAAGTCTAATTTAAGCTTCACTAGTTTCACAGCTGAATTTATAATGTCTGGCATCACTCTGTAAAAAAAAAAGATGGAAGAAAATGAGTAGTTATAATTATAAACACATATTAAAGCTTATAAAACTTGATTAATGTTAATGTTCTTACTTATCAGAAAACTTTCTATGTCGGGTGATTAGGGCACAAAAAATAAGCAAACTCCTTTTTCCAGTTTTCAACCTCATCATCCATCCATCTTCATAAGAACCATAATCTTGAAATTTTAAAGAGTGAATGACATGAATTAAATCATGTGTAAGAGAAGGAAGCAAAGGGACCAAAGAAGATGGCATGTGTGATCTCACCTACAAAACCATCATTTTTTTTTTAATTTAATACAAATGTTTTGTAGCATTTATAAAAAGGGTAAATTTCAAAAACGACACTAACTTTTCAAAAAAGTTCGATTTTGACACTGTGTTTCTTTTTTTTTTCAATTAAGTCACTAACTTTTTAATTTTTCTCAATTAAGTCACTATGTTTTCAATATTGTTTCAATTTTGACCACTTGACCGGTCAACCTGGTTGTCAGTTGACATGGCACGATGACGTGGCAGTCTTGATGATGTGGCGCTGACATGGCACCAAGGTGTCAAATTTGAAAACATAGTGACTTAATTGAGAAAAATTAAAAAGTTAGTGACTTAATTGAAAAAAATAATAACACGGTGTCAAAATCGAACTTTTTTGAAAACTTAGTGTCCTTTTTGAAATTTATCCTTATAAAAATGATCTCATATAACACATATACTTACAGCATAATAGATGCATTTGCTCATTATAAGAAGACACTTTTCAGCTTCCATTTCGATTTTATTTTGAACACAAAGGTCCTCCACATATTGATGAAATAAAGAAATCAAATGTACTAAAATTTCTTGTGAAATTAACTCCAATTGAAGTGGAACTGGCTCTTTTGCTATCTTTGGATTCAAAAAGTACTGAAAAAAAAAAGGAGGTGTAAAAAACTCGGAACATGAATAGTCACTTCAACATTATTTAAAGAGTAAATTACAATTTGGTCCCTATGGTTTACACTAATTTACAGTTTTGGTCCTAATTTTTAAAAATCTTGCATCGGTAGTCCCTGTGGTTTCTAAACCTTTCACTTTTGGTCCCTACGGTTTACATAAACAGTAACAGAGGGAGGGACCAAAAGTGAAAGATTCAGAGACCACAGGGACCAAAAGTGAAAGGTTGGGAAACCACAGGGACCATCGGTGCAAGATTTTCAAAACTAGGACCAAAACTGTATTTGGCGTAAACAGTAACAGAGGGAGGGACCAAAAGTGAAAGATTCAGAAACCACAGGGACCAAAAGTGAAAGGTTTGGAAACCACAGGGACCATCGGTGCAAGATTTTCAAAACTAGGACCAAAACTGTATTTGGCGTAAACCACAGGGACCAAAATTGTAATTTACTCTTATTTAAATCACCTGAAATGGTCTGATAACTGACTGAAGAACTGTAAGGCTGTTGATTGTCTTCCATCTAGGGTTTCCACTTTTATTAACCAAGTCACTATCTTGAATTACTGATCTCAATTCAGGTACCAATTCATCCCATAAATTTTGCTTCACAAATTCAGCATCAACAATAGGACGAAACTGCAAGAAAATGTGTCAAAAAAACAAAAACTGATCAAGTGAAAAGATAACTTTTATACATACCGCTTCAATCAATACTTTCAAGATTGCAGGTTCTGATTGAAGTAAGGCAAGTACAAGTTTGTCTCTAAACTCCTTGCTGACTCTTGAAGATGGCCCACCTTCAATGGTGTTTCTTCTTGTGAAGTTCTTTAGATATGTTGCAGCAGCAATACTTTGACCTTGATTCTCACCTCCTGTAATCATGAATGAATTCAATGACATGTCTCAATTACATACAATCATTAATTTGATGACTGTCTATATAAAGAAGATACCAAGATATGAAATCGTTTAGATTCGATATAAAGAAGATAAACAGCGGTTATATCACTTGAGCATTGGAAGTTATGTCAGTAATGTATAATTTGCATTAATTGCGTGAAATTAGATTAATTGAACTCTAACACCTGCCCCAACTTCTGTAAAAACTGTCTATTAATGTATGGCAACAGTTTGAGCATAGATTGATTATGCCTGCTTTGTTTCTATGTGTCAACGTGTTCAAATAAAAGTTCACCATAAATACGCAGGATAACCAAACAATTGCATCATTATAAGCAGCTATATTGACGGTTTAACTTGTATATACAGCTCAAACAAAATTAGCTACTCAACCAAAGCCATAGGAGACGAGATTGGGAAAATTACCACTGGCGGCGACGGAGATTAGAGCAAAAGGGAAATCGGGGTTCACAGAGAGGCGGTCGAGGGCATCAGAGGCTGAACGGCGAACTTCGCCGTCGGGGTTGAGGGTGTTGTTGAGTAGCTGGCATACTTGCGAAGTCAACTCCATGTTGTTCGAATTGAAGGGGCGATGCTACACGGAACCCTAGCTGAGACGCCACGTCTTTCAACTGTAAGAAATTGGGGAAAAAGGTGGCGCGAAAATGTGCACAATGGCGGGAACATTTACGGCTTTACCTAATATATCTTCATTTTATATCTTCGGTCACCGGCAAGTGAAGCCCAGCCTAGCTGGGTGGATGCACCCGGGTTATATACTCATGTGGTGGGAGGTCTGGAGTTCGACTCCGACTAACCCTATGTGGGGAGATTTTCCTGGAAGGCGAATTAGGTGGAGGGGAAAGGCCTTTGCGCCTTAGGTAATCGCCAACCGCCCTGAGTTGCGGGGCTGATTACCCTCAGGTGAAACCATATATCTATTCGCTGGTTCCAAAAAAATATCTTCGGTCACCGCGACAAAACGAGATAAATTGACGAATCATCAACAAATTAATTAAGTTGTCCTTTTAAAATAGAATAAATAAAAACCAGAGAAAATGATAATTTAGGCAACTTAATTAATATAGCTAAATTACATCATTGGTCCATATGGTTTGTTTAATATTACACTTTTGGTCAAAGTATTGAAAAGTTTATATTGATGGTCCTCGTGGATTTCAAAACGAACATCGGAGGTCCCTGGTCCATATACACATTGGATCTTCACCAGGATTTACCCTACCGTATTTTGTGACTCACTTGTGTCATGGTGGTAGACAACAACCCTTACACCCATTTTATACTCGGACAGCTTCAATAAACTGATGGCTCGTCTTTCTCATTTTCGTTATTGTCCTTACCACAATTTCGGGTCTCGGAAGTGGTCTATCATCCACTATTGTCCAACAAAGTAGGGGCCCGACACGGCCTTTGTATGATGTCATTCGCATGTTGGAATGATGAGTATTATGGTCACACACCACTATCAATGGTGATCATTCCACTATCCCTAAGCATGGGACACAAGCATGTAATGACTCATTTAATGTATGTATCTTCTTCTCACCCCGTCTGTCCTTCAATGGATAACAAGTCATGCTCATCAACACTTTGGATCCCATTTGATTATGTAGCTATGCAGACAGTTGGGGCATGATACAGTTGTCCAATCACTTCTTTGATTTACCATCAGTTACTTCTCCGACCATCTACTTCTCATGGACCGGTACACTGCACAAGTTTGGTCATTCGATTGACCATGACATAGGTTTAATCATGACCATGTGGAGTTCAGGGTGATTTCGCCATGAAATCTATGGTAACTTTCGTATCACTTTCACAAGAGGGTTGGAAACGATCAAATTCCTCTACAAGGCTCTTAATGATTCTCCTTTCTGTAACCATGTCACAAACATCATCCACGTACTCCACATATTCCTCTTCCTCCTCGGTTATTGGTACAAAGACTTCACTGTCCGCTACAACTAGTACTTCTTAGTTGTACCATATATCCTTCATAGTGGATGTCATTTAATAAATCCTTCGTGTATTTTTTAGTCTAATGACATAAAACTATCCCTTAGCCATTTTTCGTCCTTGTCATGCATCTCCCGACCAAGCTCGAGCAAGTGATTCACCACTTCCCCTTATGGACCAGCATCGTCCAAACCAATTGTCTCTCTACTTTTAACACGTCGACTACACATTAGCCATTTCAAGAGATACAAGTTGTAACGATTGAGCTGCTTCAATAGGTCTATCAATCCTTACTGTTGTACCTTTGACTTTTCCTTGTCAAATGGAGCATTTCCGACCTTCTTGGTCAAAAAATTTCTGAAATTTCACCCCCAAGATAACCCGTATAGTTTTCTTAAGCAACACTTCCTGCAACCATCTCCAGGTCATGTACTAGTTATGCCCGCTCTGTCGGCTTCAACTGTCTTGTCACATGGGTGATTCCTCATTCTCCTTACATCGGAGACACACCCAATCTGACTCGTGAGGCTCCATTTTAACCAACAATATCCTTTCCACGCTGTGACCCAGTCGGCACACGGTTTTCAATTTTAACAATGTCAACGTTGACACTTCTTTTACTAACACATGTTCGAGACATCAAACCTTTCATAGTCAAAATACATACCTGGACATTCTCACTTGCACTTCTCTCATCATGGGAGTTTCTGAATCTGTCACAAGCAACTCAATGTTGCATTGACTTCTCAACATATCATAATGTCACCGAGGAATCAATGAAAAGTTTGTCCATAAGGTGTTCATCACACTTTGTCCATCATTCCATGTGTCGCAGGGCGTTCGTCAATTCGTGCAATATTACAACGCTTGCAATAGTTGTTGAAGGGTTTTCTAGCAAATAATGAACACAAAAATTCCTATGGTTCACATGCAACCCTAATAAGATCTATGTTTTCTTCTATGAAGATAATAAACTAAAACCTAAATGAAACAATTATTTCTAAAGATCAAAACTGAGAAAACCAACCTTTTGATCTTATGATCCTTGAAGCTAGCAGCACAAATGTCCTGCCTCAAATGGTGTCACACCCAAAGCAATGGAGAAGACAGTCCAGCAGAGTAATCTTGGTGAAAGTGGCGCAGAAAATGGAGTGTCAGGAGTCTCCTTTTATAGCCTCTAGGGTTACAGCTGAAACCCTAAGGAGCCTCCTTAGTGGGCAAGCCTGTTGACCACTTGGACCAGACTTTATGAAACCCTAATTAGGGTTTTTCGCCACCCTTGGAAGAAGCCTCCAAGGTGGCGCCAAATCTAGCCACTGGCTTCTGGTTTGTCAGTAATTCAACTATTGAATAAATACAAACCAGTCCCTGCACTTTTAATTAATTAATTTAATCACTAAATTAAATCCAATTAATTCTAGATTAAATCTCAATTAATTATTATAGTTTCTAATTAATATATTAGCACTTAAATATATTAATAAGCCATTTAATTAATTCTATTGATTTATTAAACAATTAATAAATCAACATTTTACTCTACTGAACTCTATCCTAACCTCCAGCTATGAGGGCAACCCAAATGGACTTTGCTTCAATTAACAAGATAAATATAAATATAAAGTCATGACTTAGACAATTAATCCAACAGTCTCCCACTTGGATAAGTCTATGACTTTAATTTATCTTCTGATTAATAAACAACCTGCAGCTTCCAAGAAACTGCTGCCGAACTCTGACCCAGTCAGTTCTGTCCATAGATAAGTGATCATATGATCCTTCGTCCAACAAGATATTTTCAGACACGAGACATGGATTGAGATAAATCTCTGTCCGATACTCTGTTTCCCGATTTCCGATTCTACTTATGACTTTCAGAGTTCTAATTGAACACATCAACTTAGTCCAGGCTGGCCAGCACTTTAGTCAACTTCAAAATCATCGAGCGGCCTACAGATATCTGTTTCCCATCAGGGTCAAGGAACGAATAAGCTTCGACTCATGTGATTGTGTCTTTTACTTATCAAATCGTACACAACAATGCGTTTTGTAACATCGAGTTACCGATACGTTTTCGCATTATCAATGCACAACCGACTCGTAAATTTCAACTCATATGTCTCTGCTTCAAGATCATACGATATTATCGTCTCAACATTGCTCGTGATGTAATCCATGAAGCAATCTATTGAGCGCGGGTTTATCCAATACTCAAATATTTATTTCTAAGCACTCATGAACGTTGTAGCAGTCTTACCGCAATGTCTAACTCCTTAGACAATCTACAAACCAATTCACGACAGTCTTTGTTCATACTTACTCCCGAAAAGTATGAGCGACTGTGGACTTTTGAATAATCAAATTATTCGGGAATTGAAACATGCAAAATTGAAACATAAAATTTGACTAGTGGCTACTCTTGCCTAATTACCAAGTCTCCACGAGGTAATCACCAAGTCGGATATTACATAAAACTATTATCGGTTTCTACATTCCTTTTAAACTTTTTAATTCGTGTTATGTATCTATGTCTACTTGACCTTTCACTCTTTCTGTGTATCCAAATGTTATACATTTATACACTTCATCCGATCGGATATCCTTCCGATGATATTTCAATTTGGTCATACCGTCATTCTCACTAACAACCCCATTCTATGTACTATGACTTTCCATGGTTCTCGGGATCTTAAGTTCACATGACTGCACCCTAAGACTATTTCGAGGTGTTACGATGTGCCGGTGAGCCACACGCGCTCCATCGGAATGCCAACGAAATTCTTTAACCATTAAGTCCTTATTTGAAAACTCTTTTCAAATTGTTATCAACATTCACCCCAATCATTTCCCAATGATTTCTCACGTATGTACAAAATCCATTAAGTATTCCCAGCCAGGTCATATCCTGAATCTGACTCACTATACTCTAAGCATTAAGTCATCAAGACATGTTCATGACACTTCTGATCGATCCAAGAAACTTGTTGGATTCGATCCAGTCCTATTCCAAACCCTTTTGGAATCTTAGGATTACTTATAATCCTTGTGTCACGACTTTTAATAACTATATCATTTCGGAGACTTTTCTTCATGCATCTTGAATCTTATCAAGATCATGCTTACTATGGACAGGTCTATACTGATGGCAACATCTATCTGATATATGTCAATGGATTATGTGAGTATGTTGCACCTTCTTTATATCTCTCATGCCAAATCATTACACTTTGCAATGATAGGAAACTATTTCCTAGGGCAATGCATCTTGAGTCTCATCAAGATCATTTTTGCAGAGTTTCGATCTATCTCATAGACGTTTATAATCACCCGAGCATGCCGTATCTTTATTAAGTCTTTCATAGTGATCCGTCTCTTAACACCAAGTCATTACACTTTGTAATGAAAAGAGACGTTTCCTAGAAACATTATGTAACACACATATAGAGATAGAGATAACAGCGACACTCCCACTGGCTTTAGCACGGTTATGTACTATTCACAAAATCCAGAGCTTATGGCACATTTTGAGAATCCAAACCTTTCTGACATCTTAATGGATATCTTTCAGCCCTTTCTCAAAATCCAATCCTTTGGCATATTTTGAGAATCTGAATATCCTTTCTTGCGAGATGCCCATGGGGTAATCCCGGGCCCACGTACCTTTATACTAGCATACTCTTTGTGAGTCCCCATTAGTGTGTCGGTGATCCACACGCGCTCCACTAACGACTTACATTATGCAGTATCCTTTCAGATTTCATCTTCTATTGAGAGTGCTTCTCTCGGAGTCAATTACTTGACTCTGAGTATCGTCTCACTCAACCAGATGTTCTGAAGGTACGTTTCTGTCCATGTTGGTTTCTTTTGATGATTACTCTCATTGGTTTTAAGACCAGTTGTAAAATCAATCAAACTGTCACATAGACTGTATCTCGTCCTAAGGTTCTCTTAATTGGCAGCAACCGGGCTCACCAATGCTTCCAAGTAGTCGGATTGAAAATCCGTACCAATTATAGTGTTTTACCACTAATCGGTATGTCACCCTGATCATAACTACTTATGATGGTGATCAGTACTACTGGTCAAGGGAAGATAATGTCAGTATTAAAATAGAAATCTGATTTCTGCTCTAAGCCTAGTGATGACTAAAGGTTCTTTCACTTGGCTAATCCTGAACTCATTCAGGACTGTCCCAACTCCCACTGTTTCCTTAGAACATGAGTTCTTACTAAAAGAGCTCTTTCTTTTCAGGTACAGCGGGATAGCCAGTGAAACGACATTTCTGATTAGGTTCAGGCTAGTCATGAGGTTCGGACGAACACTACAAGACCCTGGACTTTTAATGTACAAGTGGGACAATCCCATCTTTACATTTCAGACAATGTCTGCAAAACCTACTTAGTCGAAGGATGTGGTTGGAATATGGTTTATGTGGCCTGACTGGTATAGTATTCAATTTATTGGAAACTAATTGGCAATGTATCTCATACATTGAGGATCGAAATTGGCAATGTATCTCATACATTGAGGATCGAACTATTTCGACCAATGCTCCATCATCTTCCCTAAGACACATTATAACTATTAACGTTCTTGGAAGAGAATAACTGTGAAACATTTTCCCAGTTTATGTTGTCACTCAGGTTCTGCGGATCTTGTACTTCCTTTGAAGTCCTTAAATGATTCAAGGTTTCAATTCAATCGCTTATTCTGATAAGCGAAGCCATATTCGTCATACTGATTCACAAATATCGCGGAGTACAACCAATTGTGTTCTATTTGAGGATTCGAGCAATACACAGCAACTGATGTGTTCATTGCTCCTAATCTCAATCTTTTTTACATCTCTATGTAAACTTATGACTTTGTTAATTCTGTTCAAGACTTGCAATCTTCAGTTGACTCTAAGTCAACTGATTCCAAAATCCTATCCTTTGGATCTTTGGGCGATTCATTTCTTGCCACATATGCTTTATAAAGAACTTAATCATCATCTGACTCTAAGTCAAATGATTCCAAAGTCCTGTCCAACTGGATATTTGGTTTATTCATTTCTTAACACATTAAGAACTCAATTCATCATGTGACTCTAAGTCAAATGATTCCAAAGTCCTGTCCAACTGGACCTTTGGTTGAATTAATTATTATAATATTCACTTTAACAATCATAAGGAGCACAATTCCTAATATACAAACACTTTGGATGTATCAATATTCAAGTTATTACTAATCATGCATTCAACACAATCATACAATATTTCAAGGATATTTCAAACAACTTGTGTTAAAAGAAAATTGACAATTTTATTAAAACAAAATCCTTGAACAATGTATTATATGATAGACAATGTCATACGCATCTGATAAGCTAATAACATGATTTCAACATCTAACTAAACTCTAAAACTGCATGAGCTTCAGATCCAATCTGAATATGCTCCTATGCAACAACATCCCACATCCTACAGAGTCCATGTATACAGAGCAACTGTGAGAAACACATCCTGTATCAAGGAATTAAGGATCAGGGGTTCTGAGTTTTAAGATATTCCTGAGTTGCCAAACTGTTCGGCTTTGGAGCATTTTCCATTCTTTCCGTGACTGTGTCCCACCCTGTGGATTACCAGTTTAAAACATCGAGGAACCGGTCCAGACGATCTGGATCATTTCTTGATGTGTCCTATTACTGGACTCAATCCTGGAGCAGCTGAATCAATGGAACTATGCTTCTCTATGAACGACTCATACAGAGTCAACATTGAATGCATATCCATGATTGTCTTATCTGGTTTCCCTTCCTGTACATCAGGATGAACGGATCAGCGAGTCGAGCTAATGCTTTAACTCCCGATCAAAAAGGAAACCAAATTTATACAGTTCACCTATATGTCTCTCAGTCTTGAGAACATGTGAACTGGTGCTACTTCCTACACACTTCAAACTCTTTGAAGATCTTAGCTCGTCCTTTCTCAACCAGTTCATGGAACCTTTCCACAACTAGCTGTGTTAACTTATCTGACCCCAGGAATTCTAAATTCCTGCGGAACTCGGGGTCAATGATCAATAGTATTAGGCAACGAACTTTCCTTGACTTAACAATCAAGGAGTCATGCTCATCACAAGTTACTGTGTGATGTCATGCTTTAGGGAGCAGACACTCAGTCAGATATGGCTTGCCAGCAAAATAGAGAACTATTCTCTATTTATGAAGCCATACCATATAGTTAAGGCCAGTCAACCTTTCCATATTTAGCAGATGCTTTCTGATGCTCTCAGAAATGGGTGAAGGAGGAGAGGGAGGAGAATATACACTTGATTTAGACATCTACAATACACAGAATTTATTAGTTTAATTTTTCCTATTAAATAATTACCCAATTTATTATTTATTAAGGCTAGGACCCAAAATGCCCCAACTATGGTGTGAAGAGGGATGCCGTAATCACAACATAATGGTCATTAAGGTAGATAATGCACTTATCAATTTCATCATATGAAATTCCTAGATCTGTTGAGACACATTGAACTATTCAATGGCATGTTTAGTCTCGGATGTGCCCCACTGTTTGTGACCGGGATGCCGAGGATCACAAACCGGATGTGAATAACCATGCAAATATGCTCGGTACTCTCGAAGTCAATTGTCATCTCTAATTAACGTGCCGGTTAACCACACATGCTCCGTTAATAATGACAAAATCGAGAAACCCATTGCAAGTCTTTGTGAACCCATATTGGTGTGTCGGTTAACCACACACGCTCCACCAATGTTTCACAAATTTCAATGTGCAATTTCATGGATTAGCACCAATTCACATTTTTTTAACCTAAAGTAACTAGATTAGGTTTTGTTCAAAGTTCTAGTACTTTCAATTATAGCATTATACTTTTAAGAGGCTTAGCGGTTCTATCAAACCCGTTCGGCTAACGACACTCGACTGACCAGGAGAGCGGTGGGTAAGAGTAGATACCCATTAGACAGCCATTTTATAGGCAGTCGTCTTATTCCCTCTTTATAGGACAGTTTTGTGAATGAGGCCTACTTGCGGTAAGACTAACCAATTTTTCTTATATATAAATAATTAACTTTTAATCATAAATATATAAGATATATTTTAATCTTATTAAAATATTTTAGAATTAATTTAATAAGAATTTTCGCAAATTTTAAACAATTTTTGAAAATTTAAATTAATTCTTTAAGCTGGTTTAATTGATCTTTTAATTAACAGTTAATTAAACTAATTAAATCTAAGATAAATTTTATGAAATTAATCAAATTAGTTTTACTATCTAGGGCCCCACAATTTTCGAAAAATACAAGCCAACAAATAAGGGTTCCAGTTATTTATTAGATACAGTTACCAAAAATAACAACCTACTTATAAAAGGCAAGTAAATCAAGCAAATAAAGGGGACCATGGGGCTTGGCGGCTAGGGTTAGGAAACCCTAGCCTAGGCCATGAAATTTAGGCCATTCCAAGAGGGTTTTTCGTAAAAACACTCAAGGCAAGAATCATTCAAGCAGTTTATATCAATTCATAAGAAAACAAGCCTAAGATCTGATACCACTGAAGGGTTTTCTAGCAAATAATGAACACAAAAATTCCTATGGTTCACATGCAACCCTAATAAGATCTATGTTTTCTTCTATGAAGATAATAAACTAAAACCTAAAGGAAACAATTATTTCTAAAGATCAAAACTGAGAAAACCAACCTTTTGATCTTATGATCCTTGAAGCTAGCAGCACAAATGTCCTGCCTCAAATGGTGTCACACCCAAAGCAATGGAGAAGACAGTCCAGCAGAGTAATCTTGGTGAAAGTGGCGCAGAAAATGGAGTGCCAGGAGTCTCCTTTTATAGCCTCTAGGGTTACAGCTGAAACCCTAAGGAGCCTCCTTAGTGGGCAAGCCTGTTGACCACTTGGACTAGACTTTCTAAACCCTAATTAGGGTTTTTCGCCACCCTTGGAAGAAGCCTCCAAGGTGGCGCCAAATCTAGCCCCTGGCTTCTGGTTTGTCAGTAATTCAACTATTGAATAAATACAAACCAGTCCCTGCACTTTTAATTAATTAATTTAATCACTAAATTAAATCCAATTAATTCTAGATTAAATCTCAATTAATTATTATAGTTTCTAATTAATATATTAACACTTAAATATATTAATAAACCATTTAATTAATTCTATTGATTTATTAAACAATTAATAAATCAACATTTTACTCTACTGAACTCTATCCTAACCTCCAGCTATGAGGGCAACCCAAATGGACTTTGCTTCAATTAACAAGATAAATATAAATATAAAGTCATGGCTTAGACATCTAATCCAACAGTTGTGAAGGTACATGGGTGTAGTCATCGGCACGTCAGACCTCCGTATCACCTTCTTTCGTATCATCTATTACTTTTGTCAACACATTCATGTTGAGAGAGAATTTTAACTAAGGGTGCTTGAAACCACACCGGGTTTCTTCCGCACATATCCTGTCGTCATTCAGATTGTAGGACTTTTCACTTACCATTTACATTTCTTTCTATGCATTAAGAAGCTCTAAGCTTCTTTTCCATTTTTCTTGGATGTCACCATCACTTGCCAGGAAGTGATGATTCTTAGTGTTGGGAATATATTGTATATATTTGATGATGTCAATTTGTATTAGATAGTTATGTTTAGACTGCTCATTGTTGACAGCCAGTCTTGTCTAATAACTGTAAATATTACACTTAGACAAGCTGAGCTGTTAGGCAGTATTTCATTTATATTGTAAATGTTGGAGCTGTTAAAGACTGAAGCGATGCCGACCAGAGTAAATATAAGTATGTCTCAGCTACTGTCCTTGGAGCTGAAAATAGTAAAGTGCCTAAAGCTGATCAGCTGATGTTCATACTGAAGCTGATCAGCTGATGTTGATACTGAAGACGGACAACTGATGTTGTTACTGAAGATAATCAGCAGATGATGATATGGAAGACATGTTGATCAGCTGGTGCTGATAGGATTAGCTGGTGCTGATATTCGTCAGGCTGAAGCTGAAGCTGACTTTCGTGCTGATCCGACTGAAGGTCAGATCTGATATTATCCCAGAGATCAGATTTGTTATTATCCCTAAAGATTTGAATTCCTAAAATCTTGGGATATGATTTGATTTGAAGATCTGCAGATAATATTGGTTTGATTTGAAGATCTGCAGAGATTATCTTGACTGAAGATTCTCCTGATTTTTAGGAGATTATCATGGAGCTTTTTATGTGTCTATTAATCAAAAACCTATGTGTGAAAAGGTTGGTGATTGATGATTTTCGTGAGTGACGAATTAGAGAGATTTAGAGCTTAGTGTTTTAGTTCTTTTGTGTAATCTGTGTCATTAAACATAAAACCCTCAATAAATAAACTGTGTGATTTATTCGTTGAATACTCGTGTTTATTCCGCGTTTCTGTAAGATTCATACACGAGTGTTTAGATCGAGGGACCAACAACTGGTATCAGAGCAAGGTTAGAATGAATGTTCTAAGATCCATTCTAGTTTAGAAGATTAAAAGTCCGTTCAGATTTACAAGATCCACAGAAGAAGAAAATAAATATCTCAGGCCATTCAATCATCAAAAACCCAGCATATTATATCTAAAGATATTATATCTAAAGAAGGAGTAGAAGTTTAGAGAAATTCGAAGTCCAGATTAGGATCAACCTTTCTTCATCCTTTTTCGTCACCAAAAGTAGCATCATCAGAGTATCTGAAAAATAAGAAAAAGTTTGTAAGTGTGTTTATCTTATTTCTAGTCAAATGGTGAAATTCGATTTTGAAATATACACACATCTATGGTGTTTTTATTCTGAAGACCACCTTCATGGACCATATACTGTTTTTGAGATAAGGGAACACTTTTTAAGTCGCAAAATCTCTAGAATTACCTTAGTATATACCGATGAACCTGGTAAACAGAATAGAATGAGAGAACTATCTTGTTTTCCGGGACTGATACAAGAACAAGAACCTTTACCTCTTGGCTTGAAGGCTAAACTGAAATTAAGAGACAAAAGTATTCATCAGAAGAAAAAGGAGATAGAAGATCTGAAACAGAAGTTAATGGAAAATGAGAAAAATATGTCAGATTTGATGGTTAAAGAAGAAGAAATGTGTGCTTTGAAAAAGGAGCTAACAGAATGGGAGAAGAAGACATCAGACATGGAGATCAAACTCAAGGGAAATGGAAGATTTACCTCGTCAGCCCTGTAATTGTTCATCAGCTTCAACCTCTAAACCTCATACTGATAACTCTCACACTGATGGTTCTCTTGCTGATAGTTCTTGCACTGACAATTCTCATGCTGACAAAACTCACACTGATGAAACATGCACTGATAAACATAAAGCTGGTAAAATACAAAATTCTTTACACAAATCGACCCAAAACCATACATCATTCCTAAACACCCCATCAAAACCTATTACCATTCTCAAACGAAAAATACAGACTCAAACATTCACTTACCCCAGTCACACCCAACCTAAAACCACCCCAAAGATACCTACCCTCAACACAGCCCATCCTTCAAAGACTCCCTCAAAACTCATTACCAACACCAAACAAACAAGAAAACCTCATACAACCCAGACCAAGCCAGCCCAAGCATACACTGCCAAGCCAGCTACAGCTCATGCTGATGGATCAGCTCCATCTCAAGCTGACGAATTAGCCCCAGCACACGCTGATAAATCAGTTCCTGTGCACACCGATACTTCATCTCGTGTTCATGCTGGTACGACATCCTCAGCTCCAGTTCATGCTGATAAGAAAACTCCAGCCCCTAGAAGAGCTCAAACCTGTAAACCAAACAATCCATTGTTCAGATTCTCATTCATCAAGTCAAAATACACAAAACAAATTAAGCAGAAGAAGAAAACTAAGAAGATGTGGATACTAAAGAATGGTTCTCCAAAAATAACAAAGCCAAAGTGGGTCTGGGTTCCCAAGAACACATGTTCACAACCTGATAGAAAACCAACCGATGAAGTTAGAAATATGCAACGGTTCAACATGTCTTCTAGAGATCTTGATGAAAGAAGTCATAGAAGAAAGAAGAGAGTTGTAAAACCTCAGGTTTATCAGAGACAATATGGAGAAAAGAGGTATGTTGCATCACCCAAACTCAAATGGGTGCCTAAAGTCTCTTGTTAAATTTTCAGAGACATGAGAGAGATGGATAAAAATCGTTTCATATAATGCTCTCTCATTGAAGAAAGATGTTAAAGGTTGTGTATATAGTTGTTTTCTTTCATCGGTATTCAAAGTTCTTTGCCAAAGATTTTGTACAGTGAAAAGGATTCGAATATATGTCCTGAGATATGTATTGGGAAGATTTTTCTGATAAAGTTGTGAATTATGAAGAGCCCATATCTTTGCAAAGATTTGTTTTGTCGTGAGTACTTAGGCATGGACATCTCTTAGGTGGCGTTTGGTTCGCAGAATGTTTTTGAAGGAATTGGAATCTAAGAAGGAATTGGAATCTGCCAGGAATTAGAATCCAATTCAATATCCTGATTGGTTGACAGGAAATGGAATTAGAATCCAATTCCATTTTCTGTTTGGTTGGAAGGAAAAGCAATTGCAATATATGTAAATTGACAGATTTGCCCTCATTGCAACAACTTTAATCCAACAAAATCATGAGTACAACAGCTTAATCCAACAGAAAAGAGTCATTAAAATTGGGGAAACTAACATCAAAATTAGAGGAAACAAGTTCCTCTTGAGAACTTGTTATCATCAAAATCAGTTCTGTTATCATCAAAATGGCTTTACTCCACAAAATCAGCAAAGAGATAGAGGGAGAGAACAACTAATCGAAAAAAAGAATAGCTTTACTCCACAAAATTAGGGAAGAATCTATCCTGTGCAGAACTTTTTATCATTAAAATCGGTTTTGTTTTACCAACAGATATTACAAGACATAGAGGGAGAGAGAGAGAGAGAGAGAGAGAGAGAGAGAGAGAGAGAGAGTAGCTCACTAGAAAGCCTCCTGTCGACGACTTGAAATCAGGGAAGAATCGATCTAGTGGACGACTTGAAACCACAAAATTCAGGGAAGAAGCGACCTAGCCGACGACTTGAAATCAGCGAAACCCTCCTATCGAAAAATTAAAATCAGCGGGAGAACGATGGAGGAAGAGAACTGATAAGATGGAGGAAGAGACGACGATGGAGGAAGAGAATCAGCTGACCCTTTCCGTCGATGGCGTCAATTCTTCAAATCGATGGCGTGAGTTCTTCCGATCGACGATGGAGACATATGACGATGGAGCGAGAGAGACAAGGACGATTGCGTGAGTTCTTTCGTCGTATCAGTCATGTGAAACCAGGAAGGAGACGACAATTGTTTAAGGAACGTATGAAGAGGAGATAGGGTTTAAATGAAAAAAGGGGTAAAAGTGTAATTTGCCACATTCCTTCTTGAATAGCATTTAATTCCCTCCAAGTTACGGTGGAATTCATTCCCACGCTTTTGAAGGAAAGTTTTTCCTTTCTAGGATTCCAATTCCTGACTATATGTTCAACCAAACACAACATTTCGAGGGAATTGGATTCCAATTCCTTCGAATTCCTTCGAATTCCAGCGAACCAAACGCCACCTTAGGTTAATGTGACCTCAAGGATAGCTGTCACCCTCTCACATATACATACTGCAACACCCGATATGTACAAAGTTGATATTTGTCATCAGATTCTGCTTTCTCTCTCTTCAAATAGAGTTCAAGGCACGTGGGTTGATCATAGGCTCGATGTACTTTCTACTATTGATACTTTTTGTGTCAACAATTTTAAAAGGGAAGAAAAGATGGACCGATCCTATGGTTGCAGATATAGTATTTAATCTCAGGAATGGTTCTTTTCTTATACATGCATGTGTTTTAAAAGAAGAGAGTAAAAGCAATAGTACAAAAGGCTGCAAAGAGTAATCAGGTCCCAACAGTAAGCCACCACGTGTTCTAGCTTCTTCAAAATGTCAAAAGTCAAACAAGAAGCATGCTCTTTCCTGTAATGTCAGGCACGTAGGACCAAAAACAGCTGTCATGGTTGAGGCTATTATATTAGAGTTGGTTCATACAATACCAATCGAAAAGTAAGGCTAGCGGGAGTAATGCTCGCCAAAGAGGTCGCCAACCCTCTTGGCAAGCCAACTCCACTCGCCATCCCCACTCCGTCCCTTCTCGCTATCCTGCTCGCCAAGTCAGTTCGCCAAGCCGCTGGCGAGATGCCAACGGCCATTTTTTTTTTTTTTTTTTTTGTAACTTGAAAGAATTAAATTAATCTCCTTGGCCATTCGTTGGCCATTGTCCACCACTGCCTACAAAATGGCCAACACTTGCCAACCATAGTCTGGCCCACAAAAACCCTTTGACCATCCGTTGGCCATTGGCCACCACTCCGTGTAGCCTAACAAGGTTGAAGAAGCATTCTCTCTCTCTTGCTAATGCTGACATGTTA
This sequence comes from Cichorium intybus, assembly GCA_023525715.1. Taxonomy (NCBI): domain Eukaryota; kingdom Viridiplantae; phylum Streptophyta; class Magnoliopsida; order Asterales; family Asteraceae; genus Cichorium; species Cichorium intybus. Next base: position 84,925,144 of record CM042009.1, read on the forward strand.
TCTATGCTACAAAGTAATGCACTCTTGTGATTGTGACTAGTCATTAGCAACAGCATTTTTCAACGGATATGTTCATATGGGTAATGCATTTCTTACTAAAATCATACAACTCATAAAAGATATGGAAAGCATGGGTTTGAAAAACCATTTGGAAGTCATGCTCTAAGTGTTGTCAGTTTCTCTGTTGCGTGTCTCTTTCCATCCAAAGAAAAGCCAGTGCCGTGTGAAATTACAAATTCTACACTCATATGCACAAGGAATACCCGGTCAAATTGTCTCTCTTGAAAGCTTTCTGTAAAAAGTACTATGATGTGGCAACTCAAACTGGTCATCCTATATCTTTACTTCAACACGCAATGTACAAGGTGTACAAAAGAAGCCTTGTCACGTGATTTTTCCGATCCACACCACACCTCTCTCCCATGCAGCTATCACCATATAGCTATAGGAGGTACAAGCATGGATTTTTCGCTATTAAAATAAGAAACAAAGAAAGCAAGACACGTATCTGTGTGACTCTTGCACCAGGAAGGTTATTTTTTTTAATAAAAGATGGTGAGCCTCTGTGTGAAGAACTTAAAGGTGAGGTGGATTATTGTCATCCACAAAAAGAGAGCCGGCATTCGAAAAAGACAAACAGGCATGCAGTCTCCTATGTTTCTTTCCTTTATTAATTAAAGGAAGAACTGTCAACTAAAATCAAAAGTCAACATGCATGGCCCGGCTTGTGAAAGAAGCCCATGAAACATCATACATTCTTGATCGAAACATTCTGGATATAATGCAATAACTTTGATTGTGTTCGATTTCTATGGTTGTGATGAAGCATAAAAGTTGGAGTTGACTCGTGGCTTCATTCGAGTAAGTTCATGCATGTCTCGACAAGCAAAGTTTCAAAGGCATTTAAAGATGTTGCTGCTCTCGTGGGTATTGGAGACTTTTAATTCTTTGGTGATCTTGATTTAAGAATTAAAGGCATTTAAAGATGTATTTGAAGTGGCCAGTAAAGTAATTCAAGAGAGATAGTGGAGCAATATAGGAATTTTCATTTTGTTTGAATTAAATCACGTAGGGTTGAAGGTTACAATTGAAATTGTCAATGAAAGAAATTAAGAGCATTGAAGACGTGGTTAATGTGGATGTTATTCAAGAAAAGAAGTGAAAGCATCCAAGGAAAGTGACCAAGATGTGTGACTATGATGATGAGGATTTTCCTGATGCATGGCGCTGCATAGGGTTCTTATGTGGCTGGTTTTGAAAAGACCAAGAAAAGTAAGAGCAGGTCACGTATGGCTGTATGAAATGAAGAAAGAGAATTGCAAAAGTTGTCATCTTCTCCTGTTTGAAGAAAAATTGTATTTTTGCCCAAGGAAATCAAACTTAGCTGAATCATTTTGATGCGTGATGAAGATCATGTTGTATCAAATTCAAAAAGCTACGTATCAAGTGAAACACGATTTTTAAGTTGACAAAGAAATTCAAAGATGGTGAAGCATGTCTTGTTCGAGAACATGTCACGTGAATGTGGCCATGTGGGATTGCTAAAATGAAACTTTCAATGTATAAAATGCATGGCTTTCAATATTCATAAAGGCAACAAATGAATAAAGCATGCATTGTTTCGATTTCAAGGAATTCAAGTAGCTAAAATTCATTAAAGCCAAGAATAAAGAAATAAAGACGTATTAAAGATGAATTGAAGAATGCATTAAAGATGCCATGAAATAGATATGGGTCTTTTGTTGAAGAACACGTAGCTGCATGGCTTTAAGGCTCAAAGTGATGGGAGTGTCATATGCATGGTACAATCATGTGAGGTCAAAGAAATGTCAACCGAGAAATGACAAATGAGTTGTATGGAGCAAGTTGATCTAGAGGTGGCAAATGGGTCGGGTCAGGTCGGGTTCGGGTCTGGTAAAGACACTAAACGGGTTAAGAAGGGTGAACCCGGACACGACCTGTTTACATAAACAGGTTGAAAGTTGTAACCCGAACTCGACCCGTTTAACCTATTTCAACCCGACACGACCCGTTTAACCCGTTTAAAATATTTTATACTCGGGAAACTCGGTCCGAGTCGTGCTGAATCAACCAATAAAAACCGAAATTTTTGAGACTTTGGACCAAAAGATCCGGCCCATTTTTGGCTAGTCCGGTTTTAGCCGGCTTGCATCATTTCTTTTTTGGGACACGTAAAAGTATGTCACCCAAGAAATTTACATTATGCCTTATATAAGATCATTGATTATATATATATATATATATATATATATATATATATATATATATATATATATATATATATATATATATATATATATATATATATATATATATATATATATATATATATATATATATATATATATATATATATATAGGGGAGGGTTCCATTGAGAATGGAAAAAAAGTTGAGAATGCGAGAATGAATCTGGGCCGTTAGATGCAGCAGCGCTGACGCACGTGCTCTAGACAACGAGATTGGTTTATTTTTTCGTATATGATTTATTCATATATGAATGTGTATATTCATATATAAATGCGAGAATGAATTTGGGTTACTAGATGCGTCAGCGCTGACGCGTCGTTCTACGACGACGATATGGTTTAATTTTCTCGTATATGATTTATTCATATATGAATGTGTATATTCATATATGATTATGTTAGTTCTATATGCCCAAGGATGATCATAAAATGATATTACTAATAATACATGATCCTATAGGGTCACACCAACAACAAGTTTGACACAAATTGATCATTTAGAACGTTAAATTTGATTTAACATCAAATGATACTAAACTTGCAATTTAATCTTGTAGGTTATTATTATTTGAGGTAAATAATAATAACTACAAAAATTAAAGGTTGATTAATAATTCATATGTGATGAATTAATTAAGTGTAACAATTAAATTGTTTAAATTGTTAAACGATTTAATTGATTTATAAGTAAGCCTTTTATTTAATTTAATTGGTAAATTAAATAATATATATATATATATATATATATATTGTTATATATATATATATATGTATATATATAATTATACAATTAAGATTGTATATTTAGATGGTTTATTTATGTATATGATTATGGGTTAAATGTTATCCCATTTAAGAAATAAGAAGATGTATTATTTATAAGCTTTTATTATCTAAGTTTTATAAATAATAACAACCCACTAGCACTTCATTTGTCATCATAAAATCAGCCATATTGGAAGGAAAAGAATGCATTAAGAACTTAAAAGAAAAGGAAGATGTCTTGTGTCTTCTAGCTTTTGATTATAGAAATCAAATGGATCTTTCTTTTAAGCTAGTTGCATGTGCTTTTCTTTTGCCTTGGTGGGATATATGTTGGACGAATTTGAGTGCATGTAAACATCATTCTTGCTTCAAGAAATCAGCCAAAAACTCTCCTTAAGTTCTTAGAAAAAATTGGTTTTTGGTTTCATAAGAAAAGGAGTCATATCTTGCAAGTTGTGGAACTAGCATTCAAGGGTGTTCAAGCTTGTGGTGGATCAACTATAGAGGGATTCTAATTTGATTCCTAGCTATCAAAATCATCCAAACCAAACCCAAGAACAAAGGTTATGATCTTGAACTTAAACTATGTTTGTTCTTCATCTTATCTCTACATGCATGTAGCATGATCCTCTTGAAAATGGAATTTGTGTTCATGATTTTATGCTTCCGTTGCAAACTCTTGTTTTTGAAATTAACTACATGAACCTTGATTTCCAACAATTGGTATCAGAGCCATGGCTATATTGCATGTTTAGATAATAAGTTTATTTGGATAAACTTGGTTTTTGGAAGCCATGAATGTTCATCTTCTTAAATGAAAATTTCATGCATGGCTTCTTTGGCAACATGCAAGTATATTATCTATGATTTTATGTAACCAACTATATCTTATGTTAGCATGCTTTTGGTTACATAAATTGTTGCCTTAGAAAAACAAAGTGTTGGTTTTCTTATGATTTTATGTGATAAAATGGTGCATAAACAAGCCAAGGACCATATGATGCATGTTTTGTGTTTTTGTTTAATATGGTTGTAATCTATTCATTTATTCAAATGGTTTGTAATAATAATTACTTATTTCCTTCTTTATATTTCTTTTGTAAATATTAGAATAGTTGTATTTTATTTATTTCACAAAATGTAACAAGAGAAGGAAGTAAAAGACCAAGAGAAGATTGCACCCAACAGCAGCACTTTCTGAAGAGCTGCTGTCCAGATTTCAAAATTGTTTTGAAAGTGTTTTTAAAATTCATATCTTGGTTATTTGGTGATATACTTGTTGGTAACTTTAATATCTAGTATATACATTAAGTTTCAACAAGTATTAGCATCAATATAGCCAAGAATGAATTGAAAAATGCAACAAAAAACCACAAAAACCCTTCCTGCTGCCCCTGGATTTCGCAACTTTTGAGGGTCCAGAAGAAAATTCATATCTCACTTTATGATGTCAAGAAATGGTGGTTCAAGTGTCATTTGGTGATATAAGAAGCTTGGCAAAATTGTAGCCAAATCGAAGATCATTTGGTTGAGTTTTTGTCACCTTTTTGTCCCTAGGTTTGGACTTGATATTTCATGTGTGGCTCACATGAAATATCAAACTAGTTGGCTTGTGTTTATGCACCCATGCATGCTTGTGATGTTTGAATGTTTTATTATGTTATGTTGTGGATGAAAATAAGATTTTGCATGCTAGACAACCTAGATAATTAAACATAATCATCAAGGAGTTTGTATTTTCAAAAGTTGACATTTAAAACATAAGATGTGATAAAATGGGTTTTATTAAAATGGGTTTTGTTTAAAACCTATTAAGTCAAGTTTTGAAAATGATTGTAACAAGATATAAAATGGAGATTTTATAAACTCTTACAAACTCCAAACCTAAATAATAATGGTAATTATTTAGGATTATAAATTGGTTCTTATATATGTGATCAAACTCAAACTTAATATAGGATATTAATTGTAATCTTGACCACAAACAAAGAATCAATAAAATGGAGATTTTATGATTTAGGAACCAATTAACAAAATAAGATTTTATGGTACCATGTTCATTGGATGCATGCAATTTACATGATACCATATGTTTTTCAAAATTAGAATTGTAAAACATTCAAATCCCTTATGAAATACGAATCTATGTCGTCCTTCTTAAAGACACTCATGTATCACTTGTATTTCCTTGTGGGATAAAGGATACCTAACCACTTGGAGTCTTCTTGTGACACAAGAAGTAGTTTTGCAATATTGATGGGATAAAGGACACCTAACCATCAATAGTTGACAAAACTACACGTCCGTTTAAGTAGGATGATTCGTTTGGAAATCTCTTGTGATAAAGGTCACCTAAGCATTAGAAATCCAAGGCATAGATGGGATCAAACATGCCAAACTTATAAATGTTATAATGGGATCCCATAACTCTAGAAATTATATTTGGATATAATTGGTAAACCGTTACCTACCTTGTTGATTCGAATAGGCGGGATAAAGGATACCTAACCACTTATTCGTGATGCAACTTGGATTCTAGACCTTAATTAATTAAAGTTTATGAAACATGAAAGGGTATTAATTATTAAGGACTTAATATCATAATTTACTAAATAGAACCTTGTTAAAATTTTGTAGATGGCACCAAACAACACACACTCGGCTCCTAACAAAACCTCACTACGGTCTCTCCTTGAAGGAGAAAAACTTAACCATACCAACTTCTTGGATTGGCACCGTAGTGTGAGAATTGTTCTCAAACAAGAAAAGAAAGAATATGTTCTCAATGAACCACTTCCAGAAGAGCCCCCTGCCATTCCTAAGCCCGCACACGATGCATGGCTTAAAAAGATGGATGATTCCATCGATGCATCATGCCTTATGTTGGCAACCATGATTCCTAACCTTCAGAAGGATTTGGAGAATCATTCAGCCTATGACATGATTCATCAACTAAAGGAAATGTTCCAACAACTTGCAAGAACGGAAAGGTTCGAAACTGTTCGGGCTTTCCATGCTTGCAAGATGGAGGATGGGCAGTCGGTAAGTTCTTATGTGCTCAAAATGAAGAGTCACATTGATCATTTGGCACGTCTTGGAGTTGTGATGCCCGAAGAGCTAGCAACGGATATGATCCTTAACTCCTTGACAAAGTCCTTTGATCCTTTTGTCATGAATTTTAACATGAATGGTTTAAACAAGACTATCCCGGAATTACATGGGATGCTAATTACCGGGGAAAAGAATCTGCCTAAGAAAACCACTCAAGTTCTCATGATCAAGGAAGGTGGAACAAAGAGAACTAGACCAGAACACCCCACCAACTCCAAGGGAAAAGGGAAAGCAAAAGCTTTCAAAGGTAAGGGCAAGAAAGTTGTCCAACCTTCCCATCCGCCCAAGAATAAGGCAAAGGTTGCCAAAGAAGACACATGCTTTGAATGTGGCAAAGCTGGGCATTGGAAGAGAAATTGCCCTACGTATCTTGCGGAGTTGAAGAAGAAGAAGGCCGGTGAAGGCACTTCAGGTATCTATGTGATAGATCTAGAACTTTATAATTTATCTCCTAACACATGGGTATTTGATACTGGTTGTGGAACTCACATATGTAATATGTTGCAGGGGTTCAAAAGGAGTAGGCAACTGAAGGCAAATGAGGTAGTACTTCGGGTTGGAAACAATGCAAGGGTTGCGGTGGATTCAATTGGAAGTTTTAATTTATTACTACCTAATGGTTTGTGTGTGACATTGTTGAATGTTTACTATGTTCCTAGCTTGACTAGGAATATTATTTCGGTTGCTAAATTAAGACAATGTGGATTTGATCTTTCCTTTAATAATGATGATATTTGTGTTTACAAAAATAATGTATTCTATTTTGAGGCTAGGCCTTTAAATGGAATTTATGAAGTAAACCTTGATGAAAAGACTAACAATGGCTCTTTATACCACACTTTCACCAAGAAACCCAAATTTGATTTGAGTCAAACCTATCTATGGCATTGTCGCCTTGGACATATAAACAAGAATCGCATATCCCAACTTCAAAAGAGTGGACTTTTGAAGGCAAATGAGAATGACTCATTTGATATATGTGAATCTTGTTTACATGGCAAGATGACTAAAGCTCCTTTCTCTGGAACCAATGAGAGAGCAAAGGACTTGTTAGGAATCATACATACGGATGTATGTGGTCCTTTCAAGCCAATGACTAGATATGGTGAAAGATATTTCATCACCTTCACTGACGACTTTAGTCGTTTTGGATATGTTTATTTAATTAAACATAAGCATGAGGCGTTTGAAATGTTCAAAACGTTTCAAAGTGAAGTGGAAAATCAACTCAACAAAACAATTAAAGTTCTTCGTTCTGATAGAGGAGGTGAGTACTTAAGTACAAACTTTATGGATCATCTTAAGACTTGTGGAATTGTTTCACAACTTACTCCACCTGGAACACCACAACATAATGGTGTGTCTGAGAGGCGGAACCGAACACTATTGGATATGGTTCGATCCATGATGAGTAAAAGTACTCTACCTTTATCATTTTGGGGTTATGCTATACAAACAGCTGCTCGTCTCCTAAACATGGCACCTACTAATAAGGTAGATAAAACGCCTTATGAGATATGGCATGGAAGGGTTCCATCTTTATCCTATCTAAAAGTATGGGGTTGTGAAGCTTATGTTAGACAAGAAGCTTCAAAAAAATTAGAACCCCGTTCAACTAAATGTATCTTTGTAGGGTATCCGAAAGATTGTCTTGGATACTATTTCTACAATCCCATCGAGAATAAGATATTTATTTCTCGAAAAGCTGAATTCCTAGAAAACAAGTTTCTGACGGAAGAGGCTAGTGGGAGGTTTGTGGAACTTGAGGAACCACAACCTGATACACAAGAAGTTGAATCTAGCATTCAACAAGAAATTGTTGAACCTGAACAAACGGTTGATCAGGAACAAATTGTAACACAAGGTGTTCGCAAATCTGGTAGGGTTCGAATTGAACCAGAAAGGTATGGTTACCTTTTGATGGAAGAGGAATGTTATACAATAGATTCTGATGAACCCGTCAACTATCAGAGTGCAATATCAGATCCTGAATCTGATAAATGGCTTGAGGCCATGAACACTGAGATGCAATCCATGCACGATAATCAAGTTTGGAACTTGGTTAATCTTCCCACCAATTGTAAGACTGTTGGGAACAAATGGGTTTTCAAGAAGAAAATCGACGTGGATGGAAATGTTCACACTTTTAAGGCTAGACTTGTTGCTAAAGGATACTCACAGACTCATGGTATTGACTATGATGAGACCTTTTCTCCAGTGGCAATGATCAAGTCGATTAGGATACTTTTTGCCATAGCCGCATACTATGATTATGAGATATGGCAAATGGATGTCAAGACCGCTTTCCTTAATGGATACTTATTGGAAGATGTCTATATGGAACAACCTGAAGGTTTTGTCGATCCCAAGCATCCAAACAAAGTGTGCAAGCTTAAAAGATCTATCTATGGATTAAAGCAAGCGTCTCGAACATGGAACATCCGTTTTGATGAAAAGATTGCGAGTTTTGGATTCATCAAAAATGAGGATGACTCCTGTGTTTACAAGAAAGCTAGTGGGAGCATTGTCATAATCTTAGTATTGTATGTAGATGACATACTTTTATTTGGAAATGACATCCCAACTTTAAAAGGTGTCAAAGCGTTCCTTGAGAGTTGTTTCTCAATGAAGGATCTAGGGGAAGCTGCTTATGTATTAGGCATAAAGATCTATAGAGATAGATCTAAGAGACTTATTGGTCTTAGCCAAAGTGTATATATTGATAAAATCTTGAAAAGGTTCAAGATGCAAGACTCCAAAAGAGGATTCTTGCCAATGCCTCATGGCACCATCCTAAGCAAGTCTCAGTGCCCAAACTCTAGGACTGAACTTGAAAGGATGAAACATGTCCCATATGCTTCGGCAATTGGGTCCATCATGTATGCCATGTTATGCACTAGGCCCGACGTCTCATGTGCCTTAAGTATGACTAGTAGGTATCAACAGAACCCAGGTGAAGACCACTGGACTGCTGTAAAGAACATTCTTAAGTACTTGAGAAGAACTAAAGATATGTTCTTAGTTTACGGCGGTTTGGAAGAAAGCTTAAAGGTAAAGGGTTACACTGACGCAAGCTTCCAAACAGATAGGGATGATTCGAAATCTCAATCTGGGTATGTCTTTATTTTAAATGGAGGAGCCGTGTCTTGGAAGAGTTCCAAACAAGAAGTGATTGCACAATCCACTACTGAATCAGAATATGTTGCTGCTTCAGAAGCTGCTCAAGAAGCTATCTGGATGAGAAAGTTCATAGAAGATCTAGGGGTTGTTCCTTCCATTCGGGACCCTATAGAAATCTTCTGTGACAATCTAGGTGCTATTGCTCAAGCAAAGGAACCTAGATTGCATCAAAAAACCAAACACATTCACCGAAGGTATAACTACATTAGACATGAAGTTAAGAATGGTGAAATAAGTATTCACAAGGTTCATACATATCAAAATTTGGCAGACCCATTCACGAAACCTTTACCCCAAACTAAGCATGAAAGTCATGCTAAGGGTATAGGACTCCGTTTTTCTAATGAATGGATTTGATTTGTGTTTAATGAATATGAACTTATGTAAACGACAAGAATTATGTAATATATGTGACGTGATGTTTCATTCATAATTATTGTGTTTTATTAGCATGTTTAATCCTTGAATAATTTAGTTATTCTAAACGTCCATAGTCGATCATAGTTGTGGGAGCAATTATGAAGTAAGACTAATATGAATTGGATTGGTTGACTTTTATGGGTAAAAGTAGCAAAAGGTTGCAACCAAATTCATAGGTACTTGTCAGTGAACAAGTATTGGACTTGACCCGTTTCAAGATCACTCCATGGATCATCATCATAAGTGATTCTTGAATAAAGGTATTATCATTGTATCCTTTGACCTGAGATACATATTTGGGACTCAAGTGTAGAGTGTACTATGCTTTGATATGGTTTACTGTTGTTCTTGAAATACAGACAACCATAAAGGCCATACTCATGCATAGTACTAACTATATGAGAGGCGTATGTAGTCAAGACGGGATTTGTTCCTCTTATGTGTTGAGAGTTAGACATCTAAGGCGCCTGTTTGAAAGTTGAACATAAAATGAGAATGATTAAGATCCATGTCTCATGTTCAACAAGATGTCTGTGACAAAGGGATAATTGATAGATAACCTTATACATCAATTAGAGCCTCGTGTTTTCTGAAGAATTGAATGTTGTTGAATGGCACAAAGTCATGTGTTATTGGGGGCAGTGAAATGTTGCTAGACGTTTTCCACTGTCGATATCATTCTATGATGCAACCTTGTGCAAGTGGGAGATTGTTAGTTCTATATGCCCAAGGATGATCATAAAATGATATTACTAATAATACATGATCCTATAGGGTCACACCAACAACAAGTTTGACACAAATTGATCATTTAGAACGTTAAATTTGATTTAACATCAAATGATACTAAACTTGCAATTTAATCTTGTAGGTTATTATTATTTGAGGTAAATAATAATAACTACAAAAATTAAAGGTTGATTAATAATTCATATGTGATGAATTAATTAAGTGTAACAATTAAATTGTTTAAATTGTTAAACGATTTAATTGATTTATAAGTAAGCCTTTTGTTTAATTTAATTGGTAAATTAAATAAAATATATATATATATATATTGTTATATATATATATATATATATATATATATATATATATATATATATATATATATATATATAATTATACAATTAAGATTGTATATTTAGATGGTTTATTTATGTATATGATTATGGGTTAAATGTTATCCCATTTAAGAAATAAGAAGATGTATTATTTATAAGCTTTTATTATCTAAGTTTTATAAATAATAACAACCCACTAGCACTTCATTTGTCATCATAAAATCAGCCATATTGGAAGGAAAAGAATGCATTAAGAACTTAAAAGAAAAGGAAGATGCCTTGTGTCTTCTAGCTTTTGATTATAGAAATCAAATGGATCTTTCTTTTAAGCTAGTTGCATGTGCTTTTCTTTTGCCTTGGTGGGATATATGTTGGACGAATTTGAGTGCATGTAAACATCATTCTTGCTTCAAGAAATCAGCCAAAAACTCTCCTTAAGTTCTTAGAAAAAATTGGTTTTTGGTTTCATAAGAAAAGGAGTCATATCTTGCAAGTTGTGGAACTAGCATTCAAGGGTGTTCAAGCTTGTGGTGGATCAACTATAGAGGGATTCTAATTTGATTCCTAGCTATCAAAATCATCCAAACCAAACCCAAGAACAAAGGTTATGATCTTGAACTTAAACTATGTTTGTTCTTCATCTTATCTCTACATGCATGTAGCATGATCCTCTTGAAAATGGAATTTGTGTTCATGATTTTATGCTTCCGTTGCAAACTCTTGTTTTTGAAATTAACTACATGAACCTTGATTTCCAACAGATTATACACATATCATCTATAAATAATCATATATGATTATTCATATTCATATATGAATAAACGTATATGGATAATCATTTTTGAAATATCGTTGTGGTGGTCGGAATGGTGGTAGATGGTGGCGATGATGATGTTGATGGCGATAGAGGGTTGCGATGATGGTGGTGATGGTGGCGGCGGTGTTAATGGGGTGGTGGTGTTGGTGGAGATGGGTGGTGACGAAGGTGGTGGTGGTGGCGGCGGTGATGGAGGTGGTGGCGGCGGCGATGGGTGGTGGTGGTGGTGGTAAAGGTGGAAGCGGCGGTGGTGGTCGAGATGGTGATAGAGGTGGTAGAGTTGGCAGTAGCGGTAGTGGTGGTTGGTGGCAGTGGCGGTGGCGGCAGCAGCGGCGGCGGCAGGGGAGGTGGCGACGACAGCGGTGGTGGTGGCAGCGATGACGGTGGTGGTGGTGTCGCAGGTGGTGCAGGTGGAAGTGGTGGTGAAAATCATATGTGCAAATCACTAGAGCGGCAAGATAAAAATATGTGGCCCATATTCATTCTCGCATTCTCAACCTTATTTTCATTCTATATATATATATATATATATATATATATATATATATATATATATATATATATATATATATATATATATATATATATATATATATATATATATATATATATATATATATATATATATATATATATAAATAAACGGGTTATTCGGGTCATTTTCGAGTTAAAAGTCTTGACCCTAACCCAACCCGTTTAATTTTTCGTGTCGTGTCGTGTCGACCCGTTTACCTAAACGGGTTGAAACCTCTTACCCAAACCCGCTAATTTCGTGTCGGGTTGTCGTGTCGTGTCTGATTTTGCCAGGTCTAAGTTGATCACATGGGTCACCTCGTGACTAGTTGAGAACAAAGTCAAGAAATTGTGATGTTGACTACTACACATGATGTTCACATAGTCAAAGTTGAGTTTAAAAGAAATTTTGAATTTCTAGAAAGCAGGTGCATCCAAGATATCTCTTAAATTGGGAATTGTCCTCGAAGTCCATGATATTAATTCCCTCATGTCACGTGGAGCAATATGAATGGAGTGCATGTCTCTTAAATTGGGATTTGTCCTCAAAGTCCATGGTGCTGTCACGTTGGTGCTACTGTTGGAAGCTTATCTCTTGGAATTCTTTGGCTCTATTTTATTGTTTCAAGAAGTCGCTTGTTACGGTGGGTTAGCTTGAATATAATCAAAGTCCAAAGATGGTATATCGAATATGAAGGGCAAGCTGTGTGAAATACCGTGATGGTTACGTGGCAAGTGAGACGGTGAGTTAAAGCTGGTTATGGAGCTAGTCGCATAAAGCTGGTTCATATTTTCTTTATCAATTTCAATAAAAATATGGAGGGAGAATTGAATTGTCGCTGAAAGCTATTTGTAGAATGTCAAAAGGGAGGTTTTCGAAAGTCAAATGTCGTGACTGAAATTTTTGGAAGTCAAGGTCATTGAAAGCATGATTGTATCTCACTATTGGCTCTCTTTCACGTAAGCCTCAATACATGGCGCATTTGGAGAATCCATCGCATGCATGGGCTATGATCTACAACAATAAAAGAGGAGAATCGTGAGCACCGGAAGCTGAGCTATAACATCCAACACGAGTTCAGGGGGAGTAACAGAACTTGAATCATGGTGCCTTATGAATTGATGGTGAACTCTCATGAGTTCTAGTATGCAAAGTTTGTACCACTATGGAATTGACGGTGGACTCTCGAAAGTCCAAGTTTGAAACTTTTTGACTGAAATAAGTGTCCCTAGAAGCATGCTGCTGCATGTGACCAAAAGTCTCGTTTCTCACTAGCAAGACCAGCTTTGAGATGTAATAGAGCCACTTACTCATGTTTAGTGCTCTGGCAAAGTCTATACACTAGCATGAGATGGCCCAGTCCCATGCAAAACATCTCATCAGGGATTGAGTGTTAATTTTTCTTTTATGCTTAACCAGACCCTGTCCCTAGAAACATGCTGCCGCATGTCAAGTCTCATGTTCTGCTGAAACATTGAGCACCAACCCGCCTCACTCACTGAACACATGTTTCAGTGCTTGTTGTATTGTCTGGTCCTGTCAATGGCAAAGGGTTTTCTAGTCTTTAATGTTTCCAAAAACTTAAATTTTCTTATATTGCATGAACTGTAAATGTTTCGGGATTGAAACAACCTGAGAGATACAGGTTCCATCCTCTGTGTCAATGATCTTTACTATTACAACATAGTCTATGTGAGACACCACAATCCCTTCCCATTTTATTTTTTTTGTTAAAAAAAAAACTCAAAAAAAAGAGCTCTTAGTTGATGCTGTCAAAAAGGGGGAGAAGATTGTTTATCTGAGGGGGAGCAAACCTCGGAACGATTGTCCATCTGAGGGGGAGCAAATACTGAGAATTCATGGTATATACTTTCTTTATTAGTTTACTATTTCTTTTATATTAGTTTAATTTTGACATCATCAAATAGGGGGAGATTGTTGGGAATATATTGTATAGATTTGATGATGTCAATTTGTATTAGATAGTTATGTTTAGACTGCTCATTGTTGACAGCCAGTCTTGTCTAATAACTGTAAATATTATACTTAGACAAGCTGAGCTATTAGGCAGTATTTCATTTATATTGTAAATGTTGGAGCTGTTAAAGACTGAAGCGATGCCGACCAGAGTAAATATAAGTATGTCTCAGCTACTGTCCTTGGAGCTGAAAATAGTGAAGTGCCTAAAGCTGATCAGCTGATGTTCATACTGAAGCTGATCAGCTGATGCTGATACTGAAGACGGACAGCTGATGTTGTTACTGAAGATAATCAGCAGATGATGATATGGAAGACATGCTGATCAGCTGGTGCTGATATTCGTCAGGCTGAAGCTGAAGCTGACTTTCGTGCTGATCCGACTGAAGGTCAAATCTGATCTTATCCCAGAGATCAGATTTGTTATTATCCCTAAAGATTTGAATTCCTAAAATCCTGGGATATGATTTGATTTGAAGATCTGCAGATAATATTGGTTTGATTTGAAGATCTGCAGAGATTATCTTGACTGAAGATTCTCCTGATTTTTAGGAGATTATCCTGGAGCTTTTTATGTGTCTATTAATCAAAAACCTCTGTGTGAAAAGGTTGGTGATTGATGATTTTCATGAGTGACGAATTAGAGAGATTTAGAGCTTAGTGTTTTAGTTGTTTTGTGTAATCTGTGTCATTAAACATAAAACCCTCAATAAATAAACTGTGTGATTTATTCGTTGAATACTCGTGTTTATTCCGCGTTTCTGTAAGATTCATACACGAGTGTTTAGATCGAGGGACCAACACTTAGTGTCAAAGAAATTTCACATTCGGGTCTTTAAACCCTACTAGTAGCTTTTGTGTTTTGAAACATAGCATTAGCCCCCTTTTACAATTACAACACGTGTCTATGTTTGCCTTTGGGTCGGTCCAAACCCTTCCCACAATGGTCTTTCTCGAATGGGGCATTTCCCTAACCACCGAGGCAATTTCTAGGTACGATTATAGATCCACCAAGGCAAGCCCTCGTAATGGATATACAACCATTTGAGCCTCATTCCAACGAGAGATGTACATTTACGCATACCTTTCACATGGGCTATGCTAAATCACACATTTATCAATTAGGAAATTGAATTCCCAAACTAAAGCAACACTTTTTCATCGTGTTCCGGTTCTCAACAACCTACTAGTCAGTCTCCTATTGTCTCTAATCTTCATGATTTTGTCACATCACTATTCTATCAAACTCTGGCGCTTATGGTTGCACATGTTTTGTCCCTCATTTCAACTGTATTGGCTCCTCGTCCAGCGGCCCCATTGTTACAACAAAATGATTTTCGTCCATGCATTATACATGTGGTGCATGACCACCATTCCTTCCCCAACCCATCTACTCATCATGAGAGAGTATGAGCCAGCCATATCATGGCCACCACCTGACTTGCAGTTTCCAAGGGAATGAAATTATCGTGTTTCTCCTCAAAGCATGCACAAGTTCGTATTCCTTGCTCTCCCAGCCTCTGTATTCACTTACCACTACACTTATACATTCGGTTCTATTTTAACATCACACTATTACAAAGACGTCGCGTAATCTTTGCAGTTTCAATTATTCCACCACTTTCCCATTCATCCTCTTGTTTGATCCCCAATAACAATGCTAGGGAACCGAATTATATTACCATATTAGTTGATTAATGTATATGGATACTTTGACACAACAAAAGGCTACATTTTCATGACTTTCATGAAAGTGACAAATGCCCTTAGAGGTGATTTGTCCTTTAATAGACATGTCTACCCCGATCACATCGGGTATTCATGGACCCTTATCACTAACAATTGAATTACTTCACATCATCAGGTGACTAATTTGGCAACGACTCCTATGTTAATAAATATTAACACTTACTAATTTGTATACTAGTATTCCCTCCTACAGTTCAAGTCCAGCATCCTACACTCAAGGACCTAGTTCACTTGAACCATGACTTTGATACCAACTATAACGATCCAAGTTATACATTGTTCAAATACATAGAAATTCGAGATTAGCGGAATACTATCCCATTTTTATTTTTAAACATATACATAGTTCTGTTGGGATTTGATCACATTAACACATAAAAACATATGCAGCTGAAGACAGATAAGATCAAATCACAGAAATTCCATGAACATTGTTTAGGATCATGCAGTTCATAGCAATTATTGCAACTTAAAAATTAACCAGAATGTACCTCAACAAGTCTCCTTCTTTGTGCTCTAGTCAAGGCCACGATTGCAAGGATGAACATGATCCAAAGTAGAACCCCTCTAGTGATTCACACCCAGAGATCACCAGAAAAAACTAGATAGACCAGAAGCAAAGAACTTTAACCCTAGAGAGGGAAGAGATTTCGTAGAATGGGAGAGGAGGGAGGAGGTTGGCGTCTTATTGAGCTTAGGATGCCTTAGGGTTGTACCCCAAGGCCTTTATTTATAGTGCATGGGATCCTAGGGTTTCAAACTTAGGAGCCTTTTGGCGGCCGCACTCCTTAGACTTTGATATCTTTGATTAAACATTTAATCAATTACAATCCAGTCCCTTTAATTGATTCTAAATTAATTTATCAATTAATTTATTGATCTAGTTTCTAATTAATTTATTTATCAATAAATTAATTAAACTAATATTCATTCTTTTAATTCTTTTGACTTTGTCTCATTTTATGGGTCCTAAGGGCAACCCAAAAGGACTTCTGCCATCATCAGAAATATTACCACAAGTTGATGACCTTGGACATTATTCCAACAATATCCTACTTGGACAAGTTGTCAACTTGTGTGGTCTTAATAATATCTGACAGTTAGTAGAGAGTGTCTCATCCTATAGTTTCCGAACTCCAATCAAAGAAAAGAGACGACTCCTAGATAAGTGATATTCTATTCCTCCGTTCTCAATATATCATGATGAACCCGGGACATGGAAAAGGTCAGATCCCGATAATTCAAAATTTTGTTTCCCGATAGAGATTTATGACGACTCTGTCGGACCACAGATCGAACTGAAACATCCTCGCTTAAGGCTTTTCATAAAACATCATTTTAACCCATGGTTTATCATCATTATTCCAAAAATCATCCTTTAGTAAAAACTTCAATTCATCATCTTTAAATAAGTCATTTTCTTTCAAAACCATTTTAAAACACACGGGATTTAATGAGTAATAATTTAGGTTTAAGTTGCGGAAAACACCGTTTGGTACCATTTTAGATAAAACATTTTAGTTTATAAAAGTAGCGAGGATGTAACAATTTAAATACCATTACACAGCTTAAATGAAACCACACAAACTATGGCCTTCTAAACGTCCAACTCTTCTAAAGTCATCTAAACTTCTCTACCTGAGTACACATCAAAATAAGTTAGGCAATTGAAATGCCTAGTGAGTTTACCCGAGGTTGACCCATTCAGAGCGGGTAGTGAACTACCGCACTCGGGACAAACCTCCAAAAATAGTTTTGACACACACGTTAAAAGTTATTTAAAACATCATAAAGGTTTACTCAAAATAGATAGTTATGATATGCAAATGTAATGCATGATGCAACTATCCCTAACCCATGTCCATCTCATGAAAGTCCAACTCACCTCAATGACACATACCTAAGTTCACAAATGACATGCACAAAGCATATCACTCGATCCCGGTATAGGTTAAACTAGAACTAGTGGCCATCACACTAGTCCCATGAGGGTTAGCAACCCCTCAGGTTTCCTATTGTCGGAAACAATCCCAAGACATCGTTGAGGGTGGCTATCCAGCCCAAAAGGCCCTCTACATGGGTATAACATCATAAAGGTGGCTATTTCAACCAAACATCATTAAACATCTTTAAGGTCATCATAAGGTTCACTCGGTCAATCCCATCCTATATGCAATGCAATGCACAAATAGGATGCTCAAAACATCTTTCAAAACATCATCATTATCTTTATTTGAAAACATATTTAGAAAACTCATTTTCATGTTATGCACAAGTAATAATCATATAACACATTTCACATAATAACATGCATGAAAAGTAATTGATAACACACACAAAAGGTAGTGGGAAGGATGTGTACTCCCGTAAAACTCACCCAAGGTCAACTGATGAGTCAACACTAACTCCACACAAGGTTTGATGCATATGGAGGCGCTTCTAGACATCATCTCATCCATCAAATCATCTTAGTTGAGTGCTAGCTCAAGTCCTTAGTCTCACCTCCAAGTCATAACAAAACATCTCCTTCCTACAAGACAAGAATGGTATCATACTCGATTCATCTAAAAATCACACTATAATTACTTGTTTGAACTAAGAAGGAACAATCATCCATCATCTAAAATGAAGTCCTTGACTCTCTAATGTAAGGAAAATCTTAGTTAAAACATCCCCAAAGTTTGACATTAAAACAAGGACCCAAGGCCCAAACCATAAAGCTCAAAACCCAAAAAGTGCCCAAAATCTGGACAGAAACTTACACGGGTCGTGTAACCCTCTTTTTGACAACACGGGTCGTGCTTTTAGTAACACGGGTCGTGTTACGACCTGTTGCAGCTCCGTTTTTTTGTCATTTTCACTCATTTTTGACCCAATTCAAGTTCTAAAACCTCCAACACTTATAGATATCAAAAGGACATTATTCCTACCCAAAATATACATCAGTAGACCCAATTAAACTATCCAAAATCATTTCAAATGAATCAATTACATGCCATGATCACAACTTCACTCTATAAGCTTAAACCATGGAATACCCAATTCTATTCCTACAATTGGTGATTACAAATGGAGATTCCTTCTTCCATTCCATGGACTCATTAGGAAATGATCCTCACTACACTTATACTTCCAATTTGAGGTAACAAATTCATTCATCCATTAAACAAGAGATCCAATCATCATCTACATGAATAAAACCCATTTCAACACTCAATTCTCATTTTCTAGTGATTCAAGGTTTAAGACGACAAATCAAATGTTGGAATCCTTAGGGAATCATTAGAAATGAATCCCCTCATCCAAAACCCCCATAATCATCCATCAATTTCTAGATTCCTCAACAAATCATCAAATCACCAATTTCTAGGGTTCATAGCACCAATTCAATCAAATTTAAGGATCTAAATCATCCATGGATTGGATGTTGATCCAAACAACTTAGAAACATCAAATAAACATTGGGGAATCATAGGAAGAACCTCATCCCATCATAAAACTCGGATTGGGTCCAATCCCCAAACCCAAATTCGAAATTTAAAGCTAGAAAGGTGGGTTTATACCTTAGATTGCTAGGATTCTTCTAGTATAATCATAATCCTTCAAAACCAACACAAATATCCATGGAAGCCATGAAAATCGACATCTTGTTCCTCTCTTTCTCTCTAAAAACATGATGTTTGGTTGAAATGGGGAGAACCCCCATCTAAAACTCTACATCTTTCAGGATTTGCAACATTAGTCCCCATAGATTGATCTTTCTTCACTCAACACCCTAAACGTCCATTATTCCTATAAGAAGTCTATAAATTCACACTTATGCCCCAAATATAATTATTTAATTCACTTGAGTCATTCTATAGGTCAACACTAACCCTTAGTTTTTCCCAATTTGGCACAAATGGTCCCTTACACTAAAATTCTTCACAATTTAGGTCCTTAATGAACTTCAAGGAATTATTAGACCTAATTTAAACTCCACCTCAATTATTTTAATATATCATCTATTTTATAAATCTATGACTAGTCAAATTTACTTAGGGTAAGTTTGGCCAAATTGACACTTTTAGTCCTTATGACAAAATTTCTCACATTTGGTTATAAATTGATTTTAAAACTATATTTGGCTCATTTATTCACAATATAAAATATAACAAAATATTAAATTTAGTTATTCATTTGTTTTCTTTATTTACAAAATAAATTTTATTTGTCGGTTTAAGTCCAAAACTCCTAGGCCCAAAACACGGATGTTACAATTATCTACCCATTAAAAGGATTCCGTCCCCGGAATCATCAATAAGGAATTAAGTACCCAATTTCAAAAAATCTCAAAAGTTATCCATACTTTAAATTTAAAACATTATAAAGCTTACAGTACCATAAATTCAACTTTTATAAAATCGCTTTACTTCAAGGAATTAATTGTCTTGACTTTCTTTTTAATAAATGCTCTTCTTTAAAACATGCAAATATCAAATTTGAAATCTTCTTTAACTCGACCTCTTGTTTTTACAAAAGATTTGAATACTTAACTTTGTGGTTAATGTTTTGAGAAAACCATTCCTTATGAGAAAATTTTAATCAACTTTTGTGAAAAGAAAATACCCTTTCGAATTCATACACTTTATATAAAACAATAAAGTTTCAAATTTATCTAGGGCCATATTTTCATCGAATTTATTAACAAAATCTCAAAGAGATCATCACTCCTGGGTATTCACTACCGATTCATGATGGCCCCTTTGTCATTCACTTTATAAAAGTCTTGCATTTTGTGAGATATTCTCATCCAATTTGTTTATAAAAATTTTCTCAAACTTTTAACAAGACTTTTGAAAAGATTGGCCTTACGTCGTTCTTAAGTTCTTATTAGGGTAGGTTATTCACTACTTCTCACACCCCAAGGTGATTAACGGTTTGATCCTATGACCTCTAGTCTCATCATGCATCCATGTCTCTTCACCCTAACATGAATTGGTAGATCACTATCCCCATAAGGTTCTAATGGTCATTAAGCCATCGGTAACTACCAAAGAACCTAATGATCTAAATCCTCCTTGTGTCTTACATTAAGGTTTCTCTAGTTCATGCATTAAGGCGCAAACCATACTACTCTTACATATATTTAGTCTTCTAGAGCTAAGGCAAGATCACTAGCTTGAACACCAAAAAGATGTCGGATGAGTCTCAAAGGAAGGTAAAGGTAAGGAAGAAAGGTTTAAGGGTCACGACAATGAATTTCTTCAACAGTTCCAAGTCTTCACCTACCATCCACTTCACTAACACCATGCTCATCATGTTCATCGCTTGCCCAGGGTTGACACTACAATTCCACTAGTCTTCTAACACCCCATCATCCTTTAATCGACTCCTCAAGATCAACCACCTTGTAAATCTCACTACTCTTCGAGCTTCATCTAATATAAGTTGTCCCTTTCTTCGCCTTCCATCATCCTTAGCAGTTTCCATTAACACGAAGTTGTTCCTCATGATGTCACACACTCCCGATCCTTCATGATTGCACTTCATATCCACATAAGAATCCACATGCATGAATCCGGTTTGCCCAAATACTCATCATGCCGGCCCAAAATCACTAATTAAATGGTTAAAATCTTAATCATAAGCAAGCATTTACCAATAAGTTCTAAAGGCCAACTAGTTAAGAGGTCAAACATCATTAAAAGCATCAAAGTTTAAGTCTAAGCACTACTCCTAGTACCTAGTTCACTTAAACTCATGCTCTGATACCAAATTGAAACACCCTCGCTTAAGGCTTTTCATAAAACATCATTTTAACCCATGGTTTATCATCATCATTCCAAAAATCATCCTTTACTAAAAACTTCAATTCATCATCTTTAAATAAGTCATTTTCTTTCAAAACCATTTTAAAACACATGGGATTTAAAGAGTAATAATTTAGGTTTAAGTTGCGAAAAACACCGTTTGGTCCTATTTTAGATAAAACATTTTAGTTTATAAAGTAGCGAGGTTGTAACAATTCAAATAACAATTCAAATACCATTACACAGCTTAAATGAAACCACATAAACCGTTGCCTTCTAAACGTCCAGCTCTTCTAAAGTTATTTAAACTTCTCTACCTGAGTACACATCAAAATAAGTTAGGCAATTGAAATGCCTAGTGAGTTTACCCGAGGTTGACCCATTCAGAGCGGGTAGTGAACTACCGCGCTCGGGACAAACCTCCAAAAATAGTTTTAACACACACGTTAAAAGTTGTTTAAAACATCATAAAGGTTTACTTAAAATAGATAGTTATGATATGCAAATGTAATGCATGATGCAACTATCCCTAACCCATGTCCATCTCATGAAAGTCCAACTCACCTCAATGGCACCTACCTAAGTTCACAAATGACATGCACAAAGCATATCACTCGATCCCGGTATAGGTTAAACTAGAACTAGTGGCCATCACACTAGTCCCATGAGGGTTAGCAACCCCTCAGGTTTCCTATTGTCGGAAACAATCCCAAGACATCGTTGAAGGTGGCTATCCAGCCCAAAAGGCCCTCTACATGGGTATAACATCATAAAGGTGGCTATTTCAGCCAAACATCATTCAACATCTTTAAGGTCATCATAAGGTTCACTCGGTCAATCCCATCCTATATGCAATGCAATGCACAAATAGGATGCTCAAAACATCTTTCAAAACATCATCGTCATCTTTATTTGAAAACATCATTAGAAAACTCATTTTCATGTTATGCACAAGTAATAATCATATAACACATTTCACATAATAACATGCATGAAAAGTAATTGA
Source organism: Cichorium intybus (assembly GCA_023525715.1). Classification (NCBI taxonomy): domain Eukaryota; kingdom Viridiplantae; phylum Streptophyta; class Magnoliopsida; order Asterales; family Asteraceae; genus Cichorium; species Cichorium intybus. The sequence continues at coordinate 84,947,807 of CM042009.1, forward strand.
TAACACACACAAAAGGTAGTGGGAAGGATGTGTACTCCCGCAAAACTCACCTAAGGTCAACTGATAAGTCAACACTAACTCCACACAAGGTTTGATGCATATGGAGGCGCTCCTAGACATCATCTCATCCATCAAATCATCTTAGTTGAGTGCTAGCTTAAGTTCTTAGTCTCACCTCCAAGTCATAACAAAACATCTCCTTCCTACAAGACAAGAATGGAAGGTATCATACTCGATTCATCTAAAAGTTGCACTATAATTACTTCTTTGAACTAAGAAGGAACAATCATCTATCATCTAAAATGAAGTCATTGACTCTCTAATGTAAGGAAAATATTAGTTAAAACATCCCCAAAGTTTGACATTAAAACAAGGACCCAAGGCCCAAACCATAAAGCTCAAAATCGAAAAAGTGCCTGAAATCCAGACAGAAACTTACACGGGTCGTGTAAATGGTTACACGGGTCGTGTAAATGGTTACACGGGTCGTGTAACCCTTTTTTTGACAGCACGGGTCGTACTTTTAGTAACATGGTGTGACATCCGCCTAAAATGGATTCGGGTCAACCCAACCCAATTGGAAATTTAATAAACCCTACTCGAGATTTCTTGACGCTAATAAGATCAAAACCCTTACACTACGATATAAATTGACGTTAATAGCAATACAGCATAGTATAACGTTATAACTATAATCAAATTAAATTATGATACCATATTAAAATAACATCAAGGTATGATGCTCTAATTAAATTAAAAAAATCAAACTTGAATGCTATAATTAAACTTCAAATCAAAGTAGATTGTTATAATCTAATAATAACCTATTTTTTATAAAACTCTATTTTTATAAACACTACATTAAATTTTATAAAACTCCTAAGATACTTGTGTTAGTGGGGAATTATGATGACCACCAAAAGTAAAAGTTTATTCTCATTGTCTCCCACTCACACCTCCCATCATATTTCATTTCATTTTTCTCCTAACACATTATTCTCATCACCACTCAAACCATATCTATTCTTTCTCTCACTCTCAATCTCGAAATTCCTCCTAGAAATCTTTATATTTCAGCCAAGAACACTCCAATATACTCAAATCTTCATCCCTCTTGAAGCATTCATCAAGGTATGTTGTTAAAAGTATCAAATTCATGAATGAAACAAATTAAATCCACCAAAATATCTAAAACTCATTTTATGCATAAACCTGATTTTTATCAGACTCTCATAAATAAAATAAGAAGTTCTGGAAATTTTCAAAAAATAACTTATTTTTATTGAATTACTATAATTATTGCAATAAAATAGGGCAATAATTCACATAAAATACTTTTTAGAGTCAATAAATTATGAGAAAATTTTGGAATGACCCATATATTGGGTAAAGTGGATTTATGAAGTTTCATACATTTATATTACGGTTTGATTCTTATTTTATATTTTATTTTGTTGTAGATAAATAAATAGCAAAATATAGTTATTTATGTCAAAAACTGGATTTTATATTTTTCGCACCTTATTAACATTATAAAGACTTCATGACCAAATTTATAGAGGTTTTTAAGAATGTTTTCTTATTCTTGCTGATTTAATGATAGTTTAATGATTTAAATTGATAATAAATAGCTACACATGTACAAAAATTACAAAACCTTATCCAAATATCTTATATAACATGTTAATCATAAATAAAAAAGTTTAATGAATTTCCCTTAATCGTTTACTATTATTTATGATTTTATTGCTTAATTAATAATGAAAAACATAAGAAATACTTCCCGTAGTCACAAATATCCAAAACATTTACAGTAGGCTCAATATAATTTTAGAAAAATATGCTTAAATTTCCAGAAGTTTTAGGGATCATTTATTATTTTTCCCGAATTTTGATGTTGTTTAATCAATAAAATAATAAAGAAATACTAAACCAGTTCAGAAAACTATGAATATTTTACAGTAATTACTATTATGTGAAATAATGATTTCCTAATAATTTCAGAATTTTTCAATACTGTTTACTCTTTAAAACTATTTTCCTAAGTACTTAAGCATGTAAAAATGCATTTTTAATGATTATTTCATATAAATAATTGTTAAAATCTGTAAACACTTATAATTGGACAAGTTAGTATTTTAATAAAAAATTATTAAAATCTTGACTAAATTGAAAATATAAATTATTTATACAAAGTAATTAATTCAATTTAAAATTCATTTAACAAATGAATACCTTAATATTCAAATCGAAATGAATTATTGTTCATTCATCTAATATAAGAATATGTGTATAATTATTTTATTAATACTTCATTCCCGTTTAGTAGTTCGTAAACCAAAACTATTAATTATATTAGGTTCTACGTCATTTTGACCCGAGCCGCCTATTCTGCGACACGCGTATTTCGTTGGACTAATGTGAGTAATGTACCCCATATTTTATAATTTTCAATACTTTTGGGGTGTATCATGTGGTTTTAATATGTTCCAACTTCATTTTATTATTTTTTCACCATTGAGACATTGTTGGGACATTTATACATGAATCATTATTTGTATAATAAAACTAGATTACTCACCAACTCTCGTAGTTGACATGTTTTTACCCATGATGCAGATTTGAAGAATGAAGTTGATGAAAAGTAGGGTGTACCTTAGAAACCCACAAGACTATTTAAATTTGATGTAATAAATGTTGTTGTATTTGGATTTGTATTTGTATGTTGTGGATCTTGTTTGCATACTTAGTACTTAATTGAATCTAATCATATTATAACATAATTGTCATGAGACTTTGAACAATATATCACGCCTTGATCGATTCCGCCAAGGATCGGGGTGTGACAGATTGGTATCAGAGCCCTTGACTATAGGGAATTAGGTTAATTGCCTTGACCTAGTCTATAGCCTCTAGGGTCCTCTCGTATGCTAGTTTATAAAATGCAAACACAACTGCATGCACCTCGCACTTAGAAAATCCTAGGAATACATTTGTGTGCTAATTGCTCCCTTATGTGCTTACGTATTATTCCCGACACTTATATGTGTGCATACACTTGTGAATTTTCTCCTCTTTCTCTTAAAATCACACACATACTCAAATGGTTTCAAAATAAAAATTTATATACATATATATTCCTTAGAGCTCATAGGAAATTAAATGTCATCCACTCTAGTTGGGTAGGATCAAAGTAATGGACGCATAGTAACTGGAAGGGGGAGGTGCCGGTAGCCTGAAAGTCCTGACTAGGTAAGCATTCGTATACATCCCAATCAACCGAGGGACCAGTTTGCTTACCTGGGGACCAAAGGCGAGAGTTCCCAAACCTATAGGCCAAAGCGCGTTATTCACATTACTTTTGAGCCATCAAAATACCCGACCTTATCAAACGTATCCAAAAGGATACACTCCAAAATGGGCAACTCATTGGACTATTAAGTTCCCTAATGGACCTAGAAGTGGGAAAAACATGTGAAAACTTAGTATTGTGGGGGCCCACGCAATTGCTACATGCTTCACATCTAGTACCCATGGAAAGCCCAAAAGGTGCCCAACACTCCTAACCATGGCCCAACAAGTGTTTTACAATCATTTTACCCAACAATGTCTACAAACTTAATTTACAAATAACTCACAAGTCCATATGCGTGTTTCTCATAGATGGCATTACGACCCCCTCTGTAACCATTGTAACTATCACCATATGTCCACCAGCCCGTGTCGCCTTTGTATGACTTGTGGTCGCTATGGCCACTTGGCGGACACATGCCGTGCACCAAAAACTCAGCGACCATTCGCTCTACCCTCAAATCAGCAAACACAAACCCGGTATCCAACTGGAACATGCTTCAACTGTGGTGACCCCACCCATTATAGAAACGCGTGTCCTAGGCTTGTCAATATCATTAACACTCAAGCCCAGGAAAATCCAACAATGCAGGTTCCAGCTCCCAAAGGCCGAGCATTTGTCATTACCGCAACCCAAGCACAGACCGATAACAAGGTTGTAAATGGTACGTTTCTCATAAATGACTGCTACGCGTCAGTACTTTTTGATTCAGGTGCCGATAAAAGTTTTGTGTCTTTGGAATTCGAACCCATACTTTACACACCTCGCACGATTCTTGATGAACACTTTACTGTAGAAGTCGCCAATGGAAAATACATTTCACTCAATGCAGTCATCCAAGATTGCACTTTCGATTTTTGCGGTCATAAATTTTCCATCAATTTAGTTCCTATGAAACTTGGTAGCTTCGACATCATCGTGGGAATGGATTGGCTATCCCAAAACCATGCTGAAATAGTATGTTACGAGAAGTTTATTCGTATTCCTCTCGCCGACGGTCAAAGTCTTCGTATTTATGGCGAGACTCGTTCAAAAAAGCTTAGTCTTATGTCATGTACTCAAGCTCGATCATATCTACGTAAAGAATACATGGCCTTCTTAGCCCATGTGGTGGAAACAAAGGTCAATGAAAAGAAGATCGAAGATATTCCGATTGTACGAGACTTTCCCGACATCTTTCCCGATGACGTATCTGGACTCCCTCCAGTACGTGAGCTAGAGTTCCGCATCGATCTCGTTCCTGAGGCTGCTCCCATAGCCAAGTCTCCATATCGGTTGGTTCCAACCGAGATGCAAGAATTGGCAAGTCAGCTCCAAGAATTGACCGATAAGGGATTTATCCGCCCTAGTACTTCACTCTGGGGAGCCCCGGTTCTCTTCATCAAAAAGAAAGATGGTTCGTTTCGTATGTGTATCGATTATCGGGAGTTAAATAAATTGACGATCAAGAACCGATATCCATTACCTCGGATCGACGACCTTTTTGATCAGCTTCAAGGAGCTTCATGCTTCTCAAAAATCGACCTCCGCTCGGGTTATCACCAACTTCGAGTATGGGAAGAAGACATCCCCAAAACCGCTTTCCGAACCCGCTATGGTCATTACGAGTTCACCGTTATGCCTTTTGGCCTAACGAATGCCCCTGCCGCATTCATGGACTTGATGAATCGGGTATTTAAACCTTATCTCGACCGTTTTATTATCGTCTTTATTGATGCCATCCTCATTTACTCCAAGACAAAGGCAGACCATGAAAGACACCTTCGTCTAACTCTCCAAACATTGCAAGGAAATCATCTTTATGCCAAATTTTCGACATACGAGTTTTGGTTAAATGAGGTACAATTCCTCGGTCATATTGTAAGTGACAAGGGTATTTTAGTCGATCCCGTAAAAGTTGAAGCAGTCAAGAAGTGGAAAGCCCCACGTACCCCCAAGGAAATTCGGTCATTCCTCGATTTAGCCGGCGTTTCATTTCAAATTTCTCAAAGATCGCTTTACCGCTTACTTTTCTCACTTGCAAGGGTACGCCATTTGATTGTGGACCCAAGCAGGAAGACACTTTCCAAACTCTTAAACAAAGATTGTGTGACGCTCCGATTCATACACTCCCTGAAGGATCCGAAGATTTCGTGGTATACTGCGATGCCTCCAATCTCGGTCTAGGTTGTGTTTTGATGCAAAGGGGAAAGGTTATAGCTTACGCATCGCGACAACTCAAAATCCATGAAAGGAATTATACGACTCATGATTTGGAGCTCGGTGCCGTGGTTTTCGCTCTTAAAATTTGGAGGCATTACCTTTACGGCAGTAAATGCATAATTTTCACCGACCACAAGATCTTGCAACATATTCTTAATCAAAAGGAACTCAATATGAGACAAACACGATGGGTCGAACTCCTAAATGATTACGAGTGTGAAATACGCTATCATCCGGGCAAGGCAAACGTGGTAGCCGACGCATTAAGCCGAAAAGAACATACCAAAGCATTTCATCTAATATGTTCTCCTATGTTGTCCAATCTCAGCAACCGAATTCGAGGAGCCCAACACTCGGAAATTACCGAAAATGACATGCCCACGAGAATTGATGGGGAGTTGGAAAGTAAATCTGATGGTATTTTCTATTATCAAGATCGCATCTGGATCCTAGATCGCGACAATCTTCATACCTTCCTGATGGAAGAAATCCATAAAACTCGATATTCCATTCATCCTGGCACTGACAAGATGTATCATGGCCTGAGAACCAATTATTGGTGGTCGGGAATGAAAAAGGATATTGCTTTATTCGTGGCCAAATGTCTTACATGTTCCAGGGTCAAAGCAGAACATCATGTTAGTTCTATATGCCCAAGGATGATCATAAAATGATATTACTAATAATACATGATCCTATAGGGTCACACCAACAACAAGTTTGACATCAAAATGATCATTTGGAATGTTAAATTTGATTTGACATCAAATGATACTAAACTTGCAATTTAAATTTTGTAAGTTATTATTATTTGAGGTAAATAATAATAACTCCAAAATTAAAGGTTGATTGATAATTCATATGTGATGAATTAATTAAATATAACAATTAAATTATTTATATTGTTAAATGATTTAATTGAATTATATATAAACCTCATTATTTAATTTAAATGGTAAATTAAATAAAATGTAATATGCATATTGTAAATATATATTTACATCATAAATATTACATGTTCAAAAGGGTTTATATATATATATATATATATATATATATATATATATATATATATATATATATATATATATATATATATATATATACATTATGATGGTTTAAATGTTGCTCCATTAAACAAAAGATATGAAAGTTTATTGTTTATAAAATCTTATGGGATAACTTTTATAAATAATAAAAGAATGGAATATTTCTCTTTTGACCAAGCATGGCCGGCCATATCCTCTTCCCCATGACCACATGTTTGAACTTGGAAAGTAGAGTAAGATTCCTTATGTCCCCAAGAATTGAATAGATAAAAGGGAGATGCTTTTGTTTCCTTTAAGGCTTAGCATTTTCTTCTCTCTTCTCTTCAACTTGGCCGGCCATTTTTGGAGTAAAATACCATCATTTTCATGTTCATAAAATCAGCCAAGAACACCTTATTATATGTAGCAAAAATCGTTTTTAAGCTCAAGAGTTAAAGGTGTTCATCTTGCAAGTTGTGGAACTAGCATTCAAGTGTGTTCAAGCTTGTGGTGGACTAAGCTATAGAGGGAAACTCTCTTGCTTCCTTGTCATCAAAATCGTCCAAACTAAGGTCAAGAAGAAAGGGTATGATCTTGAACTCCATCTATGCTTCTTTTTCATCTTATCTCTACATGCATGTAGCATGATCCTCTTGAAATGGAATTTGTGTTCATGATTTTATGCTTCCGTTGCAAGTTCTTGTTTTTGAAACTAATTACATGAACACATTGATTTCTGTAACGCCAAGATACTCTTTTTATAAATATAATAAAAAAGGTAAAATGGTCATTTTACCTTGGAAGGGTAAATTGGTCTTTTGGACAGAAAAGTATTTGAGTTAAAATAATATTTTGAGTTTTGAACTTAAAATGTTATAAAAATTGATTTTTGGTCGTTTTACCGTAAAAGGGTAATTTGGTCATTTGACCATGTGAAAGACCAAATATGAAAAATATTGTTGGTTGTGGCCAAAATGTAAGAAATGGAAGTTTTATTGTAATAAAACTTGATTATTGTGGTCAAAGTTCAAGAAATGAAACTTAGGGACCAAATTTGTAAAAATTGAGGTATAAATAGGAGAGTTGACTCTCCTATTGGGGGCTGTCCATTTTCAGCAACGGGAGAAGGATTTGAGAGGCTATTTTCTGCAGGAAATCATGAGGAGAAACAAGAACTTGAATCAATTGTTGGAGAATAATGATTCCAAGCAATTAAGGTTAGTAATTGACTCTTTAAGTCAACCTCTTGATTGTGTTCTTGTTTTGGTATTTTAGAAACTGAAATTTGTACATTTCAGTTGTGATTATGTGGTTTAATTGGTTTATTACTTCCATTGAGTCATGCTTGAAAGGACTTAACTTAAGAAAGTGGAAGTAGGTTGTTATTAGTGATGAATTTGAAGTTTTGGGGTTGTTAGAACTAAGAACCCTAATTCTTCATTTTGATTGATTTGGTTGTTTTGGATGGTTGAAAACCTGGTTAAAGTATAAGGTTTTAGTCCTAGAACAAACCCCAATCGATTAAGGACCTGATTAAGGACTTAATGGCCAAAAACTGCTTGCTACAGTGCATAAATCGCGACTGTCCAGGAGCTCTGCCCAGGCGCAGGGCGCAGTGCGCCCAGGATCAGGGCGGGGTGCGCCCAGGCGCAGTGCGCCTGATTCCTGGCGCAGTGCGCCTCCAAGCAGGGGCAGGCAGGGGACTTCCGACTCGCTAACTTTCGTTCGGCTTGTCCGTTTTAGCTCAAATTTGGACCATAGGCTCGTTATGGTCTGAAAAGTTTGGGAAAATTATTAAGTTGAGTTTTCGACCCCTCGGGGGGCACTGTAGATCAATTCGAATGCCTCGGTGAATAGTAAAATTCAATAAAAGTTAGTAAACGGAAAGTTTATTAACTGGGCATTGTTTGTAATGATATTTTATTGAACTCTATTGTATTAGAGTTAATTGGAATGACTATTAACCTATTATCATTTGGTATATAAATGATTATATAGGTGTGGGACGAAATGGTTGTGGTGCACGCAAAGGCAAGAAACAACCGGGATATAAATGCGGCTAACATCCAGGTGAGTAATCTCACTAATACCATATGTGATATATGATGATTGAGTTGTTACAGGTTGAAACTGATTGTGGGACGAAATTGATGGTCCAAAGATACGTTTGATACGACAATATCAGATAAGCCGTGAGTCTATGATAGACAAGAACGGAGCTGTGAGTCAATAAAATGAAATGACAATACCGGAACCAGCCGTGAGTCAATAAAATGAAATGACAATACCGGAACCAGCCGTGAGTCAATAAAATACAAAGACAATACCGGGACCAGCCGTGAGTCTAGGCAATAGCGGGATTTTCCTGTGAGCCATATATTTACTTTTATAGACAATACCGGAACCAGCCGTGAGTCTAGGCAATAGCGGGATTTTCCTGTGAGCCATATATTTACTTTTATAGACAATACCGGAACCAGCCGTGAGTCTAGGCAACAGCGGGATCTTCCCGTGAGCCATATTTGATCGTGAAGAAACTGTTAATAGATGGTGCGGCCACTTGTGGCTATGATGTTCCGATGCGGCCTTGTTGGCTATGTCTCCGATGCGGCCTTCGGGCTATGATTTTGTTACAGGTACACGGTACGGCCTTTTTGGTTATGATATCGGGTATTAAACCCAGTTAGTGCGGCCTGCGGGCTATGATTCATATGCAAGGAATGATTTGGTACGGCTTGTATAGCCACGACAAATGATATGACTTATATAGTCATGATATATATGGGATAGTCAAGTATGACTAAGCAAGATGGGACAGAAATGATACAGAACTGGTTTGAATGGTATGCAAATAACAGAGTAGACATGATATGTGATTAGCTGGTAGAGCTAGTACTTTGGATACGAAATCCTCAGATACATACGGTTAGCCAGTAAGGCTAGTAGTCTGGATTCGATATCCAGACAGTTATATGATTGTATTTGTATTGTATACGTTATTTGCAGATATGATTACTCACTGAGCTTTGTAGCTCATACCGTTTGTTAAATGTCCCTGCAGGTTAGCATGATACTGATAGGGGACAAGATAGAGTCCGTGACTTTGAAGTGGGACTCGTAGATGCTGTCAGTAGCAGCCCGGCTTCAAAGGAGATTATGGTATTATATACTCTCCTTGATACACTTGTACCCGTGTTTCTTAAAAATATACCCCTTTGTTATGGTTTTATGTATAAAAACTTGTATTTTAAATGAAAAATTTTCAGGGGTGTTTTGTTTTAAAAGCCGGGTGTTACAAGTTGGTATCAGAGCCGAGGTTTAAGTGAACTAGGTGTCTATAGAGTAGATTCCTGGACTTAAACCCTGAGATAGTAGACACGATGCATAGTTAGGTGTATATAGCTGTTATTATACATATATAACCTAACTGTTGCTAACTTCTGACGTATAAGAAGTATAAATTGTAAAACTCCTTGGGAGACATTTAGGGCGCGAAGCTCTAGGAAATGGACCAACCCTTCTCAAGACTCCGTTGTACGTGGAGCAAAAAGGGAACGAAAAGCAGAAAAAATCCACTTGACAAGCAGTAGTAGCTGTAGTGGTCAGAAAAAGAAATCGGTTGCTCACCTTGGTTGATATTCAAGGTGAAAGAACAGTAGTTAAGACTACAAGAAAAGCAGAAATATTAGTGGACTTCTCAGAAGAAGTTAACACGAATTAGGTCTAACCTTAAAGGGAAGAGACCGGAACGAAAAGATGATGTGATATGAGAAGTGCAGGAAAAGCACACGAAATATTTGAGAGTTGAGACTCTACCGTTGACATGCTGAAATTGCAGAAAATGGGAGCATATTACTCGAGTTTGTTGTGTGGGACGGAAGTGGTTCCAGCGTGGAACTATAGATCACTTCCTTATGAAATACTCACATGCTAAATGTGGAGTAACGGGTGATGAACCCAGGAAAGAAAGAAGAAATGAATGGTTAGAAAGGACCGGTGGTACCTTGAGCATTCCAGCAGATTGTGGAAGAAGCTCGTGAGGAGACCGATATGATCTCCGACAGAATGGTTTTGAATATAACCCGTGTAGGTTATATTTGATCCATGAAGCTATGTTTTGGATCGATGACTTGATGTCTTGTTGGGATATTTCATCAACGATTTTGGATGAAATTTTGGTAACAGCTATATCAGATAGCCAGTATGTTCTAGATGTTGAACACCTGGAGGGTAGTTTGCCTAGGATTTACGGGACCATTTTCCCTATGAATCTAAAGCTGATGACTACCAGTGAATATGAAGCAATGGAGCTTATGAATTGGTTAGCAAGGAATTATGCTAACATGTATAGTAAAAAAAAAAAATGAACATGATGGTTCAGGAAACAGAAATGAAATGGAGGGAAATCCATGGTAAATAACCGTTGTCGAGAATATTGGTTATATTCTTTGCTTAAACTCAGTAAAGAGTTAGTAAAGGAATGATGTTGCAGTTGGCATATGTGGTATTGGCCAAGTTAGATAAAGCAGTGCTAGTAATGTACTACTTTGAATAAATTTTCGGATGCTTCTTTTGAAAGGAACTTCCAGGATTTCTGCCTGATTGGCGAGAAGAGTTTATTGATAAAGATGATATTGGGAGCCATTTTTGGTATACGGACTCTAGACTGATTTGCATCTGTAGAGATGGCAGAGTGGGAAAATAAATAGAAGAAATTCTTGAATTGGGTCTCTTCTGACCGTATGAGTCATTATATGGAGCCTATCTTGTTTGAAAAGAAGAAAGACAAGTCGATGCATGTGTGCATTGACTGGTGAGAATCTGATATTCTCGAAACCAGATCGTATATGAGGTACGCTTGTACCAGATATTGGAGTTAATTCACTGAGTTAAGTGATGTGTAAAATTCTCCAAGTATGGAAATTTGGCTAAAAGAAGATATACATTCTTTGGGCATGTTAATAATGCCAGAGATGATAAAGTAGATACAGTGGAAATACTAATGTGATAAGACAGAAACCGCCTTGGAATCTGACTGAATTAGTAGTAGTTTCCTTGGATTGGCGGGTTGCTATGGGAGAGTTGTAGTAAGCTGCTCCTTGATTGTTGTTCAGTTGACTAAGGTTGACTAAAAAAAAGTATAAAGTTTGAGTGGTAGAAAGACCACAGATATCTTGTAAAGGTTTGGGATAAACCTTATGTGAAATTCTGATGTTAGCTTTGATGTTAAGCGGATAAATTGGATTATAGAAATGCATACAGATTCGATTGTAGATGCATGATGCATGATGTTGCAGTAGCAACTATGATTTTGGTATTAAGCTTTGGAGACACTATGTATATGGTGTAAAGCTTGCTGTTTATATGAATCATTAGAGTTTGAAGTACTTTATTGATCAGAAAAGAAGCTAAATATGTGATAGCAAAGATAGATGGGTTACTTAAAGATTTCGGTTATGGAATCTTGTACCATCTCAGAAAGAAAGATGTGGCTATAGATGTCTGGAATTGAAAAGAGTAACCTTTGAAGGTTACATTCACATGTATGAGTGTGGTAAATTGATTACCTGAGTTGATTCGGGTAGCACAGGGAGAAGTGTGCAAGATTGAAAATGTGAAAAATGGATGAATTACTGGATATTAGCAGGAGCTAATTGGAAAATCACAGTGATTTAGAACCCTTGGTGGTTGTGAATGTGGATTCCAAAGTAATTGGAACATGAAAAATCATCTTGAAAAGATGTATTTTGTACTATATATGCAGTATACCCGGGGCAATACCAGACTGGATAGGTCGATAAAACCTATGTGTTGGTGGCCGGGACAGAAGAAAGACATTGAAAGACACATGAAGAGCATTTGACTCGTACGTAAAGTAAAGTCTAACCGTTAGAAATGTGTGAAGAAATTTAACAGTTGTTGGCCCCAGTGAAGAAATGGGACAACATTGTTATAGACTTTGCGATAAAGTCTCTGCAAGTAGTGTATATTAATAAATAAAGCGACCTAGTGATGCAGATTTTAGAAGATGTGCTTGGAAATTTCACAGAAGACCTAGTTGAAGATGAGAAAATCTGCTATCCCTGATAGAAATTGGCAAGAAATAGTAGCTTGCATGCTAGTAGTTTGATGATTCACATGAAGAATGGTATGGAATACCATGATATCCTCCGATTTATTGGATTGAAAATGCGATAAAGCCGTGGGCTAGATCCTTGTTGGTTGCACAAACTGAAGAAAAGACTTGATGAGTACGATCGAAATCGAAGAATGGTCAAGAAAATATAAAGTGGTGTGTGAATCGCTGAGTATAAGCCTTTGGAATTCCAAGTAAAGGAATATGGTAATACGAAAAGAAACTCTTTGGAAAGGTGAAAAATTGTTTGGGAACGAGAAGTTATGTAAGGATTTCCCAACAAACCCCTCATGATGAAATGAATGATGAAGAAGATGAATAGATAAGGTACCCGGGACAACCGGAGGAATGACATGCGGATTGTGATCTAACCACAAGATAAGAAGACTAGTATGGTTAAGTGCTTAGACAATACCATACAGTTTCCGACATGATGCGGAAGATCGAAAGCTAAACGAGGGAGATATACCCCAACTCCTGGTATGATTTCGGGGACGAAATCTTTTGAAGGAGGGGAGAATTTGTAACGCCAAGATACTCTTTTTATAAATATAATAAAAAAGGTAAAATGGTCATTTTACCTTGGAAGGGTAAATTGGTCTTTTGGACAGAAAAGTATTTGAGTTGAAATAATATTTTGAGTTTTGAACTTAAAATGTTATAAAAATTGATTTTTGGTCGTTTTACCGTAAAAGGGTAATTTGGTCATTTGACCATGTGAAAGACCAAATATGAAAAATATTGTTGGTTGTGGCCAAAATGTAAGAAATGGAAGTTTTATTGTAATAAAACTTGATTATTGTGGTCAAAGTTCAAGAAATGAAACTTAGGGACCAAATTTGTAAAAATTGAGGTATAAATAGGAGAGTTGACTCTCCTATTGGGGGCTGTCCATTTTCAGCAACGGGAGAAGGATTTGAGAGGCTATTTTCTGCAGGAAATCATGAGGAGAAACAAGAACTTGAATCAATTGTTGGAGAATAATGATTCCAAGCAATTAAGGTTAGTAATTGACTCTTTAAGTCAACCTCTTGATTGTGTTCTTGTTTTGGTATTTTAGAAACTGAAATTTGTACATTTCAGTTGTGATTATGTGGTTTAATTGGTTTATTACTTCCATTGAGTCATGCTTGAAAGGACTTAACTTAAGAAAGTGGAAGTAGGTTGTTATTAGTGATGAATTTGAAGTTTTGGGGTTGTTAGAACTAAGAACCCTAATTCTTCATTTTGATTGATTTGGTTGTTTTGGATGGTTGAAAACCTGGTTAAAGTATAAGGTTTTAGTCCTAGAACAAACCCCAATCGATTAAGGACCTGATTAAGGACTTAATGGCCAAAAACTGCTTGCTACAGTGCATAAATCGCGACTGTCCAGGAGCTCTGCCCAGGCGCAGGGCGCAGTGCGCCCAGGATCAGGGCGGGGTGCGCCCAGGCGCAGTGCGCCTGATTCCTGGCGCAGTGCGCCTCCAAGCAGGGGCAGGCAGGGGACTTCCGACTCGCTAACTTTCGTTCGGCTTGTCCGTTTTAGCTCAAATTTGGACCATAGGCTCGTTATGGTCTGAAAAGTTTGGGAAAATTATTAAGTTGAGTTTTCGACCCCTCGGGGGGCACTGTAGATCAATTCGAATGCCTCGGTGAATAGTAAAATTCAATAAAAGTTAGTAAACGGAAAGTTTATTAACTGGGCATTGTTTGTAATGATATTTTATTGAACTCTATTGTATTAGAGTTAATTGGAATGACTATTAACCTATTATCATTTGGTATATAAATGATTATATAGGTGTGGGACGAAATGGTTGTGGTGCACGCAAAGGCAAGAAACAACCGGGATATAAATGCGGCTAACATCGAGGTGAGTAATCTCACTAATACCATATGTGATATATGATGATTGAGTTGTTACAGGTTGAAACTGATTGTGGGACGAAATTGATGGTCCAAAGATACGTTTGATACGACAATATCAGATAAGCCGTGAGTCTATGATAGACAAGAACGGAGCTGTGAGTCAATAAAATGAAATGACAATACCGGAACCAGCCGTGAGTCAATAAAATGAAATGACAATACCGGAACCAGCCGTGAGTCAATAAAATACAAAGACAATACCGGGACCAGCCGTGAGTCTAGGCAATAGCGGGATTTTCCTGTGAGCCATATATTTACTTTTATAGACAATACCGGAACCAGCCGTGAGTCTAGGCAATAGCGGGATTTTCCTGTGAGCCATATATTTACTTTTATAGACAATACCGGAACCAGCCGTGAGTCTAGGCAACAGCGGGATCTTCCCGTGAGCCATATTTGATCGTGAAGAAACTGTTAATAGATGGTGCGGCCACTTGTGGCTATGATGTTCCGATGCGGCCTTGTTGGCTATGTCTCCGATGCGGCCTTCGGGCTATGATTTTGTTACAGGTACACGGTACGGCCTTTTTGGTTATGATATCGGGTATTAAACCCAGTTAGTGCGGCCTGCGGGCTATGATTCATATGCAAGGAATGATTTGGTACGGCTTGTATAGCCACGACAAATGATATGACTTATATAGTCATGATATATATGGGATAGTCAAGTATGACTAAGCAAGATGGGACAGAAATGATACAGAACTGGTTTGAATGGTATGCAAATAACAGAGTAGACATGATATGTGATTAGCTGGTAGAGCTAGTACTTTGGATACGAAATCCTCAGATACATACGGTTAGCCAGTAAGGCTAGTAGTCTGGATTCGATATCCAGACAGTTATATGATTGTATTTGTATTGTATACGTTATTTGCAGATATGATTACTCACTGAGCTTTGTAGCTCATACCGTTTGTTAAATGTCCCTGCAGGTTAGCATGATACTGATAGGGGACAAGATAGAGTCCGTGACTTTGAAGTGGGACTCGTAGATGCTGTCAGTAGCAGCCCGGCTTCAAAGGAGATTATGGTATTATATACTCTCCTTGATACACTTGTACCCGTGTTTCTTAAAAATATACCCCTTTGTTATGGTTTTATGTATAAAAACTTGTATTTTAAATGAAAAATTTTCAGGGGTGTTTTGTTTTAAAAGCCGGGTGTTACAATTTCCAACAATTGGTATCAGAGCCATGGCTATATTGCATGTTTAGATAATAAGTTTATTTGGATAAACTTGGTTTTTGGAAGCCATGAATGTTCATCTTCTTGAATGTAATGTTCATGCATGGCTTCTTTGGCAACATGCAAGTGTTTAATCTATGATTTTATGTAACCAACTATATTTTATGTTTGCATGCATTTGGTTACATAATTGTTGCCTTATAAAAACAAAGTGTTGATTTTCTTATGATTTTATGTGATAAAATGGTGCATAAACAAGCCAAGGACCATATGATGCATGTTTTGTGTTTAAATTCGATATGGTTGTAATCTATTCTTTTATTCAAATGGTTTGTAATAATAATTAGTTATTTCCTTCTTATATTCATTTTGTAAATATTAGAATAGTTGTATTTTATATTTTTTACAAAATGTAACAAGAGAATGAAGTAAAAGACCAAGAGAAGATTGCACCCAACAGCAACACTTTCTGCATTGCTGCTGTCCAGATTTCGAATCTGTTAAGAAGGGCTTTAAAAATTCATTTCTTGGTCCTTAGATGATATACTTGTTGGTAACTTTAATATCTAGCATATACAATAAGTGTTAGCAAGTATAAGCATCCATATGACCAAGGATGAAGTGAAGAAAGTTATCAAAACAACAAAAAACCCTCCTGTCAAGGGCTGTTTCTGTCGCAAGTGTCAAGGAGGGGAAGAAAAATTCAAAATCTCATTCCATGGTGCCAAGAAAGGAAGTTTCAAGTATCATTTGATGTTATAAGAAGCTTGGCAAAATTGTAGCCAAATCGAAGATCATTTGGTTGAGTTTTTGTCACCTTTTTGTCCCTAGGTTTGGACTTGATATTTCATGTATGGCTCACATGAAATATCAAACTAGTTGGCTTGTGTTTATGCACCCATGCATGCATGTGATGATTGAATGTTTTATGATTTTATGTTGTGGATGAAAATAAGATTTTGCATGCTAGACAACCTAGATAATTAAACATAATCATCAAGGAGTTTGTAATTTTCAAATTAACATATTTATAACATAAGATGCAATACAAATGGTTTTATTAAAATGGGTTTTATTATAAAACCTATAAAGTCAAGTTTTGAAAATAAATGAAACAAATAAAATGGAGATTTTATGATTTCTTACAAACTCCAACCCTAAGTAATAATGGTAATTATTTAGGATTAAAATTGGTTCTCATGTATGTGATCAAACTCAAACTTAATATTGGATATTAATTGTAATCTTGACCACAAACAAAGAATTAATAAAATGGAGATTTTATGATTAAAGGAACCAATTAACAAAATTAAGATTTAATGGTACCATGTTCATTGGATGCATGCAATTTACATGATACCATATGTTTTTCAAAATTAGAATTGTAAAACACACAAATCCCTTTCAAAATACGAATCAATGCCGTCCCTCTTAAAGACACTCATGTATCACTTGTATTTCCTTGTGGGATAAAGGATACCTAACCACTTGGAGTCTTCTTGTGATACAAGAAGTAGTTTTGCAATATTAATGGGATAAAGGACACCTAACCATTAATAGTTGGCAAAACTACACGTCCATTAATTGGGATGATTTGTCTGGAAATCTTTTGTGATAAAGGTCACCTAAGCATTAGAAATCCAAGGCATAGATGGGATCAAACATGCCAAACTTATAAATGTTATAATAGGATCCCATAACTCTAGAAATTATATTTGGATATAATTGTTAAACCGTTACCTACCTTGTTGATTCGAATAGGCGGGATAAAGGATACCTAACCGCTTGTTTGTATTGCAACTCGGATTCTAGACCTTAATCAATTAAAGTTTATGAAACAAGAAAGGGTATTAATTATTAAGGACTTAATATCATAAATTACTAAATTGAACATTGTTAAAATTTTGTAGATGGCACCAAACACAACAAACCCGGCTCCAAACAAAACATCACTACGGTCTCTCCTTGAGGGAGAAAAACTTAACCACACCAACTTCTTGGATTGGTACCGTAGTGTGAGAATAGTTCTCAAACAAGAAAAGAAAGAATATGTTCTCAATGAACCACTTCCTGAAGAGCCCCCTGCCATCCCTAAGCCCGCACACGATGCGTGGCTCAAAAAGATGGATGACTCCATTGATGCATCATGTCTAATGTTGGCAACTATGATTCCTGACCTTCAGAAGGATTTAGAGAATCATTCGGCCTATGACATGATTAATCAATTGAAGGAAATGTTCCAACAACTTGCAAGAACGGAAAGGTTCGAAACTGTTCGGGCTTTCCATGCTTGCAAGATGGAGGATGGGCAGTCGGTTAGCTCTTATGTGCTCAAGATGAAGAGTCACATTGATCATTTGGCACGTCTTGGAGTTGTGATGCCCGAAGAGCTAGCAACGGATATGATCCTTAACTCCTTGACAAATTCTTTTGATCCCTTTGTCATGAATTATAACATGAATGGTTTGAACAAGACTATCCCGGAATTGCATGGGATGCTAATTACCGCGGAAAAGAATTTGCCAAAGAAAACCACTCAAGTTCTCATGATCAAGGAAGGTGGCACAAAGAGAACTAGACCCGAACACCCCACCAACTCCAAGGGCAAGGGGAAGGCAAAGGTTGTCAAAGGAAAGGGCAAGAAAGTTGTCCAATCATCCCGTCCGCCCAAGAAGAAGGCAAAAGTTGCCAAAGAAGACGCGTGCTTCGAGTGTGGCAAAGTTGGGCATTGGAAGAGAAATTGCCCTACCTATCTTGCGGAGTTGAAGAAGAAGAAGGCCGGTGAGGGCACTTCAGGGGTTCAAAAGGAGTAGGCGACTGAAGGCAAACGAGGTAGTACTCTGGGTTGGAAACAGTGCAAGGGTTGCGGTGGATTCAATTGGAAGTTTTGATCTATTACTACCTAATGGCTTGTATTTGACATTGTTGAATGTTTATTATGTTCCTAGCTTGACTAGGAATATTATTTCGGTTGCTAAGTTGAGACAATGTGGATTTGATCTTTGCTTTATGAATGATGACATTTGTGTTTACAAAAATAATGTGTTCTATTTTGAGGCTAGGCCTTTAAATGGAATTTATGAAGTAAACCTTGATGAAAAGACTAACCATGGCTCTTTATACCACACTTTCACCAAGAGACCCAAATGTGATTTGAGTCAAATTTATCTATGGCATTGTCGACTTGGGCATATAAACAAGAAACGCATATCCCAACTTCAAAAGAGTGGACTTTTGAAGGCAAATGAGAATGACTCATTTGATATATGTGAATCTTGTTTACATGGCAAGATGACTAAAGCTCCTTTCTCAGGAACCAATGAGAGGGCAAAGGACTTGTTAGGAATCATACATACGGATGTATGTGGTCCTTTCAAGCCAATGACTAGATATGGTGAAAGATATTTCATCACCTTCACTGACGACTTTAGTCGATTTGGATATGTTTATTTGATTAAACATAAACATGAGGCATTTGAAATGTTCAAAACATTTCAAAGTGAAGTGGAAAATCAACTCAACAAAACAATTAAAGTTCTACGTTCTGATAGAGGAGGTGAGTACTTAACTACAAACTTTATGGATCATCTTAAGACTTGTGGAATTGTTTCACAACTTACTCCACCTGGAACACCACAACATAATGGTGTATCTGAGAGGCGGAACCGAACACTATTGGATATGGTTCGATCCATGATGAGTAGAAGTACTCTACCTTTATCATTTTGGGGTTATGCTTTACAAACAGCTGCTCGCCTCCTAAACATGGCACCTACTAAGAAGGTAGATAGAACACCTTATGAGATATGGCATGGAAGGGTTCCATCTTTATCCTATCTCAAGGTATGGGGTTGTGAAGCTTATGTTAGACAAGAAGCTTCAAACAAACTAGAACCCCGTTCAACTAAGTGTATATTTGTAGGGTATCCGAAAGATTGTCTTGGATATTACTTCTACAATCCCATCGAGAATAAGATATTTATTTCTCGAAAAGCTGAATTCCTAGAAAACAAGTTTCTGAAGGAAGAGGCAAGTGGGAGGTTTGTGGAGCTTGAAGAACTTCAAGAACCACAGCCTAACACACAAGAAATTGGATCTAGCATTCAACAAGAAATTGTTGAACCTGAACAAACAGTTGATCAGGAACAAATTGTAACACAAGATGTTCGCAGATCTGGTAGAGTTCGATTTGAACCTGAAAGGTATGGTTACCTAATGATGGAAGAGGAATGTTATACGATAGATTCTGATGAACCCGTCAACTACCAGAGTGCAATGTCAGATCCTGAGTCTGACAAATGGCTAGAAGCCATGAACACAGAGATGCAATCCATGCACGATAACCAAGTATGGGAGTTGGTTAATCTTCCCACCAATTGTAAGACTGTTGGGAACAGATGGGTTTTCAAGAAGAAAACCGACGTGGATGGAAATGTACACACTTTTAAGGCGAGACTTGTCGCTAAAGGATACTCACAAACTCATGGTATTGACTATGATGAGACCTTTTCACTAGTGGCAATGATCAAGTCGATTAGGATACTTTTTGCCATAGCCGCATACTATGATTATGAGATATGGCAAATGGATGTCAAGACCGCTTTCCTTAATGGACACTTATTGGAAGATGTCTATATGGATCAACCTGAAGGTTTTGTCGATCCTAAGCATCCAAACAAAGTGTGCAAGCTTAAAAGATCTATTTATGGATTGAAGCAAGCGTCTCGAACATGGAACATCCGCTTTGATGAAAAGATTACGAATTTTGGATTCATTAAAAATAAGGATGACTCCTGTGTTTACAAGAAAGCTAGTGGGAGCATAGTCATATTCCTAGTATTGTATGTAGATGACATACTTCTATTTGGAAATGACATCCCAACCTTAAAAGGTGTCAAAACATTCCTTGAGAACTGTTTCTCAATGAAGGACTTAGGAGAAGCTGCTTATGTATTAGGCATAAAGATCTATAGAGATAGATCTAAGAGACTTATTGGTCTAAGCCAAAGTGTGTATATTGATAAAATCTTGCAAAGATTCAAGATGCAAGACTCCAAAAGAGGATTCTTGCCAATACCGCATGGCACCATCCTAAGCAAGTCTCAGTGCCCAAGTACTAGGACTGAACGTGAAAGGATGAAACATGTCCCATATGCTTCGGCAATTGGGTCTATCATGTATGTCATGTTATGCACTAGGCCCGATGTCTCATGTGCCTTAAGCATGACAAGTAGGTATCAACAGAACCCAGGTGAAGCCCACTGGACTGCTGTAAAGAACATTCTTAAGTACTTGAGAAGAACTAAAGACATGTTCTTAGTTTACGGTGGTTTGGAAGAAAGCTTAAAGGTAAAGGGTTACACTGACGCAAGCTTCCAAACAGATAGGGACGATTCGAGATCTCAATCTGGGTATGTCTTGATTTTAAATGGAGGAGCCGTGTCTTGGAAGAGTTCCAAACAAGAAGTGATTGCACAATCTACTACAGAATCAGAATATGTTGCTGCTTCAGAAGCTGCTCAAGAAGCTGTCTGGATGAGAAAGTTCATTGAAGATCTAGGGGTTGTTCCTTCCATTCGGGACCCCATAGAAATCTTCTATGATAACCTAGGTGCTATAGCTCAAGCAAAGGAACCTAGATCGCATCAAAAGACCAAACACATTCACCGAAGGTATAACTACATAAGACATGAAGTTAAGAATGGTGAAATAAGTATTCACAAGGTTCATACAGATCAGAATTTGGTAGACCCATTCACGAAGCCTTTACCCCAAGCTAAGCATGAAAGTCACGCTAAGGGTATAGGACTTCATTACTTTAATGAATGGATTTGATTTATGTTTAGTGTTTTATGAATATGAAACTATGTAAACAAGAATTATGTAATATATGTGACGTGATGTTTCATTCATAATTTTGTGTTTTAATATTAGCATGTTTAATCCTTGAATAATTTAGTTATTCTAAACGTCCATAGTCGATCATAGTTGTGGGAGCGATTATGAAGTAAGACTAATATGAATTGGATTGGTTGACTTTTATGGGTAAAAGTAGCAAAAGGTTGCAACCAAATTCATAGGTACTTGTTAGTGAACAAGTATTGGACTTGACCCGTTTCAAGATCACTCCATGGATCATTATCATAAGTGATTCTTGAACAAAGGTATTATCATTGTATCCTTAGACCTGAGATACATATTTGGGACTTAAGTGTAGAGAGTGCTGTGCTTTGATATGGTTCACCGTTGTTCTTGAAATATAGACAACCATACAGACCATACTCATGTATAGTATTAACTATATAAGGGGCGTATGTAGTCAAGAAGAGATTTGTTCCTCTTATGTGTTGAGAGTTAGACATCTAAGGCGCCTGATTAAAGTTGGACATTAAAATGAGAATGATTAAGATCCATGTCTCATGTTCAACATGATGTCTGTGACAAAGGGATGATTGATAGATAACCTTGTACATCAATTAGAGCCTCGTGCTTTTGAAGAATTGGATGTTGTTGAATGGCATTATGTCATGTATTATTGGGGGCAGTGAAATGTTGCTAGACGTTCATCACTGTCGGTATCATTCTATGATGCAACCTTGTGCAAGTGGGAGATTGTTAGTTCTATATGCCCAAGGATGATCATAAAATGATATTACTAATAATACATGATCCTATAGGGTCATACCAACAACAAGTTTGACACCAAATTGATCATTTGGAATGTTAAACTTGATTTGACATCAAATGATACTAAACTTGCAATTTAAATTTTGTAAGTTATTATTATTTGAGGTAAATAATAATAACTCCAAAATTAAAGGTTGATTGATAATTCATATGTGATGAATTAATTAAATATAACAATTAAATTATTTATATTGTTAAATGATTTAATTGAATTATATGTAAACCTCATTATTTAATTTAAATGGTAAATTAAATAAAATATAATATGCATATTGTAAATATATATTTACATCATAAATATTACATGTTCAAAAGGGTTTATATATATATATATATATATATATATATATATATATATATATATATATATATATATATATATATATATATATATATATATATATATATATATATATATACATTATGATGGTTTAAATGTTGCTCCATTAAACAAAAGATATGAAAGTTTATTGTTTATAAAATCTTATGGGATAACTTTTATAAATAATAAAAGAATGGAATATTTCTCTTTTGACCAAGCATGGCCGGCCATATCCTCTTCCCCATGACCACATGTTTGAACTTGGAAAGTAGAGTAAGATTCCTTATGTCCCCAAGAATTGAATAGATAAAAGGGAGATGCTTTTGTTTCCTTTAAGGCTTAGCATTTTCTTCTCTCTTCTCTTCAACTTGGCCGGCCATTTTTGGAGTAAAATACCATCATTTTCATGTTCATAAAATCAACCAAGAACACCTTATTATATGTAGCAAAAATCGTTTTTAAGCTCAAGAGTTAAAGGTGTTCATCTTGCAAGTTGTGGAACTAGCATTCAAGTGTGTTCAAGCTTGTGGTGGACTAAGCTATAGAGGGAAACTCTCTTGCTTCCTGGTCATCAAAATCGTCCAAACTAAGGTCAAGAAGAAAGGGTATGATCTTGAACTCCATCTATGCTTCTTCTTCATCTTATCTCTACATGCATGTAGCATGATCCTCTTGAAATGGAATTTGTGTTCATGATTTTATGCTTCCGTTGCAAGTTCTTGTTTTTGAAACTAATTACATGAACACTTTGATTTCCAACACATCAACGACCCTCTAGACTATTGGTCCAACCGGTAATCCCCGAGTGGAAATGGGAAGCGATCGCCATGGATTTCGTAACCAAACTTCCCCGTACCACCAAGGGACACGACAGCATTTGGGTAATCATTGACCGTTTGACCAAATCCGCTCACTTCCTTCCATCCGTGAACATTTCAAGGTCGAAAAACTTGCTTGGATTTACATCGACGAGATAGTTAGTCGGCATGGCATCCCTCTCAGTATCATTTCAGATCGTGATGGGAGATTTCTCTCTCAGTTTTGGCAATCACTTCAAGCAGCCATGGGAACCCGCCTCGATCTCAGTATCGCCTATCATCCTCAAACCGATGGTCAATCTGAGAGGACAATTCAAACACTCGAAGATATGTTGAGGGCGTGTGTCTTAGATTTCGGAGGAAACTGGGACTCTCATTTACCGTTGGTGGAATTCTCCTATAATAATAGTTATCATTCTAGCATCTAGATGCCTCCATTCGAGGCATTGTATGGCCGTAAATGTCGATCTCCTATTTGCTGGCATGAAATTGGCGAGTCCCACGTGATTCGCGCAACAGTGGATTCTCCAATCGTTGGTCCTGAGCTTATCCAGGAAACAACCGACAAAATCACTCAGATTCACAAACCGCTTGAATTTACCGTGGGTGACATGGTCATGTTAAAAATGTCCCCATGGAAAGGTGTGGTTCGATTTGGACGCAAGGGTAAATTGTCACCACGCTATGTAGGCCCGTTCAAAATCCTGAAAAGGATCGGACCAGTAGCCTACGAGTTGGATCTACCAATAGAGCTTAATAAAGTTCACCCAGTATTTCATATAGCCAACCTCAAGAAGTGTTTAGCTGACGAGAACCTTCATGTTCCTCTCAAGGATATCGAAATAGACGAGACAATGCAATTTATCGAGAAACCCTTGGAAATTGCAGACCGAAAGGAAAAGCAACTCAAAAGAAGTCACATTCCCCTGGTCAAGGTTAGGTGGCAGTCAGCACGTGAACCCGTGCATACATGGGAGCGTGAGGATCAAATGCGTACCAAATACCCGCAACTTTTCTCTTAAGGTACTATCTTCTTAAAATTCGGGACGAAATTTCCTAAAGTAGGGGAGACTGTGACATCCGCCTAAAATGGATTCGGGTCAACCCAACCCAATTGGAAATTTAATAAACCCTACTCGAGATTTCTTGACGCTAATAGGATCAAAACCCTTACACTACGATATAAATTGACGTTAATAGCAATACAGCATAGTATAAGGTTATAACTATAATCAAATTAAATTATGATACGATATTAAAATAACATCAAAGTATGATGCTCTAATTAAATTAAAAAAATCAAACTTGAATGCTATAATTAAACTTCAAATCAAAGTAGATTGTTATAATCAAATAATAACCTATTTTTTTATAAAACTCTATTTTTATAAACACTACATTAAATTTTATAAAACTCTTAAGATGCTTGTGTTAGTGGGGAATTATGAAGACCACCAAAAGTAAAAGTTTATTCCCATTGTCTCCCACTCACACCTCCCATCATCTTTCCTTTCATTTTTCTCCCAACACATTATTCTCATCACCACTCAAACCATATCTATTCTTTCTCTCACTCTCAATCTCGAAATTCCTCCTAGAAATCTTCATATTTCAGCCAAGAACACTCCAATATACTCAAATCTTCATCCCTCTTGAAGCATTCATCAAGGTATGTTGTTAAAAGTCTCAAATTCATGAATGAAACAAATTAAATCCACCAAAATATCTAAACCTCATTTTATGCATAAACCTGATTTTTATCAGACTCTCATAAATAAAATAAGAAGTTCTGGAAATTTTCAAAAAATAACTTATTTTTATTGAATTACTATAATTATTGCAATAAAATAGGGCAATAATTCACATAAAATACTTTTTAGAGTCAATAAATTATGAGAAAATTTTGGAATGACCCATATATTGGGTAAAGTGGATTTATGATGTTTCATACATTTATATTACGGTTTGATTCTTATTTTGTATTTTATTTTTTTGTAAATAAATAAATAGCAAAATATAGTTATGTATGTCAAAAACTGGATTTTATATTTTTCGCACCTTATTAACATTATAAAGACTTCATGACCAAATTTATAGAGTTTTTTAAGAATGTTTTCTTATTTTTCCTGATTTAATGATAGTTTAATGATTTAAATTGATAATAAATAGCTACACATGTACAAAAATTACAAAACCTTATCCAAATATCTTATATAACATGTTAATCATAAATAAAAAAGTTTAATGAATTTCCCTTAATCGTTTACTATTATTTATGATTTTATTGCTTAATTAATAATGAAAAACATAAGAAATACTTCCCATAGTCACAAATATCCAAAACATTTACAGTAGGCTCAATATAATGTTAGAAAACTATGCTTAAATTTCCAGAAGTTTTTGGGATCATTTATTATTTTTCCCGAATTTTGATTTTGTTTAATCAATAAAATAATAAAGAAATACTAAACCAGTTCAGAAAACTATGAATATTTTACATTAATTACTATTATGTGAAATAATGATTTCCTAATAATTTCAGAATTTTTCAATACTGTTTACTCTTTAAAAGTATTTTCCTAAGTACTTAAGCATGTAAAAATGCATTTTTAATGATTATTTCATATAAATAATTGTTAAAATCTGTAAACACTTATAATTGGACAAGTTAGTATTTTAATAAGAAATTATTAAAATCTTGACTAAATTGAAAATATAAATTATTTATACAAAGTAATTAATTCAATTTAAAATTCATTTAACAAATGAATACCTTAATATTCAAATCGAAATGAATTATTGTTCATTCATCTAATATAAGAATATGTGTATAATTATTTTATTAATACTTCATTCCCGTTTAGTAGTTCCTAAACCAAAACTATTAATTATATTAGGTTCTACGTCATTTTGACCCGAGCCGCCTATTCTGCGACACGCGTATTTCGTTGGACTAATGTGAGTAATGTACCCCATATTTTATAATTTTCAATACTTTTGGGGTGTATCATGTGGTTTTAATATGTTCCAACTTCATTTTATTATTTTTTCACCATTGAGACATTGTTGGGACATTTATACATGAATCATTATTTGTATAATAAAACTAGATTACTCACCAACTCTCGTAGTTGACCTGTTTTTACCCATGATGCAGATTTGAAGAATGAAGTTGATGAAAAGTAGGGTGTACCTTAGAAACCCACAAGACTATTTAAATTTGATGTAATAAATGTTGTTGTATTTGGATTTGTATTTGTATGTTGTGGATCTTGTTTGCATATTTAGTACTTAATTGAATCTAATCATATTATAACATAGTTGTCATGAGACTTTGAACAATATATCACGCCTTGATCGATTCCGCCAAGGATCGGGGTGTGACACATGGGTCGTGTTACGCCCTGTTGTAGCTCCGTTTTTGGTCATTTTCACTCATTTTTGACCCAATTCAAGTTCTAAAACCTCCCAACACTTACGGATATCAAAAGGACATTATTCCTACCCAAAATATACATCATTAAACCCAATTAAACTATCCAAAATCATTTCAAATGAATCAATTACATGCCATGATCACAACTTCACTCTATAAGCTTAAACCATGGAATACCCAATTCTATTCCTACAATTGGTGATTACAAATGGAGATTCCTTCTTCCATTCCATGGAATCATTAGGAAATGATCCTCACTAAACTTATACTTCCAATTTGATGTAACAAATTCATTCATCCATTAACCAAGAGATCCAATCATCATCTACATGAATAAAACCCATTTCAACACTCTATTCTCATTTTCTAGCGATTCAAGGTTTAAGACGAGAAATCAAATGTTGGAATCCTTAGTGAATCATTAGAAATGAATCCCCTTATCCAAAACCCCCATAATCATCCATCAATTTCTAGATTCCTTAACAAATCAACAAATCACCAATTTCTAGGGTTCATAGCACCAATTCAATCAAATTTAAGGATCTAAATCATCCATGGATTGGATGTTGATCCAAACAACTTAGAAACATCAGATATACATTGGGGAATCATAGGAAGAACCTCATCCCATCATAAAACTTGGGTTGGGTCCAATCCCCAAACCCAAACTCGAAATTTAAAGCTAGAAAGGTGGGTTTGTACCTTAGATTGCTAGGATTCTTCTAGTATAATCATAATCCTTCAAAACCAACACAAATATCCGTAGAAGCCATGAAAATTGACATCTTCTTCCTCTCCTTCTCTCTAAAAACATGATGTTTGGCTGAAATGGGGAGAACCCCCATCTAAAACTCTACATCTTTCAGGATTTGCAACATTAGTCCACATAGATTGATCTTTCTTCACTCAACACCCTAAAAGTCCATTATTCTTATAAGAAGTCTATAAATTCACAATTATGCCCCAAATATAATTATTTAATTCACTTGAGTCATTCTCTAGGTCAACACCAACACTTAGTTTTTCCCAATTTGGCACAAATGGTCACTTACACTAAAATTCTTCACAATTTAGGTCCTTAATGAACAACAAGGAATTATTAGACCTAATTTAAACTCCACCTCAATTATTTTAATGTATCATCTAATTTTATAAATCTATGACTAGTCAAATTTACTTAGGGTAAGTTTGGCCAGATTGACACTTTTAGTCCTTATGACAAATTTTCTCACATTTGGTTATAAATTGATTTTAAAACTATATTTTGCTCATTTATTCACAATATAAAATATAACAAAATATTAAATTTAGTTATTCATTTGTTTTCTTTATTTACAAAATAAATTTTATTTGTCGGTTTAAGTCTAATACTCCTAGGCCCAAAACACGGATGTTACAATCACATCAATCTGGTCAGGGCTTGGCCAAGCGCTTAGTGTCAGCATCAAATCATCAAGGGGCTGAGATATCGCTTCTCCTTGTTAGGGCAGAAGGAACGGATAAACTCTGACTACATAGTCTTTGTCTATTTCATCATATCATACACATACATACTCTTTATAACTACAAGTTAAGGACAATGTTTGAGTAGACCAATGTATAACAGAATTATAGCACAAATTCTCATGCATCTCGGTTTGAAGAATAAGAGATATTATCATCCTAGATTACTTGTGACTTAATCCATGAAGTAATCTCTAGGTGCAGGTTGTTTCAATACTTTAATCTCTATCAAGTACTCATGAGGGCTAGTCGCAATCACTATGCTATGTCTAATATCTATAGCCAATCTACTAACACTCCATGACAGTCTTAAATCACTACTTGCTTTCAAGAGTACGACCGACTGTGGAGGTTTAAGTAAATTAATACTCGGGAAGCGGTTTCTAAACATGCAAAAATGAAACACAGAGACAATTCAAAGAAATGGTGGCTAATTAGCATTTTATTAAACATCCACTAATAAAACACCAAGTCATGTACAATTAACATTGTTTTATGTTTCGATTTTCAAACTATAAACTAAACATTTAAGACATTTCTCTAGCAAATATAATGCCTATGGTCCTTGTATGCTCATCATGCTTGGGCGCCGACAATGCTTTGGTGAGGGATCAGCAGGGCCGGTCCAAAGATTTTCCATGCCCTGGGCGAGAAAATGTAATAATGCCCCAATATGATAAATAAATTACTGTTCACAGTTTTTCCGTTTGAAAACCCAAAGGTCGTGTTCAAGGAGACATGTTTAACAAAAGTATATCTTACTAAACAATACTTAAGTACTTAAGCAAATCATACAAATATATGACCTAATATAAGCTTCTTTATCATATTTGTTTGCTAATTGAAACGGCTAGAACGATTTCTAAAAAACCAATCGACACTTCATCTTCAAACACCTCAAATATTTTAGCTTGAAGATATAAAATTGGTAGATTAGATAGACTTAGTTTCAAAAAGATATAGAACAAATGCTAAAACAAATAAATCAAATAAGTTATATCAATTGAATCTATAATTCATGCTAAAACGATTCAATTAAATAAAGTATAAACTATTAAAGAAAAAAATAGCAAAGAGTATTTTAATTATCCCTAAATGAACATGAATTTCCTACTCTATGTTACATATCCTACTTGGAAAGAAATTCCATATGGTAACCATCAAATTACAGTAAACTAATAGACGTTACTTGGTATATTTAGCTCGTTGATTGAAAAGGAATTTGCAGAATGTACAATTCATTTCAATATTTAACTTTATTGCTGTGAATTGGTTTTCCCTGAAACTTGTTCACTCGACTTATCCCCAAAACTTAAACCCTATAAACAAAATGCTAAAACAATTAAATTAGAGCTACCAAAAACATCTGAAGACCATAATCCTAAAATAAATAAAGACTTAAAATGTTAGAAAAAGTATCCTGTAATAATTTTGGCTATTGACTAAAGACTAAAAATATTGAATAAAAGAAATTATAAAAATTAGAGACTATTAAGATTTAAGACTAACAGAGAGAAAGGGAGATACATTGGTGGCTTTGAAATTAGAGCGAGGATAGGCACCACCATCTGCCGTGAATTAGGTCACCTCCGATGAACTTCTGTCTCATTGTGAAATTGTGACTTTATCGTGCTTCTTTTTCCATATCACTGATCAGACCACATAAGAACTAGAAAGCAAATTGATTTCTCAAACCCTCTTTCCACAGGCTCGACTAAACTCTCGAACTCTATAAATTGAGATAAAAAAATCAGAAAACCAATTGGAAATTGGCAAATAACATCAAACTTCAAAGCAAACTAAAGAAGATAAAGAATCAAATACTACAATCAATAGGGGTATTTGGGATTTTAGAATTCAGAAATTGGATTTTGGATTTATACAACTTGAAAGCAAATACGCCCGTAAAAGAAAGATTTTTTTATCGTTGCAATAGATTTCAGATTTGGGGATGTGAATCTTGATTGAATGATTTTGTGAAGATTGATGATCGGCATTGCCAACGAGATTATCGAGAACGACTCCTCGTATTGTGTTTTGTTTGGGCACCGTGTTTATCTTTTTGCCGCAATCGATCTTCATTTTCCAACCACGATACCCCTGTCAACTGAAGTGTTGGATCAAAATTTGGGCCCAAACAAAACCTATACTCATAAGAGTCGGATCAAATCTGATGCCCCCCTTTATATTGATGCCCTAGGCCGTGGCCCAGCTCGCCCATGGCTTGGGCCGACCCTAAGGATCAGCTGGATTATCCTCTGATGGTAGCCTTCCTACTACGATGTCTCTATCTTTAACTCGGTTTCGAACATAGTGGTACTTTCTGAGTATATGTCTTGATCTCCCATGGTCCTCAGGTTCTTTAGTCAATGCGACTGCACCCTCGTTATCACAGAAGACTTCAAGGGGATCATTGATGTTGGGGACAATGCCAAGATCACCGATAAAGTTCTTCAACCATCTAGCTTCCTTTGCAGCTTCACTAGCTGCTATATACTCAGACTCGCATGTCGAGTCAGCACCGACCTTTGCTTCGAACGTTTCCAGGTTACCGCTCCTCCGTTCAACATGAACACCCATCCCGATTGTGATCAGTAGTCATCTTTGTCTGTTTAGAAACTTGTGTTACAAAACCCAGATACTATTAGCTCATATCTTCCTCTATATACTAGGCACATATCTTTAGTTCTTCTCAGATACTTAATAATGCCCTTAACTATCGTCCAATGACTTTCGCCAAGATTTCCCTAATATCGGCTCACCATGCTTAAAGCATATGAGACATCAGGTTGAGTACATATCATGGCATACATGATCGATCCTATAGCCGAAGCGTATAGGACTCAACTCATTCTATCCAGTTCATCACTAGTCCTGGGACATTGCTCTTTGCTCAGCTTTATGCCTTGTTGTATGGGCAAGAATCCTTTATTGGAATCTTGCATCTTGAATTTCTTCAAGATTTTGTCCAAGTATGTACTCTGGCTTAGTGCTATTAGACGTTCCGATCTATCCCTATAGATCTTAATACCAAGTATATATGATGCATTTCCTAGATCCTTCATAGCAAGACACTTCTCACACCAAGTCTTCATACTTTGCAACGTTGGAATGTCATTTCCTATAAGGAGTATGTCATCGACATACAGTATCATAAATACTAAGTTACCCCCACTAGCTTTGATATATAAGCAGGACTCATCCTGACTTCTAGAAAATCCAAAGTCTTTGACATTTTCATGATAGTAGACGTTCGAGCTGCGAGAAGCTTGTTTAAGTCCATAAATGGATCTTTCAAGCTTAGACACTCTATTTGGGTACTTGTTATGTACAAAACCCTCAGGCTGTACCATATACATATCCTCTGACAGTTTCCCGTTAAGGAAAGCGGTTTTGGCATCCATTTTCCATATTTCATAGTCATAAAATGCAGCAATGACAAGTAACAATCTAATAGATTTAATATTGGCTACTAGAGAGAAGGTTTCATCATAATCAATTCCTGGAGTCTGAGTGAAACCCTTGGCGACCAACCTAGCCTTGAAAGTGTGTATATTCACATCCATGTCGGTCTTATTCTTGAAGATCCACTTACACCCAACGGTTTTTAGGCCTGATGTTGGATCAACCAAGTTCCAAAGTTGGTTATCGTACATGGACTGAATCTCGCTCTCCATGGCTTCTTTCCATTTGGCAGCCTCAGGGCCTGCCATCGCTTCCTTGTAGTTGGATGGCTCATCCTCACTAACCATTGTGTTATCACTGATCAGTGTGTCACCTTCTGTAGTGATATGGAAACCATAAAACATAGGAAGATGACGAACTCTACCAGATCTGCGAAGAGGCAGTGGAGATATGTTAGTTTTCTCAACATGAGTCTCATCCTCGGGTTGAGTGCTAGTGTCAACTATAGGTTCTTCGTTGGCTGACACTTTAATTTCTTCAAGATCGATTTTACTCCCACTAGCCTCTTTGGATACGAGGTCTCTTTCCAGAAATCAAGTGTTACAACAGATATACGAGAGTGACGACAAGCATCCCTTCAGGTACAATATACCTTGAAGGTATTCTAATCCAATCCTTACTTCCATTACACCTGGTATACAGTATCTCGATACATGTCACAAACAATTCACACAAAATAAAGGATAGACATATGGCTTGGGAGTACATAATACAACGCCAATATATTACAAGTACGAGAAGCACGTTCCTTAAATCAACCATACATCAATAGTTTTGTATTTGTGAGGAGCATGTTCCCTTTAATCTACCATTTGTCACTACTTTACAAGTATGGGGTGCACGTTCCCCTGGTCGATCTCACTGTTAGTTGACACGCCTAGGTCGTCGTGCGGTCAAAAATAAAGAAAAACCTAACACACACTAGCACAGTGGTAGTCAGGGTCGATCCGCAGGAGCTTCGTCGTTAGACTAAATGAAAGATTACCAACTAGTAGTGTCACGCTACAGTCGGAGGATCTAGTTTCTATCTTCCTAATCACTAATATCCTAAAGCAATGATCAAACAAACTCAAGCCAAGCTAAGCTAAGCTCAAATAACCTAGTCACTTTCTGAAATCAGAAGTGCATCTCTGAATCAGAAGCAATCAAAGGCATCCAAACTAAGCAAAACCAAGCAAAGCATAAACTAGCCACTAACTAAAGTTCTACTGAACAGTTACTAGCCACGGTTTAATGCCTAAAGACTAACCTAATTAGCTACTGGTTTCAGCAAAGGAAAACAGTCCCAACAAGGTCAAAACAATATCCAAACACAATTCAAACATTCAAAACCAAACACAAGCATAAAAACACCGAAATGCCAATATTAAATGTAACCAAATGATTTTCATTCACCAAATCCGAATCCAAACATCAAAACAGTAGCAAAATGAGACTAAAACAGAAGCCAAAGCTTAATATCAATGGTTGTCACTCCCAAAGATACAAAACCAAGCTTAATCCAAACTAATTAATTACAAATAAAATCCAAAACATGAAAATACCACTTAAGAAGTTGCTGAAACGAAATCTTGGAGTCAAAGAGCTTCAAGGTCGATTTTACACCCGGTCTTTGCTAGGGTTTTCGGCTGGAAATGCCTCTATTTATAGTTGCAATTTTCCCGCAGTCGCGCCGCGCAGATGAAGAATCCGCGGCGCGCGTACTAATCTTTTCCACCGCCTTAAGCCCGCGTCGCGCGTACCATAAATCTGCGGCGCGCGTACGAGTTTCCTTGATTTTTCATTGTTTTCCAAACTTCTTCCTTTTGCACGTTTTTAGTCCCTGTTTCCATTCTTTTTCTCCAAACAAGTCCTGGCACGAAAAGTGAGAATACCCAGACATATTTGATATAATTTTATCAAGAACAGGGCTCAACAACGCCTAAAATATTTGATATCACTAGGCGTTGTCAAACACCCCACACTTGTGCCTTGCTTGTCCCCAAGCAAGAGAGTTTTTAACAAATTATAATAAAGAATCAAACAATTTTTGACTGTGTTCAGTTTCAAAGTTTATTGCTCTTTGAGTTAGAGTGGAATAGTTCGCGAAAACATAATTGAATTGCTCTTTGGAATTCATGGCTTTCTAGAGAACCCTTGATTACAAACTTTCTGTCCACAATGAAGTGTACTTACTCATTCAAATTCTAAAGGCCATTAAGGAATTGTCCATGACTTTCGATGTAGTCCGTGTAACGAGCTTTCAGAAATACCATCCCAGACCAGACGATCTTAGGTGGTAAGGTGCATAAATCCCACCCATTTTAGACTTACCGGCTCGAACAACAAAGGGCACAGATTGACTTTTCCTTCCTAAACTCCAATCCTAAAACAGCTCAATCTTCTAAACTCGTAAAACTCAACTTATTTGACTAACTAATAGCATGATCACAAATAAACAGTATTTATTGAAAAATACTGGTGCTATCACAATCACAAACATTCATTTCAAAATTGCAATTTATTAAAAATTTTGAAAAATATTGCTAAAAATTGAAAAATTGATCATTTCTGCAAAAATTTCAAAAAATTTCTCTTTCGACCGTCCACACCCCATACTTAAAATCGTACAACGTCCCCGTTGTACAAAATTATTTCAAAACAAGGGAGAAAGAGTTACCCCTTTTGGACGATAGACTGCTTGGTGCTTAGTATCACAGGTATAATTGCGAACAAACGGATCCTTGATTTCGTATTCCGGAGTTGTAGCGCTACAGTGAACACGCCGGTGGTCGAGACAAGTGGAGGGGGCACGGTGACCCCACACTTGTCTGAGACAACTCCTTCTCAATTTGGTATACCATGCATAACTCAACAAACGAATTAAAACAAACATGACAAATAAAATATGAACAAAATATACAGATAGAGGTGTCATAAGTTTTGTACATATATCCCAAAGAAATAAAAAGAAAGAAAGAAAAAGTACATCAATCACTACCAGGTGGCCTGGAGGGTCCGACCTCATGATCGTGGGCCTTGGCTGGGAATGGTCGGGGGCGTCGGCCCTGCTGCGTGGCCAAATCCAAGAGTACCTCCCCGATCCATGCCAACTGGTCCTCAATCCTGGCAACCCTGGCTGCCAGGTCCTCCTGCTGTGACTGCGGCTCTGCTAGGGCTGCTGGTGCTGGCTCTGGCCTCCGGCGTCTCCTGCCTGGCTGGGCGTACGCGGGCTGGGGTGCCTGAGAAGGCTCGGTCGGTACCCGGATAAACTGCCCCGGGCGCTGCTGCTCAATGAGCCGCATCCTCTCCAACGTGCGCGCTGTAGTGCGGGATAGAGGCAGAGCGGTCAAGGAAGCAACCACGGGGGCAGTGAGGATCCCATATGAGCGGGCCAGGCGGGTGATGAAATACCCCCTGGCTAGTGGGCTGCTGGCGGAGGCGCCAGTCGAATGGGTGGAAAGAGCAACCGCGAGGGCGAAGGGGAGATGGAGGAATCGGGACGGGTCGAGGAGAGCCCATAGGAATGTCATATCCTCCCCAGACACCTTCTCGCTCCCCTCCCGCTGCATGATGGAGGTAGAGACGATACGGTGCATGAGGCGGTGAAGTGGATTGCGGAGGTGGCTCTCCCTCGAGGTCCCTGCCTCGTACATGACGTTGGACAGTGGTGTCCAAATCTCCATGTTGGCAGCGCGGTCCGGCTGCCCCTGGATGCACGCACCGAAGAACTGCGTGAAGTGGCGGTGCTGAAGATCCGCCGGAGTGTAGATGCCGGTGCGCCTCCCAAACTCCCGGAGGTTGCACTCCCTCTGTGCACCTCCCAGTCGAAAGCGGATGATCCTGGATCGTGGGTCCGACGCCCGAGGAGCGAAATGGATCGTGGAGAGAAACTCCAACAGTAGCTCGGTGTAGACCACATCCTCGTCAGTAGCCATGATCCTGTCCCATCCTCGGCAGGTGAATGAAGCATCCTCGTGAGTCCAGGTGCGATGCAAGAATGGCTCGATCGCACCCTAGAGCCCAGCATCCCTCAGTATGTCTCTGTCGATGACCGTTGCCTCGAGAACCCGGCGACCGATCAGCGCGTCCCTCTGTGAAATGTACTCTGCGGAACTAGCCAGTCCCTCGGGGAACTGGAGGAAAGTGTGCTCTAGTCTGAACATCATCTTGGCAGTGGAAACAAAATGGGCAAGAAAAATTGCAAGAGAAATTCGTTGATCAGAGCTCCGAGTCGTGTGTGGTTTGAGTGAGCCGCGGCTTACCTTATAAAGGAGAAAACCGACTGATCGTTCCCCGCGTCGCTGATTTACGCCTTGCGCGTCGCGCGTGTCACCAAATCAACCCCTGCGCATCGGGTTGGTTTACAATCCCGCATCGCGTAATTCAAAAACCCGCGACGCGGTCTTCAAAAATTTCAAAACTTCTCAAATGACCCCACACTTATTTTAGACCACTAATACCTGCAAAAATATTGATGTGTTTTCATACTTAATTCAAAGAAATATAAATCCTATCTTATGACATGATGGGTTGCCTCCCAACAAGCGCTAAGTTTAACGTCTTAAGCCAGACGTACTGCTCCTATGCCGAATCTTCTTCTTCTTGAACTCTTGCCGGCATCTGATTGAATCCTGGCATGAAATTGTTGGCCATCATTGACATGAGAGATGTGAGTTGAGTCATTCGATCGCTCACACCACTAATCCACTGTTGTTGAGATTCTAGGAGCTTAAAAACCTTTGCCTCTCGTTCTCTTGATTCCATTTCATATTGTTGGTGTCTCGCTTCCATCATCTCTATCATGTCCAGCAGCTGCTCCTTGTCGATAGTGGACAACGGGTGGTCCTTGGTCTCTTTTAAAATCTCTTCTTTTCCTCCTTCTCCCGTACGTGTCCAAATCTTTTCCTTACTCTTGATCCCAGGCTCCATTAATATCCTTCTGTCTATTTGTTTGCCATTTTCTTCTGAAGGTAATGATATAGGATTTCCAAACATGTTCAATCTTCTTTTCCTTGTCCCAAAGAAAATGTCCATGTCTCCAGTCTTACAATCGATCACCGAACCAGCAGTAGCTAAGAATGGGCGTCCTAAGATGAGTGCAGGCGCATCGTCCAAGCTTTCATATTCCATAACCAGAAAATCCACGGGATAGAAAAAGTCCCCAACTTTGACTATAACATTTGTCAGTTTTCCCCGAGATACCCTTGTCGATTGATCAGCCAACTGCAATACAACTTCTGCTGGCTCTATTTCTTCATTTTTGTACTTATCGTACAGGTATCCTGGCAGGATATTGACACTTGCTCCCAAATCTAACAAGGTGTTCCGAATAACCACGTCTCCTACAGTTGTAGTGATCAATGGTGATCCAGGGTCCTTTTCCTTTTTGGGCAGTGTTCCCAATAACGCCTCACTTGCCTTCACAGTCAACCTCACAGTTTTTGGTGTGGGTGCTTTGCTCTTCCCATTTTGTTCACAAATTTCTTGCAAAATTCTGGTATCCTCAGGGGCATCCTTAAGCTCATCCCACAGGGGCTGGTTTATTAAGGGCCCCATTGATTTGGGTGCTTCCTGCTTCGTCTTCCCTTTCCTATTTTTCTTTTTCTGCTTGATTCCCGCTATCGTTGGTTGCTCCTCCTTATGGATCTCTTTATCTATTTCTGGTTGAGTTTCATTCTCGACAGGAATTCCTTCTTCCTTACCTTCCTCACTTCTTAGAGCTTTCTCTTCTTCCACCAGTCTCACTTCACTCCCTACTTCAAAAAAGTCTTCCAAAGTGACTTTTTGCCACCCAGATTCGACAGTGTTGACTTGCTCTTTTCCTGGTCGCTGATTATGAGTAGGGTTGACCTCTGTAGCACTTGGCAATTTTCCACTGTCTCTCTTTTGCTGATCTGCAGCCATTTGACCTATTTGTCGTTCCATGTTTGCAATGGCCTTTGCATTTGCTTGAGATTGTTGTTGCGTAGCAGTGACCATATCGTACATCTTAGCGATCATCTCTTCTTGAGTTCCCGAGGCGTTGTTGGTAACATTAGTGGGCCCCCTGATGTTGTTATTGCTGCTATTTCCATTGTGATTGTTGTTATTCGCAGGCTGATGTGTTCTAGGCTGATTGGTCGATTGACTCTGGTAATTGTTTTGCCTAAAATTCTGCTGCTGTCCTTGGTTATATGGCCTGTAGGGTCGTCCATTATTATGCTGGCCTTGACCCTGGCCATAAACTTGATTCGCCTCTTGAGTCTTAGGTCCTCCTTGACCTCCTTGCGATGAATTCTGCGGTCCATTTTGTAGTGTTGACATGAGCCTGTCAAACTTCTTATTCAGTTCACTAATTTCCTTCTTCATTTCCTTTTTCC
This sequence comes from Cichorium intybus, assembly GCA_023525715.1. Taxonomy (NCBI): domain Eukaryota; kingdom Viridiplantae; phylum Streptophyta; class Magnoliopsida; order Asterales; family Asteraceae; genus Cichorium; species Cichorium intybus. Next base: position 84,986,196 of record CM042009.1, read on the forward strand.
AGTCAGCATCGGCTCCCACTGCTGCCGCCGTACCTACAGTCTTCCTGGTAGAAAAGTTTGCCTTGGAACCATTGCTCAGTTGTTCCAAGAACTGCCAGGCTTCCTCTGGGTCCTGCCACATAAATGTCCCACTTGATGAGGCATTTATCATGGCCTGATGCGTCTCACTGACTCCTTCGAAGAATAACTTAACTAATTGCCACCTAGGAATTTCGTGATGCAGACAATATCGTAACAACTCCTTCAATCTATCAAAGGCTTCGTGGAAAGCCTCTCCTGGCTTTTGCTGGAAGTCCTGGATGGCCCTTCTGATTTCAGTTGTCTTACTTGCTGGGTAAAATTCCTGAAGAAACTTTGCCTTGAGCTGATCCCATGTAGTAATGCTGTTCGATGGCAAAGATGTAAACCAATATTTGGCCTTATCCTTAAGAGTGAATGGAAACAGTCTAAGCCTGAAAATGTTTCTATTGGTGTTCCTAGGGTTATTAGCATTAGCAATCGCTAAGAATTCATATAGATGATTATAAGGATCGTCTTGCTTATACCCTCTAAACTCTGGCAATATTCCTAATAACTGAGGTCTTATTTCTACTTAAGAATCAATGTTATCAGGAATATAGATTGGCGATGAATATCATATTCCCGCGGTTGGAAATGTGATGCAACCGATTGCCGTCTCGGTTGTGCGAAATGTAAAGGTTGGGCGGGGTTACCGTAAAGATGATCGTTATATTCCCGCTGACCTGGTGGTTGATACTGTGGTGCTCTTCTGAGAGGTCCCCGACCTCGGTTCCACTGTGGCTGTGGTGCTGGTGGCACCCATCCCTCGTCTTCCTCGTCATATCCCTCCTCTGTCTCTGGATGATGGTATTGTGGCTGAGGAGGTTGTTGATAGTGTATCGGTTGTGTAGGTTGGAATGTGGGTTGAGGTTTAAAAAGAACGTGTTGTGGTTGAGAGGTTGGTGTCTGCTGTCTAGGAGCTGGGGTGCCATCACGGGTCGGCTCTCCCCAAGACATTGCAGAGGTAAATGGATTGGTAGATTGTGGTTGTGAAGCGGGTGTAAATGATGGGACAGATGGTGGAGTGCATGATGGTATGGGTGCAGGGGCTGAAACTGCACCACCAGAAGCACTCGTGCTCCCGAACTAAAACTCTGACAGTGGGGGAATAGAAAACACCCCCGTTGCCTCACCTGATGGTTCCTGGGCAACACTTACTGGATTACTACTAACCTGACTAAAATTCATGATATTTAAACGCCTACGGGCACGGATTTTGCGCGCAGTACGCTCAATCTCATAATCAAAATGCAATGGGGATAATTGCTTACCTGCGGGTACGCATGCACTAGTGCAACACGCCCACAAAAATCAAAAACTAAACTAACCAAATGAAACTTTCAAAAACAAGAAACAAGTTCCTACTACTCACCTAATCTAAGCTCACAGCTCCCCGGCAACGGCGCCAAAATTTGACACGCCTAGGTCGTCGTGCGGTCAAAAATAAAGAAAAACCTAACACACACTAGCACAGTGGTAGTCAGGGTCGATCCGTAGGAGCTTCGTCGTTAGACTAAATGAAAAATTACCAACTGGTAGTGTCACGCTACAGTCGGAGGATCTAGTTTCTACCTTCCTAATAACTAATATCCTAAAGCAATGATCAAACAAACTCAAGCCAAGCTAAGTTAAGCTCAAATAACCTAGTCACTTTCTGAAATCAGAAGTGCATCTCTGAATCAGAAGCAATCAAAGGCATCCAAACTAAGCAAAACCAAGCAAAGCATAAACTAGCCACTAACTAAAGTTCTACTGAACAGTTACTAGCCACGGTTTAATGCCTAAAGACTAACCTAATTAGCTACTGGTTTCAGCAAAGGAAAACAGTCCCAACAAGGTCAAAACAATATCCAAACACAATTCAAACATTCAAAACCAAACACAAGCATAAAAACACCGAAATGCCAATATTAAATGTAACCAAATGATTTTCATTCACCAAATCCGAATCCAAACATCAAAACAGTAGCAAAATGAGACTAAAACAGAAGCCAAAGCTTAATATCAATGGTTGTCACTCCCAAAGATACAAAACCAAGCTTAATCCAAACTAATTAATTACAAATAAAATACAAAACATGAAAATACCACCTAAGAAGTTGCTGAAACGAAATCTTGGAGTCAAAGAGCTTCAAGGTCGATTTTACACCCGGTCTTTGCTAGGGTTTTCGGCTGGAAATGCCTCTATTTATAGTTGCAATTTTCCCGCAGTCGCGCCGCGCAGATGAAGAATCCGCGGCGCGCGTACTAATCTTTTCCCGTTTCTTCGGCATTTGAATGTGTTCCACCGCCTTAAGCCCGCGTCGCGCGTATCATAAATCCGCGGCGCGCGTACGAGTTTCCTTGATTTTTCATTGTTTTCCAAACTTCTTCCTTTTGCACGCTTTTAGTCCCTGTTTCCATTCTTTTTCTCCAAACAAGTCCTGGCACGAAAAGTGAGAATACCCAGACATATTTGATATAATTTTATCAAGAACAGGGCTCAACAACGCCTAAAATACTTGATATCACTAGGCGTTGTCATTAGTACTTAACATTTATGGAGAATAAATTATCCAGACGATTTCGATTATTCCTTTCCTTACCAAGTATCAAGTATAAAAATATGTTATTCCCGAGTCATAAACCAAAACACTTACCATCGGGTAAGGCCAACCCTTCACCATCAATGGTCTTTATCGGGAGTTATATTCCTATCCACCGAGGTTTCGTACCTCGTTGCGGACTTCACAACATGTTCCTAATCCACTGAGTCAGTTCCTAATTATTGATCTCTTAGAGGGAGACACAGTCTCCATCTATTTAGGCAGTTTCTTGTCATGATTTCACATATTTTATCCATTGAGGCTATTCATCGTCCGAATTTCATATATTTATCCATTGAGGCAGTTCCTCGTTAATATTTCACATATCTATCCATCAAGGCAGTTCCTTATCAGGATATCACATCTTCATCCATCGAGGCAATTCCTCATTAGGATTCCAAATCTCTATCCATCAAGGGAGTTCCCCATCATGATCTCACATCTCTATCCGTCAAGGTAGTTCCTCGTTAGGATTTCACGTATCTGTTTATCAAGGCAATCCATCTTCAGATATGTAAAGGCATGTCATGCCTTATCCCTGCAAGGAATGTGTACCTAATCTCATTCTTAGACTCAACTTGTTTATACAGAGATTTCGCTAACTGTTATCCTAAGAGTTAGGTTCTAATTTCATAAATGTAACCCGACATTTTCTCCACTTCCCCACATTCTATTACTACCACATGCTAGTCATAATTGCAATCCAGAAAGACCAGTCCTTTTAATGGATTCATGAACATCTCATGTCCTATCCTTACAAGGGATGTAGGTCTGTACTTACTCTCAACTCAACCAACTACACACTATTCTCCTTAGCTATTAACCTATGAGTTCTAGGTTCCAATATCGGTACCATATTAGTCAACATACAAACCACATCATAATATTCTATTATTACCACATAACATGTATGTTTATATACACCATATTAACACAACTATAATTATAATGACATGTATTCCAATATAGTGTGGTAGCATGTACTCACCTAGAAGTAGTTCAATTACTCGACCCTCAGATAGTTGCAGCCTTCTTATTCGCGATCCTCGAGAAGCTGTCATCATATCATGTAAAATCCTTAAATAATGCAATTGATATATCATCTCGATCATACTTTATCTAACTCATCATATCACACCTCGAAATCATGTGACATTACTTTATCAAAATACACCATGTCACACACCATAATAATTTATTAAGGACTGAGCCTCATAGCGTCGCAACCAGCTAAATATAGCGTCATTATCACTCGTCATCTATTGCATTGCGACCACTCATGGATTGTGTCACTATCAACAGACACGTCATCACTAGGGGTGTTCACGGTGCGGTGGGTTTGGTGCAGGCGGTTTATGCGGTTTTAATATGCTAAATTACGTATTATATATATATATATATATATATATATATATATATATATATATATATATATATATATATATATATATATATATATATATATATATATATATATATATATATATATATAGTGCGGTGCGGTTTGAACCGCCAGTTTTGTGACTATAAACCGCAAACCATACCGCGAAGTTTCAAAACCGCATTACGCGGTTTATGCGGTTTTGTGCACACCCCTAGTCATCACATTGCTACCAACTGGCATCATGCTGTGACTGATGAACATTAACCTTTGGGACGCTACCGGTCAAGGGTAGTGCCGCTACCAATGAACAACAGTAAACCTTCGAGTCTGCTTCGCTCTAGAACACCACTAAAATTGGGTTATAGGTATTTAAAGTTCGTATGGTCAGTCTAAATACACAACCATTATCAATTTCACATGTTACTTGAATTATCTCAAATCTAGAACTTAATCTAAAACTAAAAGCTTCAAACATTTAAGGAGCTTACCTCAGATCTATGCAAATGACAAATATTTCCCAAAGTTTCCTTTAATTTCCGTATCAATCTTTCCGTCCGAGACCTCCTCTTTGTGTCCCTAATGTGTAAAATGAGAATTATGGAAGAACCAACCTCCATAAGGGTTTAAAACCTCGACTCTGCCCGATACATCACACCGCAATCCTTAAGACGTCGCGCCGCTACCACCCCTTGGTAAATTATTCAGCCCAAATTTCATGCTTTACCTCTCTTTTATCCATCTCAATAATATCTACACATTGGATCTTCACTAGGATTTACCCTACAATATTTTGTGACTTTAAAACCTGGTGTTACAATCCTTGCAGATGTCACGTCGCAACCTCTTCAATTTCTTTGGCAAAACACTTAGTTAAATTCTCGGTTTTGCATACTTTCCACTCATGTTACTTCCCACAAATACCATATCGCGATTCTTGGTCTGTCGAACCATTAACATCTATTTCTCAGTTTCAATCATTGGTTCGAAACAATTTTCACAATATAGTGAAACCAAAAATTTACTTTTGAATTTCTATTAATTTAAAAACTAATTCACTATAATTATCTCACCACCATGTGAGGTATACACCCTTTCCCTTGTGTCATAGTTTTTAAATTAAATTTAATCCTCACTCCCTGTAAATAACTTTTTGGTTTTTTATATTCATATTTTTAATAACATAAAAATAGGCGAAGATAATAGTGGAAAATTTAAGCATTATAAAAAAGCATATTGTTAATGTCAAAATCTAATTCTAAAAATCATGTGAAATGTTTGGTTGACTTACATTGCTCATTTGAATGTGGTACAATAACAGTGGGTCCCTTTATCCCTCGAAAAGTTAACCAAATATCAACAAAATATTTATTTGATCTTAAAAATACTTTTTTATCCAAAGATGTAATAGTAATAACTTTTAAGTATTTTTCAATTTCACGAGGCTTAACTAATTATGGTTGGTTGACCAAGATAACTATTGATAAGTAAAATATTGCTTTGCCGAAAATAGGGTTAATGTCTTATAAAGGTAATAAGTTTTATCTCATATACACATTTAGTTATTTATCTTTTTTTAAGCATATATCCATTAAACTTTAATGTATGTATACATATAGTTAAATATGTGTTTTTTGTACACGTATGAGCATTAGGTTTAAAGGTCACATGTTTAAAAAAATAAAAATACAATGGTCATATAGGTACAGAACAAACAAGTTTAATGGTCATATGTATACAAGAAACATAAATTGCTAAATATTTACAAAAATATAAGTGACTAAATGTGTATATAGTAGGTTTATTACCCTTATAAGATATTAACCCCCCAAAAATATTAGTTTAGAGACAACTTAGTAAGACTTTAAAGACACAAAAGGTCACGATGAGTTCCACTTTTACATGCGCTGTAAAAATATTTCAAATTCCATTGCTTTGTTTAAATTTATGATATGTCATAATTTTAAACCAAATTAAATTTGTTTATACGGTTATATTTTTATATTTTGGTTTCGTTCCCTTAATTTTAGTGCTCGTGTTCCACTCTGAAACATATATTTGAGAAATTAAGTTGGCATTTGATCCCATTAGAGTTCCTAACTTATACGCATTTAGCTAACAAACTTCCACAAATAGAGAGAGAAAATATATATCTCTAATAACCAAATAACGCATCATTATCCTAACATAGAAACACGTGTATACAATATGACATCTATACAAAATTTGTCCGCTTTGTAAGTTTTAGATCCGCCAACTAATCAAGGGCACAACAATCACATAAAACCGGTCTTAATTTGAACACTTCATGTAAAGGGACGATGTCGATGTATTCTACTTTTAGCAAATGAAATGTGATCTTCTTTTTCCGAAATAATTAATTTCGAATTTTCATTTCAATTACTCTGCATGCGTGCTTATTTTGATAATATATGTACATACTTCTACTCTAATATCAACCAAGGACTAATTGGAACTTCTCTATCAAATATACCGAAAATATGATATGGTACAATTTTTTTCATTATTTTCCATAAATTTTATCTTGTAAATTTTACATAATAGGCACAATATTTTTAAAATAAGTTATTATGGCATGTGATATAAATTTAAAATCTAATAATGAGATTTAGTTACCAATGAAATTGATTTCTCATGAACATTTTACATTGATAATGAGTTTATAATATTAATTTTCATTGTTATTTTATAGAAATTTTATAATAATATAAACTTATAGAAAATATAAAATTTTACGTACAATTTATGTCTTTTATTGTAAAGTTCACATCTTTGCTGATAGTTATACTATAACGTTTAGAAAATTTTCTCTCCGTTGTTGCGTATTTCAGTATACTATACTGAGATGTTAATTCAATCAAACATTCCTACAACATAACATAACATACAAACCTATAGAAAATTTTACAAATAAAAAATAATATACTATAGATAACAGTTTTCGACCTATAACTTCTATCTTGACCAAGCTTTATCACGATCTTTTTGCAATTATAGCATTACATTTTCATTTTTATTTTTTTCTATTAGGACATTATGGTTTAAAAACTTAATCAAATAGTAGTAGTGAAAATTTCTTTGCATTTAGATTACATTGATATGATAAACTTGAAGATCAAAAATACAGGGGTGGAAAATTCCAAGGTAAATTTCCAAGCATCCTACAGCCTCGTTTTAGTTAAGTTGTTTTTTTAATTATTATTTAATGCGCTTTTATAGGACATAATTTAATCAAGTAAGCTATATATTGATTATTGCAAAAAGATTAACTAAATATAGAAAGTTAGGAGATGAAGTTTTCTCCATTTAGTCTCAACTTGTTACAAAGTTGTCATTTACATTTTTTTTCTTCATTTTCTCAAGCGTGTCGTTAGTTTTAATTATGTAAGTACTTAATGAAATAAATAAGGCCTAGATCATGTCCCCATTAATGTAGTTACGAAACTCGAAATAGAGTATGTAAGTTTGTAAGATATCGTTTACTAAAATATTACTAATATGAACAAATCATGAATGCCAAGATATTAATGATTGATATAGATGTTAATTATTATTTATAATTTGAACTTTGAAGATACAATATTTACATTTGAAAATAAATAGAAAGACATCTATCACCGGTATCAACATGTTCTTTTCGTTTGGGTACCGATTTAGTATTAAAATATACTCGTCGTGCAAAAATGGTCCAAGTGGTCTATGTACTGAATTTCTCATACCATTCTTACATTCTATATCGGTCTCGTAGTCTCCTAGCATGTCCGGTCTTCGATGTTAACAAAGGGTTCCTAAAAATTATACCAACTTGAACGATCCAGTTCGGTATCGGTCCGGTCACGAATAACACCCCTAGTTAAAAGTCTTATTTCTTTGACTTACTCAATTAAGTCGTTATTTATATATTAGGTAAAAGAAAACACTGATATATTGTTTACCATATTAATGTATGTTTTTCTTTTTTACCTAATGGACTTTTATGGGATATAATTTAATCGAGTAAGTTATATATTGATTAATGCAAAAATATTGAGTTAATAGAGAAAGTTAGGAAATGAGGTTTTCTCCATGAAGTCTTAATTGTTACAAAGTTGGCATATTTTACTTTTTTCTTTCAATTTTATCAAGTTAGGAAATGAGGTTTTCTCCATGAAGTCTTAATTGTTACAAAGTTGGCATATTTTACTTTTTTCTTTCAATTTTATCAAGTATGTTGTTATTTTTAATCGGCACTTAACGAAAAAACACAAATAAAACATTTCCCCATTAATGTAATTACAATACTCGAAATAAAGTATTTAAGTTTGTAGTGTATGACTTATTAAAATGTTTATTAATGAACAAATCATGAATGCCAAGACATTTATTATTGACGTAGATGCTAATTATTATTTATAATGTGAACTTTGAAGACATAATATTTACATTTGAGAATAATTAAAAAAAACTTGTATACCGGTATCAATTGGTTCTTTCATGTTGGGTACCGATTTAGTACTAAAATAAACTCCTTGAGAAAAAGCGGTCAAAGTGGTCCAATTACTGAATTTCCCGTACCATTGCCACATTCATACGGGTCTCATATTCCCTTTTCCTGGTCCTCGGTGCTAACAAAGGGTTCCCTAAAAAGTCCAATATCAACCTAGTCTGGTTTGGTACCAGTCTGGTCTCGAATAGCACCCCAGGTTGAAAGCCTCATTACTTTGACTTACTCTATTAAGTCGTTCTTTTTGTGTTAGGCAAAAGAAAACACTGATATATGGTTTATTTGGTGTTTTTCTACCTAATGGGTTTTTTGGGACCGTAATTAATCAAGTAAGTTACATATTGATTATGCAAAAAAATTAACTCAATAGAGAAAGTTAGGACATCAAGTTTTCATTAAGTCTTAACTTGTTACAAAGTTGTCGTTCTTTACTTTTTTCTTTCTCCTAAGTGTGTCGTTATTTTTAATCATGTAAGCACTTAATGGAAAAAATATGACCTAATCATGTCCCTATTAATACAGTTACAAAACTCAAAATAATATATTTAAGTTTGTAGTGTATGGTTTATTATAATGTTTACTAATGAACAAATCATGAATGCCAAGACATTTTTCACCAATGTAGATGCTAATTATAATTTCTAATTGGAACTTTGAAGACACAACAATCATATTTGAAAATAAATGGAAATACATTTACTACTGGTACCAATTGGTTCTTTCCAGTTGGGTGCCGATTTAGTACTAAAATATATTCGTCGAGCAAAACCGGTCCAATTGGTCCAAGTGCCAAGTTTCACATACCATTCCTACATAATGCATCGGTCTCACAGTGTTGGCTCTATTTGCTCAATAATGATCATAGAATGATATTGCTAATAACATATGATCTAATCGGGTCACACCAATAACAAGTATGCACAATTTGATCATTTCAAATAGTGAAATTGATTCATGTTAAAATATCTTAACTATTGTATTTATTATTTTATGAGAAAATAATATTGTTTCTTAATTTAATTCATATGGTATGAAGAAATTCAAGTGTGGTAATTTTATCATTTGATGGTTAAATGATTTAAATAAATTTGTATAACTTTCATCAAGTTAAATGTTATATATATATATATAAATATATATATATATATATATATATATATATATATATATATATATATATATATATATATATATATATATTAAAAGCTTATTTAATTAACAAAAAGGTTTATGCGTGTGTGTAATACATCTCCCTTCTCTTTCCTCCTTTTCGTCCCACTCACCCCTAGGGGTCCAATGAGATTGTTTTATCTCTTAGAATTCCCGAATGCATGTCCTTGTTTGGACCAAGGCTTATGATTTCATGTTCGATAGACGATCACGTTGCATGCATTACAGAAGAAAGCTAGTTTTTATTTTTTCTTCCTCTTGACCAAAAATTTGCAGACACACATTAAAGCTTTTCTTTTCTGGTAGTTAGTTAGTGAAAATTTGAAGAACACACCCTTATCTTAAAGCCTAATTCAGATTTGGCTCTTACGCTCAAGAAGTTGTGTTATATAAGATTGAACTAGAATTCCTGGTGTCATCAAGCTTGTTGGTGGATACCTCTATAGGAAGTCTCTCTTGCATTCTTGCCATTTTCACCAGCCTTTACTCTCAAGAGTCTAATCATTGTCTTCAAATGTTGTTGTTCTTAAACTCTCTATTGTTTATTTTAATCTTTTAGTGCATGCAAATGATCTTTGGTGGGTATCAAATAGTTTTATGTTGTTCAAATGTTTTTCTCCCATTGTTATATTTTATGGTTTTCGAAATCCATATTTTGCACAAAACCCAATAATTGGTATCATAGCTACCTTTGTTGTAACATCCCAGATTTAAGAGTAAATTTTTAAAAAATTAATAAAACTTTTTCAACAAAAACACATCATATCATTTATTAATTTCCAACATAAACATAAATCAAATATTTTAAAACATTCCATTGTCAACACAAGTTATAAACCAGCGGAAGTCACAATTCGATTAAAGTCAACTCCAAAACATAATCACCAAAGGAAGCAGCTACAATGTGTACACGTCACGCCTTGCCATCCTTCGTACCTGAAACAATGGTTTTTATAGGGAAAGGTTAAGCACACAGCTTAGTGAATTTCAATACACACAAACTACATCGATCACACATGTTTCACCCCTAACGCAAAGAACAAAACAAAACAAATACAATAACATTATCCACTCCATAACGTATGATGAGTCGTGCCATCTTACTCAGCACCTCTAGCCGTGCATACAATCTTGCTAGTGCATATTGCTGACTGCTCAGCACTCTCAGTCGTGCATACAATCTTGCTTTGTACATCTTGTTGGGCAATCTTGTTTTATACACAATCATCCCACATACTTTAGGCAACACATTAGCCTAATACTACACACCCACATATTCACATATGCCAAACATTCCAAAATAGTCAAGTATAACTACTAACATCACATCAACAAACACAAACTACATCAAAGGACATACAATGTCAGTACAATGTAGTGGGAAACTCACATGATAGAAGCAGAAGGATATCACACAAGCAAGGTAGAAATCAAAGACCCTACTTCTTCAACTGACCTACACCCCATATACCACTACTTAGAACGAAGTTTGTGTTTTATAAAATAGTTATTTATAGTTTGAATATTTCCAACTTCCAACACCCACTATGTCTCAACCATGACCCCCTTTCCTAATTTTGCTCAATCAATAAAGTTATTATATGCTTTAGTTTGGTTTAGGTAAGTCTAGAGACTCACTTATAACACTCATGACCAAAATTAAAACAAACAACCACAAAAAATGACTTGACAACGATGCTGAATTTTGACCCCGTTGCAAAGTTTGCAACTTTCAACCAAGGAGGGGTCCAAATTAAATTATGAGAAAAATTATGCATAAAATAGACACAAAGTAAAGACCACAGGGACCAACCTCAGGTCATTTTCATTTTCCAAGAACAAATGGTTTCAAGGTTGACTGGACCATATCTCAAATATATAAGCCAAGCTCAAATGGGGTCATATTTGGGTTCTGATTTTTGGTGTGAACAAACTAGACACACAACCTGAACATTGGCCATTAAACTTACACCCAAAAGATCTTTGTATAATTTATAATGATTTTTCAAGACATATTTCACAGTTCGTCACAGTCATGGACCAGTTAGTGAAGATTGCCACATTCACATAACTTAGGGCTTGAATTAGGACAACACCTTCCGGAAAAAGAAACTACACTCACACAAAATTCCATGGATATAAAATTCGTCCCAAATGGAGAAGGCTATGATTTTATATGAATTTTCTAAGATGAAGCTAAAACAGTGGAATTGCAAATGTCACATAAAATGATACTAGGGTTAGGGTTTTCAGTCCCTAACCCATTAAGACATTCTATAAGACCTTGAGGGTCGGAAATAGTCATCAAAAGAGAGCTCAAACTCAGAAAATCACACGCATTAGCCATGCTAACATTCAAGTAACAAAACCCCTACATACATCAACACACACAAGGGTGTATGATGTATGGAATCGGCTATAGAACAAATGAGGAAGAAACACTCACGTTTGGACTAGTTCTCATTCATCTATCTTCACTTCTTCACGATTTCAAGCTAGCACATCACCTTAGCAGCCATTTTTCCCGCTGTCACTAAGGTTCTCTATAAGACCCGTTCCGGTTCGGGAGGATCGCAGCACGGCTTTGGGAAGGATTTGGATTCGCGAATGAATTATACGCGCGGCACGGTTCGGGAGGATCCGCGGCGCGGTGCACCGCAGATATGGAAAACCCTAATTTGGATTTAAACGCCTATATAAAGGGTCCCAGCCCTAGGGTTCGTGTTTTTGGAAGTTTTCGGGAGTAGAGTCGACTGGTTTCAGCAGAGGCTCTTCGGTTCCAAGGCTTTGAAGGTTTTGAGAGATTGGAAGAAGGGGATACAACGTGGGGGAAGGCTTGTAGCCGATCGTATGCATTCCTCCGTTTTCCAGAAGCAAGGTAAGAAGATCTACCTTTATGATATTTCATTTTATCCCGTCATATGGTGTTATCCCTTGGGTAATAGTCTTAGGTGACTTGTAATACTTAGGGTTTTGGACCATAGACATGCATGGACTTGCATGTCCATAAGAGAGTGACCTTAGGGTAGTTTCTGATCCCAGGAAAAGTGTAGAGAGGAACCCTAATCGATGGCTGCACTGGTTAAGGGCAGAAAGGGATTTCGGACCATTACGAGTCCGCGACGCGGACAGGCTATGTCGGCGACGCGGGTTCGGGTAAACCCCGTAAGTATGCAATGCTAGTCCGTGACGCGTAAGGGAGAGGTCGCGCCGCGGCGAGTCACTGTTTAACCCAAAAGCTTATTTTCGACCATTCATTGATGACAAACGTTGGGCCTGACCTTTAGGAAAGTCTGTAGGAGTTTGGTCAGTGATTAATATGTTGTGTGTGTGGGATTTAGGTGTTTGGACGAGCTAAGTTGGATATTAGAGAATATCTACACGGTTACGAATCAGGTGAGTATCCTCACCTTACTATATGATGTTGCATGTTAGGCATCTTGTGTGTTACTTACAGTTATATGATTTGTTCTATATCTGTGATTATTTGTTGTTGGGCTCAGTACTGATGCGTGTCCCCTCGTAGCTGTTGTATGACGAGTTGGACTATTTCCTTGTCCCATAGCTGTTGTATGATGGGTTGGGCCATAACCGAGAACCCATAGCTATTGTATGATGGGTAGAACCTCCCCGTGTCCATAGCTGTCGTATGATGGACACCCGTAGCTGTTGTATGGCGGGTAGAGTCGGGTCGTTCTCGAGGACGGGTTGTTTAATGTGTGGGCATGTATGGTAATTTGTGGACTCACTAAGCTTTAAGCTTACCCGTTGATTTTGTAATATTTCAGGTATTTCAAATGTAAAAGGGAAGGGCAAGGCTTGACGGCAGCGCATCGCATACAAGAGAGTTATTGTAATGAACTATGTTATGATTTTCAAATGTTTCCACTATTGGTTTAATAAATATGTTGAACAGTGTTATTTTTTTGAAATAAAGATTTTTGTTGGAACCTTGGTAATAAATGAAATTTTATAATTGTGAAATTGGGGCGTTACATTCTCGGCTTCTCCTTCTCGCTCACGTCTATCCTTCCTCTCTCATGGCATGCTTCACGGCCTCAAGAAGCCAATTAGGGGTAGAATACGATGAAAATTGTAGATAGATGGAATGAGGTCTAAGAGGAAATGAGCTAGAGGGTTTAATCGAGAGTCTTCGGCCCTCCTCAAGGATGTCGACGTTCACAACCCAAAAACAATTCAATTGCATGCAACTTTGCTCAATAGTCATCTATAGTCCCTCCATTTTGTGGTTTTAATTTCTTTCAACACCACGCAACAATAGTTCTAATCTTTAAGTTTGCAAAAATGGTAATTTACCCCTCCCATTATAACTGGAAATTTGGAATAGTTTTATTATTATTATTATTATCCGCTAAAAATGATAATTTCAAATTTAAGAACCTACCAGAAAATGGGGCGTTACATTTGCATACATGGTTCGATTAGAAGTTTATTTAGATGATCTTGGATTTTGTAAGCCATGGACGATTTTCATATTGCATGAAAAGTAATGCATGGATTATTTGCCAACTTGTGTGTGTTAATCTTGTTATTTTATGTGACCAATTTTTACATGCATTTTGGTTATATAAAGCTTCCTTAGAATAAGAAATAGTTGTTTTTGTTTCTAAATATATGTAACGGTGTGCATGAACAAACCCATTGGACCTCTGTGATGTTTGTATGTGTGGAATTCAATTTGGTTTTAATATTTATTTATTTATTCATATGGTATGTAATAGTAAATAGGTATTTTTTTCATTTTGTTAATTTCGATTTGTAATTTATTAGTGTTAGACTAGTTTATTTTATGCAAAATGTAACAATAATGAAGATGAAAGCCATTTTGGTGGAGCTTGTGTGCTCACGGTTTTGCGATTTAGGTGGGGTTTTCCAACACCTCATGGAGCTTTAAAGATCTTGCATGCAATGGTTGTTTTGGCAAGTGGAAGCTTCAAGACACCGCTTGAAGATTTGGTCACTTTTGTCCCTTAGGAATGGATTTGATAATTCTTGTTTTTGGCTCACAAGAATTGTCACTAGTTAATGGCTTGGTTTATGCACTTTTACATATTGTTGATGATTGTATGTTGATATTTTTATGCATGGTTTAAAATAGGCTTTGCATGCTGGCTAATATTTTGAACATAATAATCATATAGTTTGTTATTTCAAAAATGACCTTTTAACATAAGATGATAAAAATGGAACTTATAATAAAAGGAGTTTTATTATTAAAACACTAAAGTTTTGAAAAACACTATAATGAGTTAAAAGGGAGATTTTAAAAACTCATCCAAACTCAAAGTCTAAATAAAAAGATATTTTATTAAAGACTAAAATTTGTTCTTATGTACTCAAACTCAAACTTTAATATAGGATATTAGTTTAAAATTAACCACAAATAATTAGTTGATAAAATGGAGATTTTATTTGAACTAAAAGAACCATTCATGGATGCATGCAATCTACAGGATACCATATGTTTTCAAAACTAGAATTCTAAAATATATAAAATCCATTTTTTCAAAATGCAAGTCTATGTCTTTTGAAAGACACTCATACATCATATGTATAGTCCTTGTGGGATAAAGGATACCTAACCAGTTGAATTGTCTTTTGATGGTCGAGGTGGTTTTATGATTCCTATAACTAGTTATGAGACGATTCCAGAAGTTTTTTCAAGTTGGATGACTTGATGGGGAATCTTTTGTGATAAATGTCACCTAAGCATTTGAGACCCTATGCATAGATGACATCAAACATGCCAATCAATAAATGTTCTTAAGGATCCCATACCTCCAAGAATTACATTCAGATGTAATTGGTAAACGTTAACACCAAATTCTTTTAAATAACCTAATAATAAAAACCTTCAAATAAATCCATAAAAGCCTTTCAAATTTTAAATAAGAATTTTGTTGAAACAAACCTTTCATGAAAAAAATAAAACATTTATTAGAGTGTGGGTGTTAAGACTTTTACAAAAACATTTAAACATAATTGATTTGAACAATTGATTAGAAGTCTTTAAAATTTAAATATCTTACAGGAGCTCGAACAACCGGACCATGCTTTTTTCCAAAACTACTCATCTAAAACCTGAAAATGTTAATTATTCAACGGGTAAGCAAAATGCTTAGTGAGCCTACACATTACTCACATATTATATCAATAACATACATTCACATAAGACATTCATACATTCATTCATTCACATAGTTATAAAAGCATCACCACATAATACTAAACACATAATGTTTGTACCAACCCCTGTAAGCAAGCCAATTCCCCCAAAGGGGATAAACGACTTGAATTTTAGTATCATGTTCACCGAAAATACTTATAATATAATAAGGGGAATTTCATATATGCCCTAAATAAACATCAAAATATCATATCTGCCCAACATAATCTCTAAATATAATATATACCCTTAATAAGCTTCCAAAATATCATATTTGACCAACCTAATCTCTAAATATCATATATACCATTTATAAGCTTCCAAGATATCATATTTGCCCAAATTATTTTTTTAATAAATATTTTAAACGAATTTTATAATCATTTTTTTTGTAATTTAAAAACATTATAAATATAAGAAAAATATGTAATGACCAAAATACCCCTACTCTATTTTGTTGAAATATTTTCAATCTTTCAATCGAACTTCTCACACAAACACGTTGCTGGAAAGTGGAAACACAAACGACACAACCTCGGGAAGGGCGAATCCGCTATTGTCGGCGTCCATAGTTGTTGTCCGTCATACTTACTCGCCATCGATAATCATCTTCAACACCGATAATCATCTTCAGCGATAATCATCCGCACCGATTTCTATCATTCGTCGTCAACCATAATTAATCACCGTCGATAATCATTAGAAAGTGGAAATCAGTGCCAATGATTTTATTTTTACTTTCCAACAACATGATTGTGTGAGAAGTCTGATTGAAAGATTGAACGGATTCCAACAAATAGATGTAAGAGTATTTCGATCATTCCGTATTTTCATTATATTTATAATGATTTTAAATTACACAAATTGATTATAAAAATGTTTAAAAATATTTAATTTTTTTGGGCAAATATGATATTTTGGGAGCTTATAAAGGGTATAAATGATATTTAGAAATTAGGTTGAACAAATATGATATTTTGCCAGCTTATAAATGGTATATATGATATTTAGAGATTATGTTAGACGAATATGATATTTTTGATGTTTATTTGGGGCATATATGAAATTTTCCCATATAAATTTTAAGAGTAAATTACACGAATGGTCCCTGTGGTATGGGGTAATTTACGCGTTTGGTCCCTAACTTCTTTTTTAACTCGGATCATTCCTATAGGTTTATTTTGTTGCGCGGTTCATCCTTAATTGACTTAAAATGACTATATTGCCCTCTCTATTTCTTTTTTAATTAATTATTATTTGTTTATTGTTTTCAATTAAATTTTAAATGTAAAAAATTGAATGGTACCCGCCCCCACCAAACACTCGAATCTCTCACCTCACCATCTCATTTGATCTCCTTTTTCCGGTGGTCTTTCTCATACCGCTGCCGGCTTCCACTCCACACCCCACCCCTTTTCTGTTTCACCTTTTCTTCCTCCGACCAAGTCTTACGTGTCCATTCATCACAAACCTTGGTGATCCCATTAGTCTCATGTATTCTCCTTTCCCCAAACTCTATATACTCCTAATAAAGATTCCTATTCCACCGGAACTGCAATATAGCTCAAGACCAAGTCCCAGCCCATCGTGAGCCAACGTGTATAAAGACCGATTAGTGTG
This sequence comes from Cichorium intybus, assembly GCA_023525715.1. Lineage (NCBI taxonomy): Eukaryota > Viridiplantae > Streptophyta > Magnoliopsida > Asterales > Asteraceae > Cichorium > Cichorium intybus. The sequence goes on from CM042009.1 coordinate 85,003,703, forward strand.
TTTAAAGCTCTTACTGAGGTCGATTTCCTCTATGTCGTTATAGTTATTTGCGATAGTCTGGACGACATAATCAACCAACTGTGGGTCGATCATGTTGTTGTTTTCGCACCTGCAAAATCAAAGCACATGGTGAGCAAAAGTGTTGGAATCTATGAGCAGAATTCGTGAAAGAAAGAAAGGGTAAAGAGAGGAGATATCAAGAGAATAAATATGAGAAACTCCAAAAAAACAACGTATCTCCGATAAAAGTTTACAAGATTGTAGATTCGACTGTCGTTCCAATCCATGATAACCATCCAACCTTCGACCGCCTCCAGTTCATCGCCTATCGGAGTAGCGGTCGGAGGCTTTAAACCAGAACCCTAGGAGAGTGAGTCTACATGATTGTAGATCCGGCCACTGAAATTGATTTGCAAAGTCGCCCATCGTTCCTCTTGTTATGTTCCATATACTGTAGATCCGACCACTGAACTTGATTTGTAAGGTCGCCCATCGTTCCTCTTGTTATGTCCAATATACCCGATTTCCGGTGAGCGTTTCAATGGTGGTTTTCGACAGAGGGGGCAGATGAAAGAGATAGAGAGAGAGAGATTCAGTGGTGGTTGCCGGTAAAGAGAGTCAGGCGAGAGAGATAAAGATGGATTTGAGAAGGGTTTGAGAAGAGAAAAGAAAAGGAGAAGGGATAAGAGAAGGTGGACCCACGATTTAATTACCAATTTTTTAAATAACAATAATAATATAATAATAGTAAAAAGAGAAAAAATATTAATAAGGGCAAAATAGTTTTTTTATGTTTGGCAGTGACCAAGCATGCAACAAAATCAAATTATAGGGACGACTCGAGTTAAAAAAAGGTGTTAGGGACCAAACGGACAAATTACCCTATACCACAGCGACCATTCGTGTAATTTACTCAAATTTTAATGCCATCTAGATTGAATAAATATTGTAATTTTAGGTGTATCTTAGGAAACATAAACTTTAGATATTTTAACACGAGCATATAACAATTTGTTTAAAAATGGTATGCAATAAAACTATTATTATTAAAAAAAAGTCTTTTAAGTTTAAAAAATACGTTTATTTGAATTTTAATTTAGTTTAGCAAATTGTAGAATTTAAAAAATAAACAATTTTTTTGTTGCAATCTGCTGGTATCTGGTTCATTTTTTTTTTGTGCAGATATGGTCCATAAACTTCAGACTTTTTTACTTCTTAAAAAACAAACATCTTAATTGGTAAACATTGTAAACTTTTCGACTTAATTAAAAAAACAATACAATGTCAAAATCGAATTTTTATAAAAATTTAGTGTTATTTTTTTAAATTTACCCTAAAATAAAACCAATTTACGTGATTTATTCTAATTTGAATTTGGGGATTAAGACATATTTTTAGACAATTTTTATTTAAATTGAATTAAAAACATTTCGTAAACATATACAATACAATTATAACAAAATTGAAACTAAAAACATTTTATAAATATATACAACTCGAAAGCACCGTAACCCTAGGTTTTTATCAACCACACCTACACTCCATCTCTATATAACCACCAATGAATGAGCACTACTTCAACGATTCCATATATTACGACTCACAAAATGGCTTCCACCACCCTCATTATCCTCTCTTTCCTCGTCCCTCTCGTTTTCTCCGGTAACATCCAAGCCACCGTGGCCCGCCATCTCTCACACATCTCTGGCCCCCCAGGTTTACCGTCAACAGTGCGGCCATTCCCTCGACCTGGACCACCTGAGAAATCCCGTCATCTCTGTCAACACTCTCAGTGCGATTCCCGAGATTCCCTGATCTTCTACCCTGCCTCCCAAACTTCACGCTTCTCATCGGTATCCCCACCACCCCGCCGTTCTTCTCACGACCAATCCGTTTCCCCGCCACTCGGCAGTTCTTCAAACTACCAATCGGTTCCACTTCCACCGCGCCATTTATCTGCCTACCAATCCGTTTCTCCTCCTCCCCGCCGTTCTTTCCACGTCTGGTCGGTACCGCGCGCTGCCACCCCGCCGTTGACAAGACTCGTCACTCCTCTGGTCGCCGGAATCATCCGTGACTAATTAAAGCTATAATATGCGTGCTACATTTGAATAAAAAATTGTAATAATCTGCTACGTTAATATGTGTTTTATGAAGTGAAATGTGTTTTAATTATTATGAAGATTGTTTTGTGAACATGTACTGTTGGCGACGACAAAACATGCACTTAAGAATTTTTATGTGAAATTTTTTTGTTGACCACTATGCGTGTTCCAAGCCAATATTGGATATAAGAGAAGAGAAATTGTATTCGTTCCTAATTTTTGTTCTTAATTGTTTTACAAACCATTTGAAATGATAACAAGTGGATTAAAATATTATTAATTTTATATTTTTTTTTCTTCCGCATGATCATATTTTAAGAGTTTTGAAAGGTCATAGCTATAAATTCCTTTTCTTTTAAAACATTTTGTAACTTCAAGGAAAAGGCTTTTCCTTCATAAACAAATTACAAAATATGAATTTATGATTGATTAGAAAAATATTTAGATCAAACCAATTCATCAATAAGAACGGCTATAACTTTATGGAAGCAATATTAAGAATGTTTATATATTATTATTAAATAATAATAATATGTAAACATTATTAATTTTCTAAAAGAAAATTTCTTATATGGATATAAGATGTTATCATAATAAAAAACAATTACGAGGGAGAAAAGAGGGATTACATTTGAAGAGAGAGAAGTCTTGAAAAACAACAATAATCGAACTCAGTGAAACATATTTTAAAATACAACTAGTGGGGCCCCGTGCTCCGCACGGGTTCCGGTGCAATAGTGTTTTGAGGGACAAATTTTCACAAAAAAGCTTAATACGCAAACTTACCACGAAATCATTGCCAGTATATCCAGCCAGTAAAAAAAATGGAAAATCTACCTTATCGACGCTACAAAGCAAATCCCTTCAAGTACTCAGGATCTGGTTTCGCTCGTTCTTGGAACTTCTTGAACCACCGATCCAATATATCCATTGGCACCACCAGCTTGCTCCCATCACTCCACAAAATATGCCGTGTACCTGAAATATCATCTGTAAGGGTCCAGGATTTTAATGTACCACTAAAAAGTAATTTTACGATCATTAAGCAGCAAAAGCTGAACCCTTACAGTTATTTATGTGCAATGGAAAGATCATTCTTGTATGATGGTTGTATATATGTTTCAGCTTGGCATATCTGCTTCCACTCTAATGATTTCTCCAAACAAATGAAGGTTAAATTAATTCAAAATCTTAAATTTAATCAAAAGTAATTTTATGATCATTAAGCAGCAAATGATTTATAATTTAATAATCTATTAGTGTGAACAGAAATATAAAAACGGTACCTTGAAGAGTTCATGGAGTGTTTAATTGTTCTGATATGTAGATAAACCTGATAAGAAGCAATGTTTTTTAACATATTTATTAGTTAATTACTTAAGATGTTAACAAATAAAAGAGGAAATAAGACAAAATTACATGCTTGCCCTGGCGAACTACTCAATAAATGCCATAGTGCACCAGTTTGACATTCTTTTTCAACAGGAATTGTAACTGAACCAAGAACTATGCTTTTCCAAATTATATCCCAATCATATATTGACATATTTATCTGTCCAAAAATGAGTAATAATCAACATTAAAAAATTAAACTACAAAACTACTTGAATAGCATTCAATAAGTACCTTTACAAGAGGTTCATAAACAGAAAAGTTGAGTTCCTCTCCTCACATTGGGTTTCTTCAACCAGGAACCATTGAGATACAAATTAACATACAAATTACCATATTCATGCATTGAAATTTGTAGTTACAACTTATTGGAAATGAACTGAATCTTCATATAATTTACCTAAATCGCTTAATAGTACCACAAGTGATGATTGGAAATGAACAGATTCTCGCAATGCAGGCCGGGTATAATCTGATTTTGTTTTTCTTTGACTTTGGAGAACTTTTGGTCTTCCAACATTAAGGCTTCTGTATGTTCATGATGAAGCAAATGAGACCCACCTTAGATAGCCCAAAATCTGACAATCGTAACAACGATTTTTATTTTATAAAACAATCAATAATTATTTATTCAGAAATTGATTTATAAAAAAAAATACCTTGATGTGGCCATCTGGACCGATTAACAAATTGTCCGGCTTCCGGTCTCTTTGAATGATATTCAAAGAATGTAAATACTCCAATGCAAGAACCTGAAAATAACCAATCAATATATCACTTATGTTCCAGTATAAAGTGGGAAAAAATAAGGGCGGATAGCGGGTAATAGCGACGTACTTTACTCTCGGGCTATGTATTTCATTTTTCACCCATAACAGCAACATTCTTACATTTCTTAACCGGTAATAGCAATGTACTTTGTATTTTACCCATAATAGCAACATATTTACATTTTGTTACCAACATGTGCATTGTACTTTATTTGTTACGTATTGTTTTACCGATAAATTAAACAAAATTTGAATTTTAGCAACATATTCATATTCTTCTAATTTATGTACTTAGCATGCTAATTTTCTATATTAGAGGATACAGCCAGTAGTGGTGATCGACGATGTCAATTTCCAAAAGAGAGATCCCTGCAAAAAGTTCAGCAGGTTAGCATCATTTGAGTTAAACATTGACCCCCATCTAGGGGTTGCACCTCCACTACGTAGCGGGAATGCAATAACCCTGGAATGGATAAAAAGGGGAACAACATAATGCTATAACAGGAAAAAATAATCACAATAGAGTGTCATGATATAAAAAATGGTAGTACATCAGTATTTAGCCTAAACATTAAAAGCTATCTTAACTAATCTTTTTGAAAACATATTTCACTTTTTTTCCCGTTTAATCTTTATCATGTGTACCTTTAAGTCCTGGTGTTAACCTTTGAAAATTTCATAGAAATTCTTAGCCATTATAGCTTGTTAACAATCTTGTCAGAGTGTTGCTAACAGAATTGCCGAATAAGATATAAGATAATGGATAAATCTGGAATTTATTCACCTTTGCAACTATGCTTGCTCCACTAAAAACTGGATACAAACTATCAGTTTTTTTTGGAACCACGAATTTAATAGATGGGAATCTTGCTGAGAGCTTGACCGTATACTTTTCTGGATCTCTTACTGTATCAACATAAACCTGTAATTACATTGATTAGCTTTCATGAAATTTACCCACGGTTAAAATTTTTAGGTAGATAGGTGTATACCTGGTTAGAAGATACCCAATGTCCAACACTCTCTTGAACAAACAATGCAATAAATCTCACCTCCTTAGCAGTCACATATCCAACCTTCGATGAAGTGTTCCCAACTATCAATATTCAAGGCAGGGAATCAGATTACAAGTTGCACAAATACGTGAAACCATTGTGTCCTGCTTGGGGCAGGTCTTGTTGCGAAAAGGATTGTGAATTAGGCCTACAGGTTTGTCATCAATTCTATGCACACTTTTTTTTATTCTTAGTCCTAACGGAATTCCGAATTCCTTTAATTTCATCTAATTTCATCACCAGGTCAAACCATGGGTCAATACATTAGTGCACCTGGCAATTCAGGGGAATTGGATGAATCATTGCATTTAAAAATTGAAAAATCAAAGAACAAAATTATTGAATCGAACTAAAAACATAAGAACGGAGATGAGGGAGGAGATGTCGAACCTTTCACATCCAACGAATCGAACTAAAAACTACGCACGGGTCGGGTCAGATCAATGGGTGGCCCAGCTTGTTAAGTGGGTCGGGGCGCTTCCTTTTCACGGATCCTGGTAGGTTAGGCCCGGTCCGAGTTTATGTTAGGCCTCAGGGTAAAATTAAGAGCAATGTTTTAAAAACCGATTCAAACCGGCCGGTCACCACCGATGCCCAAATCCACCAGCGACGAAGCACCACCGTAGGCACTAAGACGTCGACATATTGGTACCCGTTTCTCTATATCTTCTTGCTACCCACGCAATTCCGATTTAATTTGAATCTGAATGAAATTTTGTGAATGAATTAAAACACATGTCTGAGCTTTCACTCTTGCAACACCAAAATCAGGTAGCTTAACAACCTGAAACCGAGATTATTTGTGATTATTTTTAATACAATTGAAATTTTTTTGTCATTCAATTTATAACAGTTTTCAAATAAAGAGTTGGTTTTCATTCAACATCACTTCTAGACAAAAGGGTAAAATGGTCATTTACTCTCATTCTATCCAGAAAGGAAACAGTCTTTCCATTAAGTCCTAACTTTTTACAAATTTACCTTCAATTTATATTTTCCGTTTATTTCGCTAGGTCCACGGTCAATTTCATAAAAAAATTAACAAAATTGGAAAAAAATGAATTAAATACCTCATATGGCCAACCATCAACAACAAAGACATCTAATGAGTATCGATCTACTGTAGAAAAAGCATGTGCTTCCAGGATGTTTAGTCCTACTTCTGCTAGCAAGGCTGTCAACTGTAAATTTAGAAAAAAAAATAGTATTTCTGAAATGATAAAAAGGAAGTTCATAAAAATAAATAAAATAAAAAGGTTATAAATTATACTTTCATTTATTTCTACGTGTATAAATATGGTTTTTTTATTCATACTAAACAAAACTTATATATATATATATATATATATATATATATATATATATATATATATATATATATGTGTGTGTGTGTGTGTGTGTGTGTGTGTGGAACAAAGTGATTCTCGTTAGAAAGGCACGAGTGGAACGGCTATAGTGTCAGTAGGTGCCTAAATGAAGCGATTAAGCGTTGGGGACTCAAAAGATAAAGAGAACAAATAAGCACCTGACTCAGAAGGTTAGGTTTGTCATCTGTTGAAAAGATAATTTCATGCATAGGCCTGTATAAGAATTAACTTCATAAAAGAGTGTCACTGGATAAAATCTAATGGACCACAACTGCATTTACTTATAAATACTTAAATATGTGAGATTTTTTTGAGAAAAATAGTGTGAAAAATATTAACTTGAGATGTTCAAAAGTGATTCTCGAATAAACTTACGACATGCTAATTCATTAAAGGATGTGATGAAATAGTGTAAAGGGTTAAAATGCAAGAAATTGCAACAACCGTTCGTTTATTTGTTTATTATTGCATCCCACTTTTTCTTCATATTATGGCATTGTACTTTGAAAACTTTACCCAATTATACCAATCTCATCGATAATACTTGTGTTTTGCCTTAATATAAATGCTATTTCTTGTATTTTGCCTTAAAATAAATCAAAGTGATTCTTGTAGATAGATATGCTTCTTTACCGTACCTGTGCAATTTGATTAACTTCATTAATTGAACCTTTGGATTTGAGTACATATTTATGGATGCTGCAAGTATAAAGAGTAAAAAATCAATACAATGCAGATGGAATTCTAAAAAGAAATAAAGAAACAGATAAAAGCTTACAATGAACTCTTACCTGTAAGGTTCCTTACAGACAGAACGAACTTCGGCTTTCACAGTCATAAGGTCTAAGAACTTATCATCTTCAATCTTCTTGATCAAAATTTTATTTGCCTAAAAGAAGAAAAAAAACCAGCCACGATAAATGAAATGGTGAGATGAATGACAGATGTAACAATAAAAAAATAAAATAAATAAAAATCGATTTTGCATTAAGAACCTCTTCGATTTCTTTCTCCTGTTCTTTACAAAGTTCTGCAACTCGTCTCTTGACTTTGGTATAATCTTGACGATTTGTGTAAATGAAGGACAAATTCTCAAGCTCAGACTGCAAAGAAATTATTTTTATAAAGAATTTATACCAATAAAAATAAACTCCTTTATGGTAACTAAATCTACCTTAATTTGGTACATTCCAAGGAGCTTTGCAAGAGGAGCAAAAACCTGTAGTGTCTCCATTGCAATGCTGGATTGTACATGATAAAAGAAAACTATGTAAACAATGTGAATTTTATATAGTAAAATATGCACCGATGTTTGATCAAATATGACTTCACCTGCTTATGTGAAGGCATATCATGTGAAAGAGTCCGCATATTATGTAATCTATCTGCAAATTAGTATAAAGTATAAACCTTACCAGCAAACATTGCACATCAAATTCCCCATATATCAACAGCAGGGGTATACTGAAATCAAGGTGGGGAGAAAAGTCAGACAAGTTACAGGGATAAAAAGGTCAAGTGCCATGGTAAGTGGGGTTGGTATACCTTGGAATAAAAAGATTAGAAATCGAGAAATTAAATACTACCTCAGACAGTGGTGGTGTACAAGATCAACCTTCTATTTCTTCTTCTTCGATCATCGGAGTTGTTGAGAATCGAGTCCCGCCGGTGCTTGTAACCGTACGCTTGACAGGAAATTGCGGCGTATCGACGTCCATCGCATCTGCGATTTTTGATTTGGCTTTCACTTTCCTCGTTCTTTAGTAACCACAACGGACCCCGGCCACCACCACCAACAACCGCCGCCGGCAGCGGCTTTTACGTTCGCCCAAGCGCACAGCAGCAAAGGCTGCTCCGATGACGCTCTTTGTGTGTCTCCTACTCGTCTGTGCGACTACTGGGTGAAGGTAAGCAATAAAGGAAACAGCAAAAGACACAAAACCGCGAGAGATCCAAATGGGGGTCTCACTCAGAAGACGACGACGGGAAATACAGGGAGTGAAGACGCACCGCTTGAAAGAAAGGAAAGAAAGGAGAAGATAAGACGAGAGTCAGGACCTGGGAAACCCAACCCTACATAAGATCCGCGTTACACAACCCGGGAAAAAATAAAACGTACACAACATTGCCAAAATTTACGGTAATTAATTAATAGATAAATTATTATTTAAAATGCAAGAACATACAAAAGTTAGTTACAATCATAACAATTCCAATAATCTTAAATATGAACTTAATATAGCAAAGCTTGCATTGCCCACTTATGAAAGAAAATGCATTGAAATATAATGCAACTAATTTAGGTTTACAAAATGGAAAAACCCTTTATATATACAGTTTTCCTCATTTGTATATTGGTGCGTTGAATTTAGCTCTGCTACTCACTTTGGTATATAGAAGGGAAATGATGAAGATAATGGAAATAGAAAGAAAGAGAAAAAAGAAAGATAATTAATTCTATTTGTATGGTACCAACAGATAATTTATTAAAGAAGGGAATTGATATTTCCACTTACGAAATTTATTCATCCACATGAAATATATGCTTTATTGACTTGTATGATAGCTTTAAGTGTATTGTACTTCATGTATGTGAGAATCAAATTTCTTGTTTGGTTATTGTAAGCAATGGAATGGAACCGATTTGATTTGATATTATTATTATTATTATTATTATTATTATTATTATTATTATTATTATTTTCATTCTTCTCAGACATCATTTACAACAATGTCATTATGACTTACACATGTATTTATCATATTATGTATTTTTTATTTATACTTTTTAATTTTCTCAATTATTTTTATAATATAATTATGTATTTTTGTACATCTAATATTTATATTTTATAATTGTTGCTTTCTTAAACCATCATCGTCTTAATATCAAGCCCACTTTGAAAATTTGACACTTTGTAGTTTATAGTTAGAAATGATACAGGCATAAGTAAACACCAAATTGGCAAATTCCAAAAGAAACTACTCCGAAATGGCATTTCATGTCCAAATACAAAAACCATCTTTGATAGAATTTTAAAAGCATTTCATGTCTAAATACAATATTTATAATTTTCATCCTTCTAAGAAATGGCATTTTTTCTTTTACAATTTTAATACTTCTCAATTACAACAATGTCCTTATAATTTACATATGTATTTATCATATCATGTTTATTTTATTTATACTTTTTAATTTTTAAATTATTTTTTATAATATCAGTATGTAGTTTTGTACATCAACTTTTTATATTTTATATTTGTCACTTTCATAAGCCATCATCGTCTTAAGATTAAGCCCAAATTGCAAATTGGACGCTTTGTAGTTAGAAATGCTACATGCACAAATAAACACCATATTCCAAAAGAAACCACTCAGAAAAGGCATTTCATGTCTCAATACAAAAACCATATTTGATAGCATTTTAAAAAAACAAAGTCAAACTCTTACTTTACATATGATATTTTTGTTACAACCTCTGAAAATCTGACATACAAATAGTCTACACATGTCATCGACTAATGCATGAATTGTTCTCATCATTTTCCATGGATTCATCACTTGATGAAAATGGTTGTTCTTCTTTCGACTTGGATCGTTGATTAAAACATGCCTGCACACATTATAGAGTACAAGAAATAATCAAAATTACCAAACTCTTCTTTTCAAAGAAATTAAACCAACTTTGATATGTCAGGTCTCTTTCTTATCTTAGTATAGTGCATAATTAATTATGTTTTGCAAGTAAATGGAATAAAGTTGAAAGAGCTTTCCATATGAAAGCTATTTTATTGCAAAATGCATGTGATTTTTGTAGTATGAAGTTTTTTTACCGTATAGATATGGTAACACATGACACAATTCAATGGCTTTCATGTAAATAGATCAGAGATGTTCAATGAGGATTAACGAGTGGGTAAAATCACAGTTGAAGTTACATTTCCAACAACGATGCCCACGTTGTGTTCCCCAAAATAATATGAGAAAGGGTGTTGTTAACTACACTCTAGTCAAATATAATCAATTCTATTCTACTCTAAACATTTATAATTATTAATTAATTATCTAATCATTGTAACATTATTTCCAATACAATCTCCCACTAATAAACATATTATTATGACTAAAAGACCCTATCTCACTCCATCCCCACACCCAAACGGTCTCTCTCTTTCTCAACTCCTGGTCTGTTTCTTGTTTGATTTGATAGAGGAGTACAAGACACATGAAAAACCACTTCCTTTACCATTCAAAACTCGAGTTGCATGCCTAAAATTAGAAGGAAAAATTGTCCCAATCTCTCGTTCTCTTCGTTGTCGGAAAAAAAGAAAAAAAATGAGAACAAGGTTGGAGATAGTGAAGTGTGAAGATGATGAACAACTGCAACAATCCAATTCCTCATGCCATTACAACCCTGATCATCTCCTCTCAGTGTGTGTGTTTTTGAGTATGTGTGTTTTGAAGAATAAACCCAGAAATATGAAATGTGTGTGTTGGAAGAAAAACCCAGCAAATATGGAGGATTTGGACATTTTTCAAAAGTATGTGTTTGTGTGTGTTTTTGAAGAAAAAAACCTAGAAATTGGTAGCACCATCACAGTGCTAGTTATCTCCTCTCAATCTGTGTGTTTTAAAGAATAAACCCATAAAATATAAAGTGTGTGTATGTTTGTGTGTGTTTTTGAAGAAGAAACACAAAAAGGTGGTAAGAGAGAGAGAGAGAGGAGTAGGCGGGTAGGATTAGATAGGATTTTTCTGATTTTTTAATAATAAATAAAATGTTACATTTCCAAGAGAATATTATGTTAATCAATTACCTAATCTATAAAAGAAATTTGAGTATCAATAAAAATTAATTAACGTTTAGATTAGGTTGTATTGTGAAAATAGTCTGAAGTGTCTAAAAAAATTCCCTATAAGAAAACCGGCATATATTTCATCATTAACCTCTAAATCAGATCATTATCCATCAAGTATTACAAAATATCATTGGCAAAACAGTGGAGGATTTTAAATATACCCTAAAACAACAATAATTACATCTTATTATGACATTGCACAACATCTTTTGTTATGAGATTTCTATTTGTATGTTAATTTTTTATTATTTATAATATATTGATCTTGCTTTTCATATTTCTTGTATCCATGGAGCACTTTTATTAATAACAAAACTCCTCCTCGGTTTTATATAAAAAGTGTGTGTGCCTGTGTGACTATATATATATATATATATATATATATATATATATATATATATATATATATATATATATATATATATATATATATATATATATATATATATATATATACACGCAAATAACTATTGTGTAACTTTGTAGCGCAAACATTCTCGCAAGAATTATTTTTTTCAAGCAAGTCGATCTGTTTTTTGCAACATATATTCAAAACTTGTTTTTTAGATGCATTCTTGGCAAAATCGATTTTTAAAAAACATTATTTTCTTTAAATCGATCTATTATTTGCGTTACAAAGTACACAACATTTTTGGCAAAATAGATTTAGATAAAACATTTTAAACTATTACTGTATCTTATATTATAGTTCTTATTTTTATGTAATTTTGATTTTGGTACTTTTCGTATGATACCGGTTCAATCCAATTCTAAGTTCAAAGTAAACATGTCTTTCCAAACTGAACCCATAAAGGTCATACATACTTAATTAATATATGGACACCTCAAGTATAACCACACTAGTCAAGATTCTCTTTTTGATTGATCCATGCTTATTTATAATAACTGGTGTTACATTATTTAGCCGTAATTTTTAACCGAAAAAATATATTTTTAAGGACTAATGTCATCAAAATAATTATTTAATATACGATGAGTGTGTATGTATTGAATTTGAAATGAAAATCTACTTTTTTGGGTATTTTTTTAATTTTATGGCGTATTTTGATTGGGAAAAAACCGAATTTATAAAAACTTATAATTTTTCATGAGTGTCAGAATCCAAGTTATCGACGGTCGAAGACAATATTGTATAGTTCTTAATTGGACGCACATATAACAGATTATAGCAAAAATCCTATTTCGTTTTTTTCGTTTTTTTATTTTTAAAGCTTATTTTTTATTGAAATAAAAACTGAATATATTAAAATTCATAATTTTTTATTCTTTTTCAACAGACATCCATATCAATATATAAAAAAATAAATAAATAAATTCTTTAACAATTTTGTTCAGATTCACAATAGTGAATCAATGTGAATCTAAACTATACCAAAGTTTTATTGAAGATAATTCACATGTGAATGATCGTTAAAAACATTTTTTTTCAACAACCATTGATAATTAAATAACAACTCATTTGAATTTAAATAATCTGACTAAATTCATATTGAATTAAAGTAAATTTGCTTTTTTTCTTTACAATTTCAATATTTTATTAATACACAAGTGAATTAACTGAGTTTTTCATATTAGTTTACTTGAAATTACATATGAACGATTAAAAATTGTTAAAAAAAATCGGGTACAATTATCATTTATATGTGAATTAATATGTCTAAAACTAGGTGCACATTATTTTAACCTTTTGATCATACAAAAATGAATTAATTAAGATTCACAGTGGAAGTTACTTAAAATTCACATTTGAATGATAAAAATTGTTGAAAAAACCAGGTGCAATTACCATTTACATGTGAATTAATATGTTTAAAACTAGAAACAATTCAAATTCACAATATGAATAAGAACTGTATTAAATTTTTATGGAAGATAATTCATAAGTGAATGGTCATTAACCCATTTTAATAACAACTCATGTAAATTTAAATACATTTTTAGATTCAGATGTGAATTCAAGTACATTAACTTGTATTTTTACTATTTCAACATTTTGATATCATATATAATTGAATTCATAAAGATTTTAAAATGAATTACTTAAAATTCACATGTGATTGGTTAAATTTTATTGAAAAAATCGAATAAAATCATCATTTATATGTGAATGAATATATCTAAAACAATGCAATTCAGTTCAGATTCACAATTTGAATCTAGACAAACTGAAAATATATAAAAAAACAAAAACAAAAACATTTGCATATAAATATGGATGTCTAATTATAGAGTAGGAAATATTTTGAATTTTGGTATAGTTATTCTTTCCAAAAAGAATAGGCTTAAAAATTAAAAAAACATAAAAAAACGAAGTGAGCTTTTTGCTATAAAATCTCTACGTTCGCGTCCAACTAGAAAATGTATATCCTTTTTTCTGGCCGTCATATTTTGCATTCCGACCACATGATTGGTTCCTTGGTTTCTTGTTTAATTTTGGTTCTCTATTGAACCTAACCCTACACACACACATACTCATATATATATATATATATATATATATATATATATATATATATATATATATATATATATATATATATATATATATATATATATATATAATTAATGGTACTAAAGGATTAAAAAACTTTAAGTTAAATTCAAAAGAAAAAAGGTTGATTTTGTAATAAATAAGTCTCATCAAATGTCACACTTACCATCTTACACAAATTTGAGGGGGGGGGGGGGGCTACTATTCATATCCCCCTCTACAAGGGGAGGAGTACCTTGCAGATTGACGTGAAGTAATTAAATTGTAAGGTAAACACCAAATAAACACCTCAATTATACTTCATATACACCTTAATTGTAAGTCAACTATTTTTTATTGATTAAAACTGCATTGTTTTCCGTACAAATAAGATATAATTGGTTCAAAATAGTTGACTTTTGTTAAAAGGTGTATATAGTGTGTATCTATAGTAGCACCCAATTGTAATTGTCATTTCTTTTACTTATATATGTATGCGTAATATTCCATGTGAGGTGATGTACGATATATATATATATATATATATATATATATATATATATATATATATATATATATATATATATATATATATATATATATATATATATATTGTAAGTAGGGATGAATCCTATTATACGGGTACGTAATATACTACAGCCTAGGTAGGTACATATGGGACTATATATATATATATATATATATATATATATATATATATATATATATATATATATATATAGATATATATATATATATTTATATATATATATATATATATATATATATATATATATATATATATATATATATATATATATTTATATATATACTAGCTGCGTACCCGCGCAATGCAGCGGCGGAGAATAGTTTCTTTTTGGCGATTAATTACTATCGGTGGCGAACATTAGTTTCATTTCGACAAATAATTTTCGGTATGCAAATATAAGTACATTTTGGTTTCTAGCGGCGAAACGTATCTGTTATGTTGTCAACTGGAACCGTCTCGAAAACGATTAAGCAATTCGGTTTCGATTGTATGAATTTTATTTTTCTGGTTTCGGTTCTGGTTTTTTCGATCCTGTTCAAGAATTTATCTTG
The DNA here is from genome assembly GCA_023525715.1 of Cichorium intybus. Classification (NCBI taxonomy): domain Eukaryota; kingdom Viridiplantae; phylum Streptophyta; class Magnoliopsida; order Asterales; family Asteraceae; genus Cichorium; species Cichorium intybus. Next base: position 85,018,844 of record CM042009.1, read on the forward strand.
TCATAAATGAGTAAAATAACAATTGGAACCACAGTTAGTTAACCCTGAGAATTTCATTCAATCGGTGTGGGTCTTGTCGTAAATGAGTAAAATAACACATTGAACACCACATTTTAGGTATAAAATCCTTCTCGATTAAATTCTTTGGTAAGTTTCATTAAGACTTCTTAATATCACGTGATACATCTCTTGATGACACCATATAAATTGGGTCTTTAGTTCTTAGCAATCTCACTTTTGTTCGTACATTCAATTTATGAAAATTATGATATGGATTATTTCATTCGACTATTAAGAATTTTGATTTTCCTTTGTAGTTTAAATAGATAGGATGATAGGAATACCCTAAAACGTAATTTTGATTTTCCTTTTTGGTTGCTTACTGCATGGGAATAATCTAAACATAAGTATTTATTTTAATTTGGTATAATAATAATTATCCATCTATGAAAGAACCATTAGTATGCTAATTCACAAACAGATGAAATTTTTATGAAACATTGACGGTAGAAAGGTAGAAATATTTTTTCCAAAAAACACAATGATCAGAGGACATAATTATGTTAAAGGCCTTTCGTAAGATAATAAAAGAGATGGCCCATATTTTAGAAATTTAATAACACCAAAGTAAAATTTGTAAGTTGAAGGGGGTAAAAATGGTAATTTACATATACATACATACCTAATAACTAACCCTAAAATCATTTTCTTTGTTACTTACCACTTAGGAGCCGGCTCCTTCTACGCTTCAACGAAGGGTAATATGAGATCATTCAATTAAAAAAAGAAATAGATATCAAGTATAGACAAAGGGTAAAATGGTCATTTTCTCGTTTGGACAGTTCATAAAATAAACATTGTTTGTAGCCGAAGGGTTAAATGGTCATTTATAGACAAAAGATACAATGGCCATTTATAAACAAAGGGTAAAATGGTCATTTATAGACAAAGGGTAAAATGGTCATTTATCATTTATAGACAAAGGGTAAAAAGGTCATTTATAAGCAAAGGGTAAACTTTGCAAAATATAGTGTTCAAATATGAAAAAAAAAATGAAAGTTATATGCTATAATTGGGTAGATTTTCAAAGTATACAACCCTAATAGAAAAAATTTGAAAGTTTAATGTTGTAATAGAAACAAACGGAAGTTGAATGTTCTGATAACAACTAAACAAAAGTATGTTGCTAGCTTGCTATTTCTTGCACTTAGAGAGTTTTTGTTTGTTTAGATGCATCATGAACTGCATCCTGTTTAATACATAAACATGTTAGATTCATACAATATTTTCAAGAAAAATATTGCTTAAGCATCCATGATTTTTAAGCTTTAATGAAAATCATTCATATAATTAAATGCAAACCTGAGTACACGCCATGAACAAGAGTTAACATGGCTTAATAAGATAAAAGAAAATGCAGATCTAGGACATCCAATTGATTGCATCGCCTGGTTTTAGAATAAAAGATAGAAAATTAACATAAGAAATAAAAAGAATACCCAAATACAACATTAGATCATCGTTACCTTTGTAACTACGGTTTAAAAATCAAAATAGTTTTTAATACTCACATATATTGTCCAATTGAATCGTTTGACTTTTGTGTGGACCATCGCAAGCTCCAACACTTCCACATTCCCTTGTGATCATACCACCTCCATCATCTACAATCATTTTAGGTTGCTGAGTCGATACCTATCTTTATGAATGTTATAATCATCAATCTGAAAAGTAAAATATCTCAAGTATGGTACCAAGAAAAAGTAAAGATATAGAATTGATTCATGGTAATAAAATCACCAGACTATAAATGGTTAAAATTAATATACTATAGATATTAGCTTTACCACTGTTGTAGAAAGTACTTTGCCATAAAAGGTAGTTGAAAACTTAGAATGACTTGCCTGCAATACACGCTCAAATTACTGTTTTGCCCTCTCAAATTGACCTAATTTGTATCGATAGAGACCTATGCCAAGTCGTACAGCTGCAGGACATTGAGGGTACACTTGCAAGACCCTCTTTTTATTAAAAGAAAAGTAAAATTAGAATAAAAAGGAGAACACATTTTGATAAGAATATAAGAGTAAGTTAAGTCATCATCAAATCTAACAAACAGATTCGGACTATCACCTTGTACATCTCCAATGAACTGGAGTATTTCCCACGGTTGAACTCAACACCAGCGTACATGGAAAGATTTATTGATATAAAATTGTGATGACAAAAAAGAAATCAATTTTTAGAAAAGAAAATGTAATATGAAGGAATATACATGGCCAAGAAGAGCAGGAACATTATCTCGGTCTCCATCTAATACAATCTTGAATGCTGCAAAAGCTTGATCCACATCACCTTTAGCTAGTAAAAGCTGACCTGTCACCAAGTGTATGATATATAATAATATTACTATAGTAAAAGCTGACCTGACACCAGGTTTGAATCGCACAAAAACCCTACAAGGAAATATCCAGGAAAGGAACCAACAAAAAGTACAAAAACTTGTAAAATAAAAAATTTTCCAGATGCGTAAAATCTATTCTCATGTAAAAAATGATCAAAACATAGGAATCATTAATACAAAAATTATTTTTTTAACATCAAAGTGTAAGATAATAGATGTTTGATTACTGTTTCTATAACATCAAGGATCGTTGAAGCACTTACTTGCATAAGTAGAACATCAAGTCTAGACACCAAGATCAAAGACCAACCTGTAATTACAAAAATTTGAAAACCATTTCATCTTTAGTTCATGTAATATCATCAGTTGTTTGAAAACCATTTCATCTTTAGTTCATGTAATATCATCAAAGATCAAAGACCAACCTGTAATTACAAAAATTTGAAAACCATTTCATCTTTATTCTTTAGTTCACACAAATCATTAATCAATAATAGATGTAGTCCTACAATTATTTCCATAGAGTCGGTCAGGGGCATTTAGAATACTCATAAATTAGTTTTGGCTCAAGCATTTTAACAAACAGGTGGTGTGCAACCCTGAAAACCCAAACTCAATGTACATCCCTTCTAGATCCATCCGACCCTATCGTCTATAAAGCCAAAATCAAAATGCATTGCTTTTAGATCCATCCCACCATCATCTAATTTGAGCGATTAAAATTAGTGTCACAATTTTAAACAGAAATATACCAAACTGAGATATACAAAATCGAGATTTTTCAAACTAAAAATCTGGTACAGAGAGAGAAGTAGCTACTGGTGGCGGTGGACGGTTGAAGACGTAAAGAGGAGGAGCAATAGCAGCTGAATCCGATCCCACGTGCTACTGGAACGATTTCATACCTCGCGGTTACTGATGGCGGTGGCCGGAGAAGTAGCCACTGGTCGTTTCAGAGCTAGATTTAGACCTGGTGCTTTCTTACTGTGGACATAAGAAGTGGTGGTGCAAGCCACCACCAGAGAATAATGTTATCGGGGAAGTGGAAAGCAGAGCTAGAAGACTCCATCTGCAAATGCCTGCAAGAACAAAAGGTTCGCATAGAAACTTACTTTTTCAATTAATCAGACCGAGAACATGTATTGGCCGATAGCAGTTTCTTCGGAGTTGTGTGCACCACCATATCGGTTTCCTGATGCTCGATCTTAAGAAAGATGGTGAGTGGTTGAACGCAGAAACACACAGACCCAAACACTCAAAAAAGAAGGAAACATGGGAAGAGGCTGGTGACTGGAGGTAGGGAAACGACTTTCGCTTTAGGGTTTGTGTGGAGATGGCGAGGCTAGGCTTAGAGCACCATGAGAGTTGGTATAAAGAGAGACCATTCTCATGTTTGAAATTGAAATATGGATCCTGGTGGTAGCTAATAATGCGTGTTATAGTGAGAAAGCAGAGCTGGTGGTTAAAGGTGGGTGGATGACAGCCTGACGATTAGACGACCGAGAATTGAAAATCAATTTGAATTTCAAACTCAACCATTTCATTCAATTTGAAATTTGAAAAGTCATCCGCCTAAAATTCTTCTCATTAGAGGGTTGTACATAGTCTTAAAATTAAGACTTTATGCAGTAAGATGGTTGTAAGATATGTATGGTTTATATAGTATTATAGATATATATATATATATATATATATATATATATATATATATATATATATATATATATATATATATATATATATATATATATATATATATATATATGAGTAATTGTATTCATTTCTACCTTTTATTCCTACTCATATTCCTACCCATGTGAAATTATGACAAGTGTCACATTTAATAAAACTAATAATATTTTAAGACACATGTCACAATTTCACATGTGTAGGAAAATTAGTAGGAATAAAAGGTAAGAACAAAAACATTTTCGCTATATATATATATATATATATATATATATATATATATATATATATATATATATATATATATATATATATATATATATATATATATATATATATATATATATATATATATATATATATATAAGACGGTGAGATTTTGTAAGACTTGAAGACACATTAATTTAGACGTAAACAAAAAATTGCAAAAGCCGAAGATCGAACCGAATATTTACATTCGAACCGAACCGGCCCGAAAATCGAACCGAACCGAATCAGACCAAAAACGATTAAGATTTTCTAAAAACCGAAGACCGAACCGAATATTTATATTCGGTTGCGGTTCTGTTTGGTTATGTCGGTCTTCGGTTCGGTTCGGTTTTTCATAATCAATAGTAATGTTAGGGGTAAGCATGGTCCGGGGACCGGACCGAGACCGAATTAACATTTTTTAAACCGTGATTTCGTGACTATAAATCGCAAACCGCACTACATAATCTGGTTTACAAAAACTATGAACCACGGACCACACTGCAAAGTTTCAAAACCGCATTATGCAAAGATTATATGTTATTTCTTTTACTTAATAGACTTAATGTAAAATGAATGTAAACCGTATCTTATCGTTAAATACTTAATAACAAACGTAAGTTACAAAAGAAAATTGATTCCGGCATCAAATTGTCGATAGAATAAATTGCAAATGAAATTTGATATATATATATATATATATATATATATATATATATATATTGAAAGGTTTTCTACAACCATGAACCAAATAACCTAAGTTCATATGCAACCTACAAGGATCTATGTTTTCTACTATTGAACATATAATAAAACCTAAAAGCCAATAAAGACATCTAAAGAATAAAACCAGAAAACTAACCTTTAAAATTTCTTGGAAGCAAAGCAGCAAAAATATCCTGACTCAAATGAAGTCACACCCTTAGCCGGGAGGTTTATGGATCGAAATTCAAGAGAGAAAATAATAGAATGAGCAACTGATAATGAGGTCTAGGGGTCCCTATTTATAGGGGACCAAGTGGCAAGGCTAAACCCTAGTCGCAGCCCATTTTTTCGGATTATCTGTACGCGCGCCGCGGCCAAAACGTTTGCGCGCCGCAATTCAACTATTGAATTTGTACGACTTTAATCCCTGACCTCCTGATTAATCTAATTAAAGCCACAGAAATTAATCCAATTAATTTCTGATTAATTATTAATCAAATAATATTATTTCTAATATATTATCTCCATAATATATTAACAAACAATATCTTGATTTATTAGTCATAATAAATCAACCTTTCTCTCTACTTAACTTTCCAACAAACCTCCAGCTATGAGGGCAACCCAAATGGACTATGCTACTATTAATTAGGTAAATACTAATTATTAGTCATGGCTTAGACACCTAATCCAACAGTCTCCCACTTGGATAAGTCTATGACTATAATTACCAATTTAACCTCTAATTAACCAGCACTTTTAGCTTCCTAGAAACCGCTGCCAAATTCTGATCTAATCAGTTCTGTCCATAGATAAGTGATCAGATTATCCTCTGTCCAACAAGATATTTTCAAACTCAAGGCATGGATAAAATCAATCCCGGTCTGACTCACTGTTCCTCGATATCCGATTTGCATATGACTCTTAGACTACCAATTTAGTCCCGGTTGGCCAACCATTTTAGTCAACTTCAAATTCATCGAGAGGCCTACAGATATCTGTTCCCCGTTAGGGTCAAGGGACGAATAAGCTTCGACTCAGATACTTATGTCTTTTACCAGACAAATCACTCACAACAATACGTTTTATAACACCGAGTTACCGATGCGTTTTCGTATTATCAATGAACAACCGTCTAGTAAATCATAACTCATATGTCTTAGCTTAAAGATCAAAAGATATTATTGTCTCAACATTGCTCGTGATGAAATCCATGAAGCAATCCATTGAGCGCGGGTTTATCCAATACTCAAATCTCCATTTCTAAGTACTCACGAATGGTGCAGCAATCCAATTGCAATGTCTAACTCCTTAGACAATCTATTATCAATTCATGACAGTCTTACTTCACACTTACTCCCAAAAGTGTAATCGACTGTGGATATTTGAATAATCCAATTATTCAGGAAGTAAAACATGCAAAATGAAACACAATGATAAAGTATTGACAAAGTAGTAAACCATTACTCATTAATAAATCTCTATTATTAAATCACAAGAGTCAAATACAATACATTGTTACAAGTTTCGAAAACTATCTAATTTACATGAACTTTATATCATCTCTTAATCCAATGCTCCTAGCATGCTGATTATGCTTAACCCTACTCAGAGCCTTTGTCAAGGGATCTGCAGGATTATCTTCCGATGATACCCTCTTTACCACGAGGTGACATTCTTCTACCTTATGCCTTATGTAGTGGTACTTTCTGTCGATATGTCTGGACTTTCCATGGTCTCGCGGTTCCTTTGTCGAGGCGACCGCACCTTCGTTATCGCAGAACAGTTCCACGGGCTCCTGAATACTCGGGACTACTCCAAGGTCACCGATGAAGTTCTTTAGCCAAGCCGCTTCCTTTGACGCTTCACTTGCTGCTATATACTCTGATTCACAAGTAGAATCAGCCACCGTATCTTGCTTGGAACTTTTCCAAGTTACCGCTCCTCCGTTCAGAAGGAATACCCAGCCAGACTGAGACCGACCACTGTCTCTATCCGTCTGAAAACTGGCATCCGTATATCCTTCAACTCTCAATGTATCACTGCCTCCAAGGACTAACACCATGTCCTTTGTCCTTCGCAGATACTTGAGTATATTCTTTACGACTATCCAATGCGCCCTTCCAGGGTTTCCCTGGTACCGACTGACCATGCTCAGAGCAAAGGCCACGTTAGGGCGAGTACACGTCATAGCGTACATGATCGACCCCACAGCCGAAGCATAAGGTACCCGACTCATCTCAGCTATTTCCTCGTCTGTACTCGGACTTTGAGTCTTACTCAGCTTCGCATTACTTTGGATAGGTAGCTCTCCCCTTTTGGAATTTTCCATACTAAACCTCTTTAGTACCTTTTCCAAGTATGTACCCTGACTAAGTCCAATTAGTCTCTTCTTCCTATCTCTCAATATTCTTATCCCAAGAATATAGGTAGCCTCTCCTAGGTCCTTCATGGCGAAACACTTCCCAAGCCAAGCCTTGACATCTTGCAAGGTTGGAATGTCGTTTCCCATGAGCAGTATGTCATCAACATACAGTACCAGAAAGGTCACTATACTCCCACTAGCCTTGACATACACGCAGGACTCATCCTTGCTCCTAGAGAAACCAAACTCTTTTACTTTCTCATGGAAACAAAGATTCCAGCTGCGAGAAGCTTGCTTCAATCCGTAGATTGATCTTTCAAGCTTACACACCTTATTAGGATACTTTGCATCGACAAAACCCTCTGGCTGACTCATGTAAACATTCTCAATCAATTTTCCATTAAGGAAAGCGGTTTTGACGTCCATTTGCCAAATTTCATAGTCATGAAACGCATCTATGGCCAGCATGATCCTAATAGACTTTATCTTGGCTACTGGTGAGAAGGTCTCATCATAATCAACCCCCAGGGTTTGAGTGAAACCCTTCGCAACCAGTCTTCTTCTTGAAGATCCATTTGCATCCGACTGTCTTTCGACCCGGTACATTGTCAACCAAGTTCCAAACTTGATTGTCATACATGGACTTGATCTCGCTATCCATAGCCTCTTTCCACTTGGCAGACTCAGGGCCCGCCACTGCTTCCTGGTAGTTAACTGTTTCATCCAAATTTATCAGTGTCCTATCACTGACAAACGTGTCCCCATCCGAAGTTATATGGAAACCATAAAACTCGGGTGGCATGCTAACCCTACCGGAGCGCCTAAGGGGTAAGGATACATCAGTCGGACCAACAGGAACTTCTTCCTCATGTTGGTTGCTAGTTTCTCTTAAGGTTGCGTCATCTGATGGCTCTTGAATTTCTTCAAGATCAATGGTACTCCCACTGTCCTCTTGGAATATGAGCTCTCTCTCTCGAAAGACTGCTTGTCTAGCTACAAAGACCACGTCCTCGCTCGGTCTGTAGAATAGATATCCAAAGGATTGTTTGGGATAACCAAGGAAGAAACACCTTTCACTTCTGTCTGCGAGTTTGTCTTGAGTCTCTCGTCTAACGAAAGCCTCACAACCCCAGACCTTGATATGTGCCAATGAGGGAACTTTCCCTGTCCACATCTCATGAGGTGTTTTAGCAACCTTCTTAGTTGGGAGAAGATTGAGGATATGGGCGGCAGTCTCTAAGGCATACCCCCAGAAGTGAATGGGAAGTGAAGCTCGACTCATCATGGAACGAACCATGTCCAGCAGGGTTCGGTTATGCCTCTCCGCAACACCGTTCAACTGTGGTGTCCTGGGAGGTGTCAACTGCGAAACTATTCCGCATTCCTTTAGATAGTCTAGGAACTCGATACTTAGATACTCTCCGCCTCTGTCGGACCTGAGCATCTTTATCTTCCTGCCTAATTGATTTTCTACCTCGTTCTTAAACTCTTTGAACTTTTCAAAGGTGTCCGACTTGTGTTTGATCAAGTAGATATAACCGTATCTACTAAAATCGTCGGTAAAAGTCACGTAGAACTGCGTGCCATCCTTTGTGGTTGATCTGAATGGACCACACACATCCGTGTGAAGGATGTCCAGTAGACCCTCACCTCTTTCAAAGGACCCTTTGAAAGGCGATTTAGTCATCTTGCCCAACAGACAAGATTCGCATACATCATCTGACCTGAGGTCGAATGATTCAAACACTCCATTTTTTTGGAGTTGGGCGATGCGTTTCTTGCTGATGTGCCCGAGCCGACTATGCCACAAACATGCATTTTCTACACCACTAGTAGAATCAATGTAATTTACACTTTGTCCTAAATTGTCAACACATTCAACAGTTTCATACACACAATGCGTGAAATGAAATAATTTTATTATCAAAAGAAAATTGAAATCCTTGTCTGAACAATGCGTGAAATGAAATAATGTTTCTTGCCATTTCTGGCGAATAGCAACAATTAAATAACTCTAAGCTAACATCACTACTAAGCACTAAACTATAAACGTCGATCTTGGTAACAGGGGACGATCTCCTATTGCCCATGATCAGGTTCAGTCTACCATGCTCCACCTCCCTGCTTTCCTTTAGGCCCTGCAGATCAGAACAAATGTGAAAACCACATCCTGTATCAAGGACCCAAGAACTAGAAGATGGTGAGTTTTTAGAGATAGTGTATATACCTGCTGTCGATGGCTTTACCTTCCCATCCTTGACATCCTGCAAGGATTTAGGGCAGCTTCTCTTCCAATGTCCCTTCTCTTTGCAATAAAAAACAGTTGGCTTCATCGGGGTTGGCCACACAAGGAATGTGGGAAGACTTGGTTCTCGAGCCATTGCTGGATGACCCGACTTGAACCTTTTCCCTCCAATTTTGCTTGGGAGGGCCCTTCCTTTTCTTTCCTTTGCCACTTCCAATGGCTAAGACGGGCTGATTAACCGAGGGTACACTTTTACCCTTCATCCCGTCCTCAGCAGTCCGAAGCATACGATGTAATTCAGTCAGGTTAGCCTGATTGTTGTTCAAATGGTAAGCCAGCCTGAACTGGTCATAAGAACTCGGCAAGGAGTTAAGCACAATGTCAACGGCCAACTCCTCGTTCACAGGCATCGCAAGCTTCCTGAGCCGCTCCACGTAACCTTGCATTCTTTGTACATGAGCGTAGATGGACTCTCCATCTTTAGGTTTGTTGTTCGTGAAGTCTTTGACCACCTCGCACCTCTCGATGCGCTCTTGCTTGTGGAACTTTTTCGCAAGCTCCTTGTGCATCTCAAAGGGCTAGTAGTCTTCGCATATCCTTTGCAATTCGGGGTTCATTGTGGCGATCATGATGCAGGCCACTTTGGTCACATCATCAAAATGTTTTTCGTACGAGGCAATTTCCTCGGGAGTAGCAGTTTCAGGGTCAATATCGACAAGCTCGGTCTCGAGAACATACTCTTTGTTCTCGTACCTCAGAGCCATCTTGATATTTCTAATCCAGTCATTGTAGTTTGTCCCGTTCAGTTGAACCTTGGAACATAATGAGAGGATTGAGGTAACACTGGAGTTTGAGTGGGGAGCGGATTGATCAGCAGAAGACATCTATAAAAGAAGGTAAGTTTAATTAGATACTTGTCGTTCCTTATAATAACCCAATATAAAATAAGGCTAGGATCCAACTATAACAATTTACAAACTAGAAGAGGGATGCCGTAATCTATTTGCAAATTTTATAAAGGTAGGCGAATGACGATTCAGCCAATTCCACCGCGGAAAATATAATCTTATTATAAATGGAATTCCTAGTTTCTTTTGAGATTTATTGAACTGTTCAATAGCATGTTTAATCTCAGATATGCCCCACCATTTATGACTGGGATGCCGAGGATCACAAACCGGGTGTGAATAACCATGCAAATTGGCTTGGTACTCTCGGGGTCCATTACCATCTCAGATTGTTGTGCCAGTAAACCACACACGCTCCATCAACAATGATAACACCCAAGACACCCATTGCCACTCTTTATGAACCCCCATTGGTGTGTCGGTAAACCACACACGCTCCACCAACGTTTCATAAAGTGCAATGTGCAATTTCATGGGTTAGCATCAAATTCACATTTTTTCTAAGGTAACTAGATTTGGATTTTTTTAAATGGTTCTAGTACTTTGATCATTATACTTTTAATGATTAAGCGGTCCTATCAAAACTGTTCGGCTAGCGACCCTCCACTGATCAGGCGAGCGGTGGGCGAAAGTGTTCACCCATTAGACCGTCATTTTATAGGCAGCCTCCTTATACTCACTTTATAGATCAGCTTCGTGAATGAGGCCTACTATTGAATTGACTGACCAATTTTATCTTATACATATAGTATTAACAATTAATAACATATATAAGATGTATTTTAAAACTCTTTAAAATATTCCAGGTTTATCTTTTAATTTTACGAATTTAATTATTAAATTTAAAATTAAATTAAACCTTTAAAATTCGATTTAATTATCCTTTAATTAACAATTAATTAAAATAATTAAATCTTAATATTTTAAACATTTAAAATATTTTTTTCGGATTTAATCCTTAATTTTCGCAAATTCTAAAATTAATTAAATCCTTTGAATTATCTTTTAATTAACAATTAATTAAATTAATTCAAATGTAGATAGGTTTATCCAAATTAATCAAATTAATTAAAACCTATCCTAAACCCCATAGATTTCGATTTCAAGAAATGGGTTTAAGGTTATCCATTTAATTAACCAATTAAAGTTACCAAAAATAGAAAACCTCCTAAAACCCTAATAGGCCAAATCGAAAATCACTAAGGGAGGAATTAGGGTTTCCAAAACCCTAATCCAAAAAGTCGATCCACATGAAATTAGGGTTTATAAGCTTTAAACCCCAATTTTAGGAAAAACAGTTATAACCATTCAACAAGAAAACAAACAAAAGCTCTGATACCACTGAAAGGTTTTCTGCAACCATGAACTAAATAACCTAAGTTCACATGCAACCTATAAGGATCTATGTTTTCTACTATAGAACATATAATAAAACCTAGAAGCCAATAAATACATCTAAAGAATAAAACCAGAAAACTAACCTTTAAAATTTCTTGGAAGCAAAGCAGCAAAATATCCTGCCTCAAATGAAGTCACACCCTTAGCCGGGAGGTTTATGGATCGAAATTCCAGAGAGAAAATAATAGAATGAGCAACTGATAATGAGGTCTAGGGGTCCCTATTTATAGGGAACCAAGTGGCAAGGCTAAACCCTAGCCGCAGCCCATTTTTCCGGATTATTTGTACGCGCGCCGCGGCCAAAACGTTTGCGCGCCGCGTGCTGCAATTCAACTATTGAATTTGTACGACTTTAATCCCTAACCTCCTGATTAATCTAATTAATGCCACAGAAATTAATCCAATTAAAATATGATTAATTATTAATCAAATAATATTATTTCTAATATATTATCTCCATAATATATTAACAAACAATATCTTGATTTATTAGTCATATAATAAATCAACCCTTTCTCTCTACTTAACTTTCCAACAAACCTCCAGCTATGAGGGCAACCCAAATAGACTATGCTACTATTAATTAGGTAAATACAAATTATTAGTCATGGCTTAGACACCTAATCCAACATATATATATATATATATATATATATATATATATATATATATATATATATATATATATATATATATATATATATATACATATATATATATATATAATTAATAATATACAATTTAATTCAATTTACAATATTTAATTGCAAAGATGTTCACTGTTCCTGTGAAAATCAATAATTATTTTATTTTACTTTTTAACCTTAAGCAATAATAATAACATATTTATAAATATTAAAATATAATAAATATGACTTTTATATTATATGTAATAGCAAAAGATAGGACATGAGAGGACATTGTTACAGGTGATAGGCGAGGGGGGGGAGATATACAGAATTAGCTAATAGCAAAAGATGGGACATGAGAGGACATTGTTACAGGTGATAGGCAAGAGGGGGAGATATACAGAATTAGCCATTTGGGGGTTATTGATCCTATGATGTGTTATTGTAGGGTGTTAATAACAACACCCTGTAATAAAGTCAAATTGTAGTCAGCCTTGTGTTTTACTGTTTCCACTATAAAATAATATCTCATCTATCTCTTGAACATAAAAGGTTGACCATTAATGGTGGTTAAAACAAACCAATCACGAACTTTCCTCCAAATGTTGCCCTAATTCAAGCAATTAGGGAAAAAAAAACTTCCAAACTGAAAGCTTAAAAGAACCCATGAAAGAGTTACAAGGAGTGGAGACGACTTCAGATCAGAGAAAACTCGCCAATGGAACTAGAAAATGAAGAGAAAAGTAAGTACCTTAATCGGAGCAGGAGCAGCAAAATTTGATCGGAGATTGAAAATGGAGTAGAGTAGGAGGGTGGGGTAGAAACCATGAACTCATGAAGTGTAAGAGGAGGCTTTTTTTTCAATTCTTTGATTTTTAATCAAATTTTCGCTTCTATTTCAATTCTCATTTTAACATAAATTTTTCATTTTCCATCATTTCTCTATAATAAAAATAACATTAAAATAATGAAAAGAGAACCAATTTTTTCTAAATTCTATATTATCCGAACATATATTACTACTATCTTTATTTTTGCTATTTTTATTTAACAGTCCGTGTAGTACACGGGTTTTAACCTAGTTACTACTAATAAAGTAATCATTTTTTGCCACTTGTAAACTTTTCTAAACTTTATTTTGCCACATGTCACCATATTAGAACACTTTCAACTTCAAATACCGCATAAACACAGTCCGTTAATATCTCATGTAATCAATTTCTAAACGTAACCTTATTGATAAGCACGATCACATAAAATCCGCTACATAATTCTATCCGGATACTATCGTCTCGCTTTTCCCCTAAATCTCGGTCCATTCCACTCTTCAAAATTTGAATTCTGATTCCTTACTCTTCGTCTCTCCCTCTCGCTTCTGTTTCATCTTTATCTTCATTTTGACTTTCCCACGTAAGGTTCAGTCCCAAAACCACGATGGTGAGATCTTCATGTTTCCTTCTATTTTGGGAAACCGATTATCTAGATTCATATCAATATGTGCTTCAAATTCTACGGTAGACTGTTTATTGTTACTCTACTTTGTAGATATGCGTTACCATTGAGTTTGTATGTCAAATTAAATATCACATTATGAAACTTTGACTTGCACGTTAGATTTTTGATAAAATGTCTGAATAAAATAAATCAATGTAAAATGAAATCTTACTATTGAGTTTTGAATTTATATTGATATTTTGGAGGATATAAGTTGGTGTATATGAGCGTTCTTAATTACCAAAGACTAGGAGAAGTTCATATGCATAATAATTGGTATCATTAACAGAGGAAGAAGCCCAGATGCGACTCAAACATGTTGACATCGGTTGCAATGGTAATACTCAATTCCCTATCTCTTGATATTGATAATTTGAATTGTACTAGTTTATCTTAAGACTACATTGCTTGATTTTTTAACTCAGCATGTCTGTTCTTGGTGCTCCTTCTATTTGGTACCTTTCCTTTGCTATGATTTTGATAGTAGGTTTGTAGAGGAAAAAATCATTCCATATCCAGTAAATTCTTTTGGCGATTGTGATATCTAACTTGTAAAATTTATATATTTTACTCTTCATTTTTCATTTTTTAGATTTTGTACCTTTGAAAGAGACACCGATGAAAGAGTGAAAAGACGACTAGGAAGGTATACTAATCTTTGGATATTTGAAACCTGAACTTTAATGTTTTTTAATTTCTTAACTTTTATTTTTAAACTCAGGTTTCTGGTTGTTATTTTTTATTTTATATCCTTGACATCCTCTTCCTTGGTCCTATTTAATATTGAGTAAAGATTGCTTAATATTGATAGAAAGCTATGATAGGAAAAGAAAATAAGATATGGACTGTGTGTGGTTCTGTGTATATGTATGCCTTTGTGTGTGGTTTTGTTTGTGTGTGTAAGTGGTTTTGTGTAAGACCCGGTTCCCGAAATGACATAGTTCAGATTTTAGGAAAATGGATTTGGGATGATTTGGTGATAACGCTGCTATCTATAAAGATAACGACACTATTTAGCATTATTATCTATCTCAACCTCATCTTCATGTCCATACCACTAGACCTCAATGTTCCTTTTCATTTGTGCAACAAATGCTTTCTCCGCATTGTCCTTTTCACGATATTGTCTAGCCTTCTTAAGAAAGTGTGCTTCATCTTTGACTTTCTACTTCCTAGGAGCCTTGCAATATTTGGCAAGGTGGTTTGGACCCTAACAGTTATGGCAAAAATAGGTTTGCCATCAGAAGGCGGTTTGTAAGAATGGTGGTTTTTCAGTAGTTGGTAAGTTTTGACTGGTTGGGTATTATGTCTGGCATTTGGTATTTTGGAGTAAGAATTATGGGTGAGAGTTATGGTTAGTTCTTCATGGTTGGTAACATGAACGTTTGACTATATAATTCGTTTTGTATGGCTTGTTGGATCTGGGATAAATGGGTGAAATACGATTGAACTTGAGACTGATATATGTCACAGCCTATCGGTAACCTTATTCTTTTCATCATCACTCTAACTTTGTGGTTGCTGAATGTACATAATATCTGGTTGATATGTCTTGTGTCGAGGCGTTGATGAAAGAGTCTCTCCGGAAGGAGTTTGAGCAACAAGTGCTAGTGGTCCACCAGCCTCCTGATTCTGCTTCAAGACAGAAGACTCATGACCATTAGATCTCCATAGAGATCACAAAAGACATGTGTTTTATATTACCATTGCCCTGAATAATCATGTTGATGGTAACCTAGTTTCTACCTAGATCATCTAAAAACTTGAGATTTGTTCCTAAGTTGGCTTAATAGCTCTAGAGTTAGACATTCGTGTCATTATAAGAGCAAATCTACGATAAGCGTTGTGAAGAGTCTCGTTAGGAAGAGCAGCAAAATTGTTAAACTCGTTTAAAACAGATGTGAATTTTTTATATTTTGCTTGTTTAGATCCTTCAAACATATTTTGTAAAGTAACCTATATTTGTTGAGCAGTAGCGCAGTTTTGAATGATATCAAAAATTTTAGGGCGAATACCACAAGATAGTTCAGTGAAAGCAATTTGATCGTTTTCGAGTTTTTCCATATCAAAAGCAGTTAGACGTCCCCTGACTGGAACTTCGCTAAGTGCACCTTTCGTATCATCAGCTCGGGGAGCAAAGAGCACATGGGGACCTTGTGATAGGTTTTCTATACCCTAGAACAAGCAAACATGTGAACGGAAAACACACAAAAGTTCTTAGGCTAGTAGTAACAATTACTAAAAACCTACAAGGAAGCTACTTATTGACAATTTATAACTATAAGAGGGTTTAAGAATACCAACCTTTAGCAAAACTGATTTGATTGAAGAACCCTTGTGTAGATCAAATCCCAAGCTAATGAAGGTAGTACCAAAAAAAGAACACGTCTAATGGTTCACACCCAATAAGTCCAAATTATAAGGTTAATTTGTTATTTAAGAAAGATCGCTATAAAACCCTAGAGATGGATTATAGACTATACTGGAGAGAAGAGAACAATTTTAGTGAGAGTGCTCTGGAAAAGTGGCGCAGACTTTTGTTGGATTTGGTGTCTAAGCCATGACTTATAAATTGTATTTATCTTGTTAATAGAAGCAAAGTCCATTTGGGTTGCCCTCATAGCTGGAGGTTTGGCAGAAAGTTCAGTAGAGAGAAAGGTTGATTTATTAAATGTTTAATAAATCAATAGAAATAAAATAAATAGTTTATTAATATATTATAGTGATAATATATTAATTAGAAACTATATTAATTAATTAGAAATTAATCTAGAATTAATTGGATTTAATTTAGTGATTAATTTAATTAATTAAAAGTGCAGGGACTTGTTTCGTAATTATTCAATAGTTGAATATTGACTAGCCAGTGGGAGTTCATAGGTGGCGAGATTTTGTGGAGCCTCCACATAAATCTCGAAACCCTAATTAGGGTTTAGAAGAAGCCTTGTCCATTTGATAAAAGGCTTGTCAAAGTTAGGCTCTAGGGTTTAAGCTATACCACCTGGAAACTATAAATAGGGAACCCCTTGGGAACCCTAATACCCTGCGCCAACTTGCACTCTGTCTCTCTGGAATTCTGCTGCTTCTCCTCTTGCTTGGGTGTGACACCATTTGAGGCAGGACAACTATGCTGCTAGCTTCTAGGTCAAAATCAAAGGTTGGTTTTCTTATCCAAATTCTTTAGAAAATTATTGTTGGCATTCTATGTTTTTGTAACACCCGACTTATTAACCAAAAACACCCCAAATTTTTTTTTTCATTTTTCAAACCAAATATTTTACAAACAAACCGAAAGTAGGGGGTATTAGTTAATACAATACGAGTATAAGAGTATCACGAAGTACAATACATAATATATTATACATTCTTCAAGCCGGATCGTTACTTCAAATACTAAGTCCTCAGTCACGGACTTTATCCTTTCCCTTCGCGGGATCACGCTCACCTGCAGGGACATATCAAATAAACGGTGAGCTATAAAGCCCAATGAGTAATCAAATCAGAATAACATGTATAAGAATAAAATTCTCTATACAAAGTCAAATATGTATTATCATGCAATACAAAATCAAATATGGCTCACGGGTTAGCCCGCTGTTGCCTTGGCTCACGGGTTAGCCCGCTGTTGCCTAGACTCACGGCTTATCCGGTCTTGTCTATGTAAATCCGACTCATCAAAATAAACTGTGGCTCACGGGTTAGCCCGCTGTTGCCTAGACTCACGGGTTAGCCCGCTGTTGTCTATATAACAGTTTACATAGATATATTGACTCACAGTTCCGTTCTTGTCTATAACAGACTCACGGTTTATCTGGTCTTGTCGTATATTAAATCATATAATCTGTCAAAATTTGTCCCCAAAATCATTTCCATCTGCAACTGCTCTTTTAACCAATATCACACCGGATAACAGTGAGATTACTCACCTGAAGGTTTGCTACAACTAGCGTTTGTTGTTCCTTGCCTTGAAATAAAATCCGTAGGATTTTGTCCCGTACCTATAATTCCATTTATTATCAAAATGATTATAGGTTAATAACCATTCCAATTAACTCTAATACAATAGAGTTCAATGCAATATCATTATAAACAATGCCTAGTTAATAAACTTTCCGTTTACTAACTTTTTATGAATTTTACTATTCACCGAGGCATTCGAATCGATCTACAGTGCCCCCGAGGGGTCGAAAACTCAATATAAATATTTTCCCAAACTTTTCAGACCATAACGAGCCTACGGTTCAAATTTGAGCTAAATCGGACAAGCCAAGCAAAAGTTAGTATTTTTGATCCCCTGCCTGGCCCCTGCCTGGAGGGCGCACTGCGCCAGGGTCAGGGCGCACTGCGCCTGGGCGTACCCCGCCTGGCTCCTGGGCGCACTGCGCCTAGCGGCAGTGCAGGTCCCCTGGCCAGTCGCGATTTATGCACTGTAGCTTGCAGATTTGGTCCATAAGTTCTTAATGTTGTTCTTTATCGTTTGGGGTTTGTTCCTAGGCTTAAACCTTACATTTTGACAAGGTTTTCAACCATCAAAACCCACCCAAACAATCATATGAAGAATTAGGGTTCTTATTTCTAACAACCCCAAAACTTCAAATTCATCAATTATAACAATCTACTTCCATTTTCTTTAGTTAAGTCCTTACTAGCATGACTTAATGGGGGTATTACATCAATTTAAACACCCAATCATAACTGTAATTGCAGTTCTTGAGTTCTACAAAACTCATCAAGAACAACTAGTCAAGAGCTTGGAAAACTTACCTCCAAACTTCCAATTCTACCCTTTTAATGCTATAATCCAATTTGCAAACTTCAATCTTCAAGAACCTTCAAGTTTTCTGCAGAATTTCAGCCCCTAGAACACTCCCGTAACTCACAAAAATCTGCACAAGTGTTTTCTTATATACCTCCACAATTTACATTTTGGTCCTTGAAGTTGCATTTTTAGGGCTTTTGCCACAATTTACACCATTTATGACACAAATTCAGACTTTTTAACATTTTAAGTCCAAAACTTAAAATATTATTACAAAACAAGTCCTTTTCTGTCCAAAAGACCAAATTACCCTTTTGAGGTAAAATGACCAATTTGCCCTTTTATTATAATTATATAATAAACATGTTTTGGCGTTACAAATTCTCCCCTCCTTTAAGAGATTTCGTCCACGAAATCATACAAAAAGTTGAGGATATTTCTCCCTCATTTTACTTTCGGTCTCCCACGTCATGTCGGAACCTTTGTGATGACGCCAAAGGACTTTCACCATGCTGATCTTCTTATTTCGCAGCTGTCTTGTCTTGCGATCTAACACCCGCTCGGGTTGTTCCGGGTATCTCAACTTTTCATCCACCTCAATTTCAGCAAGAGGTATATGTTGAGACTTGTCAAACAGAGTTTTCCTCAAATGGGACACATGGAATACATCATGTATACCATGAAGTTCGTCAGGTAACTCTAATCGATACGCTACGGCTCCAACTCTTTGGGATATACGGAAAGGTCCAATGAAGCGAGGACTCAACTTCCCTTTCTTCCCAAAACGAATTAAGCCTTTCCAAGGGGATACTTTGAGCATTACCATATCTCCTACTTGGAATTCTATCGGTTTCACTCGTTTGTCTGCGTACTTTTTCTGTCTATTCTGAGCTACCTTCAAATTTTCGCGTATCAGTTTGATCTTTTCTTCGGTCTATGCTACAATTTCGGGTCCAGCCAACAGCTTTTCCCCAACTTCAGTCCAGCAGGTCAGGGTACGGCACGGTGCTCCATACAAGGCTTCATACGGGGCCATCTGAATGCTGGAATGATAGCTGTTATTGTACGCGAATTCTACTAAAGGCAAATGATCTTCCCAGCTTCCACCGAAGTCAATGATACAAGTTCTCAACATATCTTCCAAAGTCTGGATTGTTCTTTCACTCTGACCATCGGTCTGCGGGTGATATGCGGTACTCATAAGTACTTTTGTACCCAATTGCTTTTGAAGACTCTGCCAAAAATGGGAAGTAAATCTGCTGTCTCGGTCCGATACAATCGATGCTGGTAATCCATGTCGACAAATTACCTCATCAATGTAGATTTTCGCCAATTGATCTACTCTGTACTTTTCTTTATATGGTATGAACTGTGCCGATTTGGTCAATCGATCAACAACCACCCATATAGAATCATAACCTCGCGGTGTCCGCGGCAACTTTGTCACAAAATCCATGGTAATATGGTCCCATTTCTTCTCTGGAACCGGCAATGGTTGTATTTCCCCGTACGGTTTCTGATGGTTTGACTTAACTTGCAGACAAGTGAAACATCTTTCCACATATCTTCCAATGTCCCTCTTCATTCCAGGCCACCAATACATCGGTTTTAACGTCCGATACATCTTGGTACTGTCCGGATGAACTGCATAACGACTATAGTATGCATCTTCTAGAAGCAAGTTCCGCGCCTCTCCTTGTTTTGGGACCCATATTCGACCTCTGAAGGTCTTCAATTTCTGAGCATTTTCTTTCAGATGCTTCAAATATCCAATCATTCTTTCGCTTTTTACATTCTTCGGTTTACACGTTTCTTCTTGTGCTGAACGAATCAATTCTGGTAACCGGCTTGCTACACCCATGCACGCGGATGTAATTTTTAAAGAAGCTTCTTTTCGGCTTAAAGCATCAGCCACCACGTTCGCCTTGCCAGGGTGGTACTGAATTTCACAATCAAAGTCTTTAAGTAGATCCATCCACCTTTGCTGTCTCATATTAAGCTCTTTTTGATCAAAGAGGTACTTCAGGCTCTTGTGATCCGTGTAAATGACAAATTTTACACCGTATAAATAGTGCCTCCACAGCTTCAATGCTAGAACCACCGCGGCTAATTCCAGATCATGAACTGGATATTTCTTTTCAGCATCTTTTAATTGGCAGGACGCATAGGCTATGACTCGACATTTCTGCATTAGTACACACCCAAGACCAATTCTAGAAGCATCGCTGTAGATCACATACTCTTCTCCGCTTTGTGGTAAAGCCAACACCGGTGCTTCACATAAAGCTTGTTTCAACTTCTGGAATGCTTCTTGCTGCTTTTTGGCCCATGTGAACTTTTCACCTTTCTTAGTTAACTTGGTCAACGAAGCAGCTATCGAAGAAAAATTTTCGACAAATCTTCTATAATAGCCTGCTAAACCAAGGAAACTTCGTATTTCAGTTGGACTCCGGGGCGGTTCCCACTTCATCATGGCTTCGACCTTTGCTGGATCTACTTTCACCCCTTCGGCATTGATTACATGACCAAGAAATCAAACTTCTCTTAGCCAGAAATCACACTTGGAGAATTTCGCATACAGCTTTTCTCGGCGAAGCAACTCCAACACTTGTCGCAGGTGCACTTCATGTTCGGCTTGGCTTCGCGAATACACCAAGATGTCATCAATAAACACTATCACCGAGGTATCAAGGAACGGACGACACACTCGGTTCATGAGATCCATGAATACGGCTGGAGCATTGGTTAACCCAAAAGGCATTACCAAAAACTCATAATGACCGTATCTCGTTCGAAAAGCTGTCTTCGGGATGTCTGACTCCCTTATCTTCAACTGGTGATAACCCGACCTCAGGTCAATCTTGGAAAAGTAGGACGCACCTTGTAGCTGGTCAAACAAGTCGTCTATTCTGGGTAGTGGGTACTTGTTCTTCATCGTGATCTTGTTTAACTCCCGATAGTCAATACACATGTGCATTGACCCATCCTTCTTCTTAACAAACAGGATAGGGGCTCCCCAAGGCGATGTACTCGGTCTGATGAAACCCATGTCTAACAATTCTTCTAGTTGCTTTCGCAGTTCCACCATCTCTGAAGGTGCTAATCGATATGGAGCTCGGGCAACAGGTGCAGCTCCCGGAATTAGTTCAATCGTGAACTCAACCTGTCGATCTGGTGGCAACCCTGGAAGTTCGTCTGGAAACACATCTGGGAACTCGTTCACCACATTCACATTCGCTACTCCCACTTTAATCGGTTGAGCCACCGATATCTATGCCAAATAAGACATCCCTCCCTTACTAATACAGCTTCGGGCCTGAGCAAAGGAAATAACTGGCATTCTCAACCGAGGTCGTTCACCGTGAATCTTCATCCATTCCCCCTCCGGTGACAAGACTGTAATGTTTTTATTTCTGCAATCCATGTTAGCATAATTCGTTGCCAACCAATCCATACCCACAATTACACCAAATTCATTGGTAGTCATCGACTTCAAATCTATAGGGAAAACGGTCCCGTAGATTTTAAGCTGACAACCTTCCAGGAGTTCGGAAACCCAAACATATCTGCCGTCCGCTATAGCCACTTCTAAACTTTCATCCATTAGGGTTAACGGTACATTCAGGCGAGGCAACAAAGACTCCGATACAAAACAGTGTGTTGCTCCTGGATCAAATATAACATATACATGTATGGTATTGAGAGTAAAAACAGTGTGTTGCTCCTGGATCAAAACAGTATGGTATTGAGAGTAAAAATACCTGTAACCACATCCGTCTTCTCACGGGCTTCTTCCACGGTCATCTGGAAAGCTCGCGAGGCCACTGGTCGTCCCCTGTTCTTCGGCTCTTCTTTCTTTCCCACTTGATCATCTCTGGGTCTTTCACTGTATACACCAGATTTCAGTTGGGGACAATTCAGGCGAATATGATCCGTAGCCCCGCATTGGAAACACCTACGGTCCGCCGGACAGTCCCGTGTAGGATGACCCGTTTTTCCACAATTTCGGCAGCTAACTGACCCGGTATCACTACGACAACTGCCCGTGTGTCTTTTTCTGCATTTTCACACCACTTTCCTTCGTCTTTCTGGCCTTTTCCCCTAGACCCGGATTGTTGCGACTTTTTCTGAGGCGTCCAACCTTGGTCTTCCGCCTTTCGTTTCGTTTCAACAACTTTCTTTTCGTTTTCTTGTCGCTTTAATTCTGTTTCTCTTTCTGTGGCCCGATCCACCACTTGCCGGAAAGTAGGTAATTTCAACGGTTGCACGATTTCCCTGATTCGGGTCGTCAACCCCCAGACATATTTATCGATCTTTCTCTTTTCAGTATAGATGTGGTGTTCCGCAAACCTAGCTTTCTCTAGAAAGCTAAGAGTATAATCCTGAACAGATCGGGAACCCTGTTCCAAGTGTAGGAATTCATCCTCCAATTGCTTTATCGCTAATTCAGAACAGTATTCTTCATTGAACTTATTCTTGAACTGTTCCCACGGTACTGATTCGGTTGGATCAAGATTCAAAGACTTGTATTAAATCTGCCACCAGTGTAGTGCACCGCTGGTGAGTTGGTTCGTGGCAAATTCTACTTTATCGTCATCCGCACATTTGCTTACTCGGAACACCTTCTCGATATGCATGATCCATTCCATAGCTTTGACTGGATCATCTGTCCCCGAGAATTCCTTTGGTTTACAACCAAGGAAGGATTTATACGTACACCCAACTTTCTTTATCGAGGCTTCCCCACCTTGAGTTTCTTTTACTGCCCGGGCACGACTTTCTCCCTGGCTTTCATCTTCTGGCTGCCTCTCATGAACACTTTTTGCAGCCTCTTCAGTAGGATCAGGATTGGCACTCGGATTAGGATTGGCACTCGGGTTGGGGTTATTCGTTAATGCAGGCATCATCTGCCTAACCACTTCTTCCACTATCGTCCGAATATCAGGTGGATTTTGTCCCACCGGTTCCCGTGCTGGTGCTCTTCGCCCAACAGAGCCGCGTGACCTAGCTGGTCCACTTCTTGCAGTTCCACGCGAATTCACACCAGTGGGATTGCTTCGTGTATTTCTCATACTTCAAAATTTCAGCAAACCGTTAGATTACATATATAATAACAAACTTATATATATCTTGAAAGGTTTTCTGCAAACCATGAACTAAATAACCTAAGTTCACATGCAAGCTATAAGGATCTATGTTTTCTTCTAATTGAACATATAACAAAACCTAGAGGCCATAAGAAAATTAAATAAAAGAATAAAATTAGAAAAACCAACCTTTTAGAATATTTCTAGAAGCTGAGCAGCAAAAATATCCTGCCTCAAATGAGATCACACCCAAGCCGAGAGGATTATGGATCGAAATTCCAGAGAGAAAATAATAGAATGAGCAAGCGATAATGAGGTCTAGGGCTCCCTATTTATAGGGAACCAAAGGGTAAAGCTAGAAACCCTAGCCGCAGCCCATTTTCCGGATTACCTTTACGCGCGTCGCGGCCAAGTCATTTGCGCGCCGCGCGCCGCAATTCAACTATTGAATTCGTACGAATATGTACGCGCATCACGCCCTTTATATTTGCGCGCCGCGCGCCGCAATTCAACTATTGAATTTGTACGACTTTAATCCCTGACCTCCCGATTAATCTAATTAATGCCACAGAAATTAATCCAATTAATTTCTGATTAATTATTAATCTAATAATATCATTTCTAATTAATATATTATCTCCATAATATATTAACAAACAATATCTTGATTTATTAGTCATATAATAAATCAACTCTTTCTCTCTACTTAACTTTCCAACAAACCTCCAGCCATGAGGGCAACCCAAATGGACTGTGCTACTATTAATTAGGTAAATACTAATTATTAGTCATGGCTTAGACACCTAATCCAACAGTCTCCCACTTGGATAAGTCTATGACTATAATTACCAATTTAACCTCTAATTAACCAGCACTTTTAGCTTCCTAGGAATCGCTGCCAAACTCTGATCTAATCAGTTCTGTCCATAGATAAGTGATCAAATGATCCTCCGTCCAACAAGATATTTTTTCAGACTCAAGACATGGATAAAAATCAATCTGGTCTGATTCACTGTTCCTCGATATCCAATTTGCATATGACTCTTAGACTACTAATTTAGTCCCGGTTGGCCAACCATTTTAGTCAACTTCAAATTCATCGAGAGGCCTACAGATATCTGTTCCCCGTTAGGGTCAAGGGACGAATAAGCTTCGACTCATATACTTATGTCTTTTATCAAACAAATCACTCACAACAATACGTTTTATAACACCGAGTTACCGATGCGTTTTCGTATTATCAATGAACAACCGTCTAGTAAATCATAACTCATATGTCTTAGCTTAAAGATCAAAAGATATTATCGTCTCAACATTGCTCGTGATGAAATCCATGAAGCAATCCATTGAGCACGGGTTTATCCAATACTCAAATCTCCATTTTCAAGTACTCACGAATGGTGCAGCAATCCAATTGCAATGTCTAACTCTTTAGACAATCTATTACCAATTCATGACAGCCTTACTTCACACTTACTCCCAAAAGTGTAATCGACTGTGGATGTTTGAATAATCCAATTATTCAGGAAGTAAAACATGCAAAATGAAACACAATGATAAAGTATTGACAAAAGTAGTAAACCATTACTCATTAATAAATCTCTATTATTAAATCACAATAGTCAAATACAATACATTGTTACAAGTTTCGAAACCTATCTAATTTACATAAACTTTATATCATCTCTTAATCCAATGCTCCTAGCATGCTGATTATGCTTAATCCTACTCAGAGCCTTTGTCAAGGGATCTGCAGGATTATCTTCTGATGATACCCTCTTTACCACGAGGTGACCTTCTTCTACCTTATGCTTTATGTAGTGGTACGTTCTGTCGATATGTCTGGACTTTCCATGGTCTCGCGGTTCCTTTGTCAAGGCGACCGCACCTTCGTTATCGCAGAACAGTTCCACGGGCTCCTGAATACTCGGGACTACTCCAAGGTCACCGATGAAGTTCTTCAGCCAAGCCGCTTCCTTTGACGCTTCACTTGCTGCTATATACTCTGATTCACAAGTAGAATCAGCCACCGTATCTTGCTTGGAACTTTTCCAAGTTACTGCTCCTCCGTTCAGAAGGAATACCCAGCCAGACTGAGACCGTCCACTGTCTCTATCCGTCTGAAAACTGGCATCCGTATATCCTTCAATTCTCAAGGTATCACTACCTCCAAGGACCAACACCATGTCCTTTGTTCTTCGCAGATACTTGAGTATATTCTTTACGGCTATCCAATGCGCCCTTCCAGGGTTACCCTGGTACCGACTGACCATGCTTAAAGCAAAGGCCACGTCAGGGCGAGTACACGTCATAACGTACATGATCGATCCCACAGCCGAAGCGTATGGTACTCGACTCATTTCAGCTATTTCCTCGTCTGTACTCGGACTTTGAGTCTTACTCAGCTTCGCATTACTTTGGATATGTAGCTCTCCCTTCTTGGAATTTTCCATACTAAACCTCTTTAGTACCTTTTCCAAGTATGTACCCAGACTAAGTCCAATTAGTCTCTTCTTCCTATCTCTCAATATTCTTATCCCGAGAATATAGGCAGCCTCTCCTAGGTCCTTCATGGCGAAACATTTCCCAAGCCAAGCCTTGATATCTTGCAAGGTTGGAATATCGTTTCCCATGAGCAGTATGTCATCGACATACAGCACCAGAAAAGTGACTATACTCCCACTAGCCTTGACATATACGCAGGACTCATCCTCGCTCCTAGAGAAACCAAACTCTTTGACTTTCTCATGGAAACAAAGATTCCAGCTGCGAGAAGCTTGCTTCAATCCGTAGATTGATCTCTCAAGCTTACACACCTTATTAGGATACTTTGCATCGACAAAACCTTCTGGCTGATTCATGTAAACATCCTCAGTCAACTTCCCATTAAGGAAAGCGGTTTTGACGTCCATCTGCCAAATTTCATAGTCATGAAACGCAGCTATGGCCAACATAATCCTAATAGACTTTATCTTGGCTACTGGTGAGAAGGTCTCGTCATAGTCAACCCCTGGGGTTTGAGTAAAGCCCTTCGCAACCAGTCTTGCCTTGAAAGTGTGTACCTTTCCGTCCATGTCGGTCTTCTTCTTGAAGATCCATTTGCACCCGACTGTCTTTCGACCCGGTACGTTGTCAACCAAGTTCCAAACTTGATTGTCATACATGGACTTAATCTCGCTATCCATGGCCTCTTTCCACTTGGCAGACTCAGGGCCCGCCACTGCTTCCTGGTAGTTAGCTGGTTCATCCAAATTTATTAGTGTCCTATCACTGACAAACGTGTCCCCATCCGAAGTTATATGGAAACCATAAAACTCGGGTGGCATGCTAACCCTACCGGAACGCCTAAGAGGTAAGGATACATCTGTCGGACCAACAGGAACTTCTTCCTCATGTTGGTTGCTAGTTTCTCCTAAGGTTGCGTCATCTGATGACTCTTGAATTTCTTCCAGATCAATGGTACTCCCACTGTCCTCTTTGAATACGAGCTCTCTCTCTCGAAAGACCGCTCGTCTAGCTACAAAGACCACGTCCTCGCTTGGTCTGTAGAATAGATATCCAAAGGACTGTTTGGGATAACCAATGAAGAAACACCTTTCGCTTCTATCTGCGAGTTTGTCTTGAGTCTCTCGTCTAACGAAAGCCTCACAACCCCAGACCTTGATATGTGCCAACGAGGGAGCTTTCCCCGTCCACATCTCATGAGGTGTTTTCGCAACCTTCTTAGTTGGGACAAGATTGAGGATATGGGCGGCAGTCTCTAAGGCATACCCCCAGAAGTGAATTGGAAGTGAAGCTCGACTCATCATGGAACGAACCATGTCCAACAGGGTTCGGTTGCGCCTCTCTGCAACACCATTCAACTGTGGTGTCCTGGGAGGTGTCAACTGCGAAACTATTCCGCATTCCTTTAGATAGTCTAGGAACTCGATACTTAGATACTCTCCGCCTCTATCGGATCTGAGCATCTTTATCTTCCTGCCTAATTGATTCTCTACTTCATTCTTAAATTCTTTGAACTTTTCAAAGGTGTCCGACTTGTGCTTGATTAAGTAGATATAACCGTATCTACTAAAATCGTCGGTAAAGGTCACGTAGAACCGCGTGCCATCCTTTGTGGTTGATCTGAATGGACCACACACATCCGTGTGAATGATGTCCAGTAGACCCTCACCCCTTTCAAAAGACCCTTTGAAAGGTGACTTAGTCATCTTGCCCAACAGACAAGATTCGCATACATCATCCGACCTAAGGTCGAATGATTCCAACACTCCATCCTTTTGGAGTTGGGCGATGCGTTTCTTGCTGATGTGCCCGAGCCGACTATGCCACAGACATGCCTTTTCTACACCACTAGTAGAATCAATATAATTTACACTATGTCCTAAATTGTCAACACATTCAACAGTTTCATACACACCATCACAAGGATAAACAGTAAAAATCAAAATACCATTTTTGAAAACAGAAATCGAACCAATTTTATTATCAAAAGAAAATTGATATCCTTGTCTGAACAATGTGTGAAATGAAATAATGTTTCTTGCCATTTCTGGCGAATAGCAACGATTAAATAACTCTAAGCTAACATCACTACTAAGCACTAAACTATAAACGCCGATCTTGGTAACAGGGGACGATCTCCTATTGCCCATGATCAAGTTCAGTCTACCGTGCTCCACCTCCCTGCTTTCCTTTAGGCCCTGCAGATCAGAACAAATGTGAAAACCACATCCTGTATCAAGGACCCAAGAATTAGAAGATGGTGAGTTTTTAGAGATAGTGTATATACCTGCTGTCGATGGCTTTACTTTCCCATCCTTGACATCCTGCAAGTATTTGGGGCAGCTTCTCTTCCAATGGCCCTTCTCTTTGCAGTAGAAACAGTTGGCTTCATCGGGGTTGGCCACACAAGGAATGTGGGAAGTCTTGGTTCTCGAGCCATTACTGGATGACCCGACCTGAACCTTTTCCCTCCAATTTTGCTTAGGAGGGCCCTTCCTTTTCTTTCCTTTGCCACTTCCAATGGCCAGGACGGGCTGATTAACCGAAGGTACACTTTTACCCTTCATCCCTTCCTCAGCAACTCGAAGCATGCGATGCAGCTCATTCAGGTTAGCCTGATTGTTGTTCAAATGATAAGCCAGCCTGAACTGGTCATAAGAACTTGGTAAGGAGTTGAGCACTATGTCAACAGCCAATTCCTTAGGCATAGGCATTGCAAGCTTTCCAAGCCGCTCCACGTAACCTTGCATTCTTTGCACATGGGCACAGATGGACTCTCCATCTTTAGGTTTGATGTTCGTGAAGTCCTTGACCACTTCGCACCTCTCGATGCGCTCTTGCTTACGGAACTTTTCCGCAAGCTCACGGTGCATCTCATAGGGCCAGTAGTCTTCGTATATCCTCTGCAATTCGGGGTTCTTTGTGGCAATCATGATGCAGGCCACTTTGGTCGCATCATCAGAATGTTTTTGGTACGAGGAAATTTCCTCGGGAGTAGCAGTTTCGGGGTCCACATCGACAAGCTCGGTCTCGAGAACATACTCTTTGTTCTCATACCTTAGAGCCATCTTGATGTTTCTAATCCAGTCATTGTAGTTTGTCCCGTTCAGTTGAACCTTGGAACATAATGAGAGGATTGAGGGAACACTGGAGTTTGAGTGGGGAGTAGTTTGATCAGCAGAAGACATCTATAAAAGAAGGTAAGTTTAATTAGATACTTGTCGGTCCTTATAATAACCCAATATAAAATAAGGCTAGGATCCAACTATAACAATTTGCAACATAGAAGAGGGATGCCGTAATCTATAAGCAAATTTTATAAAGGTAGGCGAATGACGATTCAGCCAATTCCACTGCGGAAAAATAATCTTATTATAAATGGAATTCCTAGTTTCTTTTGAGATTTATTGAACTGTTCAATAGCATGTTTAATCTCGGATATGCCCCACCGTTTGTGACTGGGATGCCGAGGATCACAAACCGGGTGTGAATAACCATGCAAATTAGCTTGGTACTCTCGGGGTCCATTATCATCTCAAATTGATGTGCCGGTAAACCACACACGCTCCATCAACAATGATAACACTCGAGACACCCATTGCCACCCTTTATGAACCCCCATTGGTGTGCCGGTAAACCACACACGCTCCACCAACGTTTCATAAAGTGCAATGTGCAATTTCATGGGGTAGCATCAAATTCACATTTTTCCTAAAGTAACTAGATTGGGATTTTGTGTAAAAGTTCTAGTACTTTGATCATTATACTTTTAATGATTAAGTGGTCCTATCAAAACTGTTCGGCTAACGACCCTCCACTGATCAGGCGAGCGGTGGGCGAGAATGATCACCCATTAGACTGCCATTTTATAGGCAGTCTCCTTATACCCACTTTATAGACCAGCTTCGTGAATGAGGCCTACTATTGAATTGACTGACCAATTTTATCTTATACATATAGTATTAACAATTAATAACATATATAAGATGTATTTTAAAACCCTTTAAAATATTCAAGGTTTATCTTTTAATTTTACCAAATTTAACAATTAAATTTTGAATTAAATTAAACCTCAAATTCGATTTAATCAATTTTAATTACCAATTAATTAAATTAATTAAATCTAAATATTTTAAACATTTTAAAAATAATTTTCTGGATTTATTCCATTAATTTCGCCAATTTGAAATTAATTAAATCCTTTTGAATTATCTTTTAATTAACAATTAATTAAATTAATTCAAATGAAGATAGGTTTATCCAAATTAATCAAATTAATTAAAACCTATCCTTAACCCCTTTAGAAATCGATTCACAAAAATTAGGGTTTATAAGCTTTAAACCCTAAAACAGTTATATCAATTCAACAAGAAAACAAGACAGGCTCTGATACCACTGAAAGGTTTTCTGCAAACCATGAACTAAATAACCTAAGTTCACATGCAACCTATAAGGATCTATGTTTTCTTCAAATTGAACATATAACAAAACCTAGAGGCCATAAGAAAATTAACTAAAAGAATAAAATTAGAAAAACCTACCTTTTAGAATATTTCTAGAAGCTGAGCAGCAAAAATATCCTGCCTCAAATGAGATCACACCCAAGCCGAGAGGATTATGGATCGAAATTCCAGAGAGAAAATAATAGAATGAGCAAGCGATAATGAGGTCTAGGGCTCCCTATTTATAGGGAACCAAAGGGTAAAGCTAGAAACCCTAGCCGCAGCCCATTTTCCGGATTACCTGTACGCGCGTCGCGGCCAAGTCATTTGCGCGCCGCGCGCCGCAATTCAACTATTGAATTCGTACGAATATGTACGCACATCGCGCCCTTTATATTTGCGCGCCGCGCGCCGCAATTCAACTATTGAATTTGTACGACTTTAATCCCTGACCTCCCGATTAATCTAATTAATGCCACAGAAATTAATCCAATTAATTTCTGATTAATTATTAATCTAATAATATCATTTCTAATTAATATATTATCTCCATAATATATTAACAAACAATATCTTGATTTATTAGTCATATAATAAATCAACCCTTTCTCTCTACTTAACTTTCCAACAAACCTCCAGCCATGAGGGCAACCCAAATGGACTGTGCTACTATTAATTAGGTAAATACTAATTATTAGTCATGGCTTAGACACCTAATCCAACATATCTAACAGTCCATTTATATGTTCTTCTCTCAAGGTTTAAGTCCAGGAATCTAGTCTAAGACACCTAGTTCACTTAAACCACGGCTCTGATACCAACTTGTAACACCCGACTTATTGACCAAAAACACCCCAAATTTTTTTTTTTTTCATTTTTCAAACCAAATATTTTACAAACAAACCGAAAGTAGGGGGTATTAGTTAATACAATACGAGTACAAGAGTATCACGAAGTACAATACATAATATATTATACATTTTTCAAGCCGGGTCGTTACTTCAAATACTAAGTCCTCAGTCACAGACTTTATCCTTTCCCTTCGCGGGATCACGCTCACCTGCAGGGACATATCAAATAAACGGTGAGCTATAAAGCCCAATGAGTAATCAAATCAGAATAACATGTATAAGAATAAAATTCTCTATACAAAGTCAAATATGTATTATCATGCAATACAAAATCAAATATGGCTCACGGGTTAGCCCGCTGTTTCCTTGGCTCACGGGTTAGCCCGCTGTTGCCTAGACTCACGGCTTATCCGGTCTTGTCTATGTAAATCCGACTCATCAAAATAAACTGTGGCTCACGGGTTAGCCCGCTGTTGCCTAGACTCACGGGTTAGCCCGCTGTTGTCTATATAACAGTTTACATAGATATATTGACTCACAGTTCCGTTCTTGTCTATAACAGACTCATGGCTTATCTGGTCTTGTCGTATATCAAATCATATAATCTGTCAAAATTTGTCCCCAAAATCATTTCCATCTGCAGCTGCTCTTTTAACCAATATCACACCGGATAACAGTGAGATTACTCACCTGAAGGTTTGCTACAACTAGCGTTTGTTGTTCCTTGCCTTGAAATAAAATCCGTAGGATTTTGTCCCGTACCTATAATTCCATTTATTATCAAAATGATTATAGGTTAATAACCATTCCAATTAACTCTAATACAATAGAGTTCAATGCAATATCATTATAAACAATGCCTAGTTAATAAACTTTCCGTTTACTAACTTTTTATGAATTTTACTATTCACCGAGGCATTCGAATCGATCTACAGTGCCCCCGAGGGGTCGAAAACTCAATATAAAAATTTTCCCAAACTTTTCAGACCATAACGAGCCTACGGTTCAAATTTGAGCTAAATCGGACAAGCCAAGCAAAAGTTAGCATTTTTGATCCCCTGCCTGGCCCCTGCCTGGAGGGCGCACTGCGCCAGGGTCAGGGCGCACTGCGCCTAGCGGCAGTGCAGGTCCCCTGGCCAGTCGCGATTTATGCACTGTAGCTTGCAGATTTGGTTCATAAGTTCTTAATGTTGTTCTTTATCGTTTGGGGTTTGTTCCTAGGCTAAAACCTTACATTTTGACAAGGTTTTCAACCATCAAAACCCACCCAAACAATCATATGAAGAATTAGGGTTCTTATTTCTAACAACCCCAAAACTTCAAATTCATCAATTATAACAATCTACTTTCATTTTCTTTAGTTAAGTCCTTACTAGCATGACTTAATGGGGGTATTACATTAATTTAAATACCCAATCATAACTGTAATTGCAGTTCTTGAGTTCTACAAAACTCATCAAGAACAACTAGTCAAGAGCTTGGAAAACTTACCTCCAAACTTCCAATTCTACCCTTTTAATGCTATAATCCAATTTGCAAACTTCAATCTTCAAGAACCTTCAAGTTTTCTGCAGAATTTCAGCCCCTAGAACACTCCCGTAACTCACAAAAATCTGCACAAGTGTTTTCTTATATACCTCCACAATTTACATTTTGGTCCTTGAAGTTGCATTTTTAGGGCTTTTGCCACAATTTACACCATTTATGACACAAATTCAGACTTTTTAACATTTTAAGTCCAAAACTTAAAATATTATTACAAAACAAGTCCTTTTCTGTCCAAAAGACCAAATTACCCTTTTGAGGTAAAATGACCAATTTGCCCTTTTATTATAATTATATAATAAACATGTTTTGGCGTTACAGTTTTATTATATGTTCATAAGATAGAAAAACATAGATCCTCATCTTAGGTTGTATGTGAACATAGGATTTCTAGTTCATTGATTGCTAAAAACCTTTCAGTGGTATCAGAGCCTGTCTTGTTTTTCTTGTGAATTGCTATAATTGATTATTTGGTCATGAGTTTTTGCGAAAAAAATAACCCTTGGGAGGCCTTCATCGATTTTGGTGGCTACCCTAGCCTCCACCCCATTTTGGCGATTTTTGTATGCTAGTGGAAAGTAGGTTGTTATTTTTGGTAATTGTGATTAATTAAATAACTGGAAACCTTAATCCCATTACATGCTATTTTCGAAAATTAGGGGATTAAGATAGGTAAATTAATTTGATTAATTTTATGATACATATCTTGATTTAATTAATTTAATTAATTGTTTAATTAAAAGATAAATTAAATCACTTAATGATTTAAAATTTAATTTTCAAAATTAAGAGTTAATTAGAAAAAATTTAAAAGATTAAATCTAAAATATTTTAAAAGTTTAAAATACATGTTATATATTTTATGATTAATAGTTAATATTTTATATATAAGATTAAATTGGTTAGTCTTACCGTTAGTAGGCCTCATTCACAAAAATGTCCTATAAAGAGGGTATAAGGCGACTGCCTGTAAAATGGTAGTCTAATAGGTGTCGACTCTCACCCACTGCTCTCCTGGCCAGTCGAGGGTCGTTAGCTGAACGGGTTTGATAGAACCGCTTAAGCCTCTTAAAAGTGTAATGCTATTATTGAAAGTACTAGAACAATTTATAAAAATCCCAATCTAGTTACTTTTAGGAAAAATATGAATTGATGCTAATCCATGAAGTTGCACATTGCACTTTATGAAACATTGGTGGAGCGTGTGTGGATAACCGGCACACCAATAGGGGTTTATAAAAAGTTGCAATGGGTTTCTCGATCTTACCATTATTGATGGAGCGTGTGTGGTTAACCGGCACGTCAATTAGAGATGGTAATTGACTTCGAGAGTACCAAGCTAACTTGCATGGTTATTCACACTCGGTTTGTGATCCTCGGTATCCCAGTCACAAACAGTAGGGCATATCCGAGATTAAACATGTTATTGAATAGTTCAATAAATCTAAAAACAAACTAGGAATTCCATTATAATATGATTATTTTTTTCGGTGGAATTGGCTGAATCGTCATTCGCCTACCTTTATAAAATTTGCAATTAGATTACGGAATCCCTCTTCTAAGTTGTAAATTCTTATAGTTGGATACTAGCCTTATTATTATATTGGGTTAATATTAAGGATCTCATATTTATCTAATTAAAACTACCTTCTTTTATAGATGTCTTCCGCTGAACAATCCGTTCCCCACTCGAACTCCAGTAACGTCACCTCAATCCTGTCGTTGTGCTCCAAAGTAACATTGGATGGCACTAACTACAATGACTGGATCAGAAACATAAAAATGGCTCTGCAGTTTGAGAACAAATAGTATATTCTTGACACCGAGCTAGTTGAGGTTGACCCCGATACAGCTGCTCCAGAGGATGTTGCCTCATATCAAAAACACTGTGATGATGCGATCAAAGTGGCCTGCATCATGATTGCTATAATGAAACCCGAGTTGCAAAGAATATATGAAGACTACTGGCCCTATGAGATGCACAAGGACCTTGCGGAAAACTTCTGGCCCTATGCGAGCGCGTGTCGAGAGGTGCGAGGTGGTCAAAGCCTTCACTGACAGCAAGCCTAAGATCGGAGAGTCCGTATGCACTCATGTGCAAAGGATGCAAGGTTACGTGGATAGGCTTGGAAAGCTGGGTATGCTAGTTGATGAGGACTTGGCCAATGACATAGTGCTTAACTCCTTATTGAGTTCTTATGACCAGTTCATACTAGCTTATCATTTGAACAACACTCAGGCCTCTTTGTCTGAGTTGTACATCATGTTGCAAACAGTTGAAGACGGGATGAAGGGTAAAAGTGTACCCTCAGTTAGCCAGCCCGTCTTGGCAATAGGAAGTGGCAAGGGAAAGAAAAGGAAGGGCCCTCCCAGTCAGAACTGGAGGGAGATCAAGTCCATGTATGACAATCAAGTTTGGAACTTGGTTGACAATGTACCGGGTCGAAAGACAGTCGGGTGCAAGTAGATCTTCAAGAAGAAGACCGACATGGATGGAAAGGTGCACACCTTTAAGGCCAGACTGGTTACGAAGGGTTTCACTAAAACCCCGGGGGGTTGACTATGATGAGACCTTCTCACCAGTGGCCAAGATAAAGTCCATCATGATTATGCTAGCCATAGCTACGTTTCATGACTATGAAATTTGGCAGATGGACGTCAAAACCGCTTTCCTTAACGGGAAGTTGACTAAATCAGCCAGAGGGTTTTGTCGATGCAAAGTATCCTAATAAGGTGTGTAAGCTTGAGAAATTGATCTACGGATTGAAACAAGCTTCTCACAGCTCGAATCTTTGTTTCAACGAGAAAGTCAAAGAGTTTGGTTTCTCTAGAAGCGAGGATGAGTCCTATGTATATGTCAAGGCTAGTGGGAGTATAGCCACTTTTCTGGTGTTGTATGTTGATGACATACTGCTCATGGGAAACGACGTTCCGACCTTGTAAGATGTCAAGTTTTGGCTCAGGAAGTGTTTCGCCATGAAAGACCTTGGAGAAGCTGCTTATATTCTCGGGATAAGAATATTGAGAGATAGGAAGAAAAGGCTAATCGGACTTAGCCAAAGTACATACTTGGAAAAGGTACTGAAAAGATTTAGTATGGAAAATTCCAAGAAGGGAGAGCTATCTTTCCAAAGTAATGCCAAATTGAGCAAGACTCAAAGCCCGAGTATTGACGAGGAGATAGTTGATATGAGTCGGGTACCCTCTGCTTCGGCTGTAGGGTCGATCATGTACGCTATGACGTGTACTCGCCCTGACGTGGCCTTTGCCTTGAGCATGGTCAGTCGGTTCCAGGGGAACCCGGGAAGGGCACATTGGATAGCTGTAAAGAACATACTCAAGTATCTGCGAAGGACAAAGAACATGGTGTTAGTCCTTGGTGGCAGTGATACCTTGAAAGTCAATGGTTATACAGATGCCAGCTTTCAGACAGATAGAGACAACAGTTGGTCTTAGTCGGGTTGGGTATTCCTTTTGAACGGGGGAGGGATGACTTGGAAAAGTTCCAAGCAAGATACGGTTGCTGATTCGACGTGTGAATCAGAGTACATAGCAACGAGTGAAGCGTCCAAGGAAGCGGCTTGGTTGAAGAACTTGACACGCTTAGGTCGTCGTGCGGTCAAAAATAGTAAAAACCTCACTCTCACTAGTACAGTGGTAGTCAGGGTCGATCCACAGTAGTTTCATGGTAAAGATAGGTGATAGATTACCTGTTGCAGTGTCACGCTACAACCAGAGGGACTAATCTCTACTTTCCCAAAAACAATCCAAAAACATAAAACTCAAACAATTGCCAAAAACTAAATTTAACATTAACTAAACTAAACCAAATTGATTCCTAAACTAAGGTTGTTTATTGAAATCAGAAAGTATTATCCAAATCCAGAAACAACAATAACAATCCAAACACATCCAAAGCAATAGAGCATAAATAAAGGTAAAATAAGCAAACCAACATTAACCGAATGATTAACTTGCATAAACTCAAATCCAAAGCATCCAAAACAGTAAACAACGAAAATAAAAAGCTATAACCTACTGCTAGTGGTTGTCACACCCAAAAACACTAAGCTAATAACTAAGAACAATTGAACTAATAATGAAATTAAATGAAGAAACATAAAATACCATGAATGGTTGCTGAAATCCGAAACTTGGAGCCAAAGAAGCCTTAAGTCTACCTTATGGGTCGTTCCTTGCCTGCTGATTTCGACCTAATGACCTCTATTTATAGTTGTGGAAAATTAGTGACCGCGTCGTGCAACTCTGATATCCGCGGCGCGCGTGTAGGCTTATCCTCGATTTTTCGTCATTTAAATTTCTTCCACCGCCTTATCGTTGACTCAGTGCGGCGCCCACATGCATATCCGCAGCGCGCATGTTCAGGCGACTGTTTTTGTCCTTATCTCCAAACTTCTTTCATTTTTACGCATTTAACCCCTGTTTATAACTTTTCTTTCCAAACAAGCACTGACACAAAAAGTGAGAATACCAAAGCATATATGATATAAAATCATCAAGAATAGGGCTCAACAACGACTAAAATACTTGATATTACTAGGCGTTGTCAGAACTTCATTGGTGACCTTGGAGTAGTCCCGAGCATTCAGGAGCCAATGGAACTGTTCTGCGATAATGAAGGAGCGGTTGCCCTCACAAAGGAATCGCGAGATCATGGAAAGTCCAGACATATCGATAGAAAGTACCACTACATTCGGCATAAGTAGAAGAAGGTCACCTTGTTGTGAAGAGGGTACATCTGAAGATAATCCTGCAGATCCCTTGACAAAGGCTCTGAGTGGGATCAAGCACAATCAGCATGCTAGGAGCATTGGATTGAGAGATGATATTAGTTTTAGTAATTAGATAAGACTTTGAAACTTGTAACAGTATAAATGTAATTGACTTTGGTGATTTAATAATAGAGATTTATTAATGAGTATTGTTTACTGCCTTTGTCAATTGTTTATCATTGTGTTTCATTTTGCATGTTTAACTTCCTGAGTAATTTGATTACTTAAAGGTCCACAGTCGCTCATACTTTTAAGGAGTGAGTATGAACAAAGCCTGTCATGAATTGGTTTGTAGATTGTCTAAGGAGTTAGACATAGCAATAAGATTGCTACAACGTTCATGAGTACTTTGGAATGGAGATTTGAGTATTAGATAAACCCGCGCTCAACAGATTGCTTCATGGATTACATCACGATCAATGTTGAGACGATAATATCTTATGATCTTAAAGTGGAGAGATATGAGTTATAATTTACGAGGTGATTATTCATTGATAATGCAGAAATGCATCGGTAACTCGGTGTTATAAAACGTATTGTTGTGAGTGATTTGTCTGGTAAAAGATATAAGCATATGAGTCAAAGCTTATTCGTCCCTTGACCCTGACGGGAAACAGATATCCATAGGCCTCTCGATGATTTTGAAGTTGACTGAAAGTGTTCGCCAACCAGGACTTAATTGATGTGTTCAATTGTAGTCTTAAAAGTCATAAGCAAATCAGAAATCGGGAAACAGAGTATCAGACTGAGATTGATTCTAATCCATGTCTCAAGTCTGGAAATATCTTGTTGGACGGAGGATCATCTGATCACTTATCTATGGACAAAACTGACTGGGTCAGAGTTCGGCAGCAGTTTCTATGAAACTGAGATTTGTTAATCAGAAGATAAATTTGACAATTAAAGTCATAGACTTATCCAAGTGGGACACTGTTGGATTAGGTGTCTAAGTCATGACTTATAAATTGTATTTATCTTGTTAATAGAAGCAAAGTCCATTTGGGTTGCCCTTATAGCTGGAGGTTTGGCAGAAAGTTCAGTAGAGGGAAATGTTGATTTATTAAATGTTTAATAAATCAATACAAATAAAATAAATAGTTTATTAATATATTAGAGTGATAATATATTCATTATAAACTATATTAACTAATTAG
This sequence comes from Cichorium intybus, assembly GCA_023525715.1. NCBI lineage: Eukaryota > Viridiplantae > Streptophyta > Magnoliopsida > Asterales > Asteraceae > Cichorium > Cichorium intybus. The sequence goes on from CM042009.1 coordinate 85,058,066, forward strand.
AAATTAATCTAGAATTAATTTGATTTAATTTAGTGATTAATTTAATTAATTAAAAGTGCAGGGACTTGTTTCGTAATTATTCAATAGTTGAATATTGACTGGCCAGTGGGAGTTTATAGGTGGCAAGATTTTGTGGAGCCTCCACATAAATCTCTAAACCCTAATTAGGGTATAGAAGAAGCCTTGTCCATTTGATAAAAGGCTTGTCAAAGTTGGGCTCTAAGGTTTAAACTGTACCACCTGGAACCTATAAATAGGGAACCCCTTGGGAACCCTAATACCCTGCGCTAACTTGCACTCTGTCTCTCTGGAATTCTGCTGCTTCTCCTCTAGTTTGGGTGTGACACCATTTGAGGCAGGACAACTATGCTGCTAGCTTCTGGGTCAAAATCAAAGGTTGGTTTTCTAATCCAAATTCTTTAGAAAATTATTGTTGGCCTTCTAGGTTTTATTATATGTTCATAAGATAGAAAAACATAGATCCTCATCTTAGGTTGCATGTGAACTTAGGATTTGTAGTTCATTGATTGCTAAAAACCTTTCAACTTTATCACGCCAGGAGGGGTATTTATAGCTTGCACGGGTGTTTAGAGATAAACCTTATTTGAATTCAAACTGGATAAATGATAATTGGTTAATTAATTCGTATTATCTTTAAATTCAAAAACCCTATCACTTACCTTATATGTTGGGCGATTTTGAAGGGTTAAAACCCTTTTAAAATCCTCCCAAATATTTATCTACTGTTCAACTATTGAACAATTAATATTTAGTCCCTTTAACTTTATTTAATCCCAAATTAATTTAAATTAATTCAAATTAGTTCATAACTAGTTTCTAATTAATTTATTATTATATAATAAATTAACAAACTATTTATTTCTCTCTCTCAATTAACCTTAATACCATTTGGACTACTGAGGGCAACCCAAAAAGGACACTGCTATTAATGCAAAGTCCATATTAATTTAGTTATGACCTTGGGCACTATTCCAACACTTTGTTCAACTGATCTCCATACGGCATGACATTGTTGTTTAAGATAGTTGCTCATCCTCATTGCTTAGTGATAGCATTCCTTTGCAATGAGGATCTGGGCTGTCGTGGAGCTACAAATGCTGTTAGTCACATTTATTGAGTATTATTGCATTTTAAAAGCTTGTTTTGAAATTAAAAAGTATGCAAGGTGGTATAGAAGGTTCTCTAACTTAATCAACTTAAAAAGTGCATGAAACCAAAATTTCTCAACAGGCTGATGATCCAAGTGAAAGTTCGAACAACCACCGAGACTCTGATACCAATTGTTGGAAGACGGATCGAGCTTAAACAATAACAAACCAAGTAAAAAAGTGTAGAATAATAAATGACAACAATAATCGATATGTAAATGTGAGAACAAATAATAGATCTGTTAAGTTCAAGTGTTGAAGGATACATATGCATGAGTCGAAGTATGGCACAAGGTGCCCATGCTTACAAAAGTACAACTAAACTTTCGTATCTATGCATTTAATGTAACATTAAATGCATCTACAGTTCTGGTTATACTTGTGATCACTTCCTACTGAACATCATTGACTATTAGGTGAATAATCCCCAAAAACTCCTAAATCAACTCAACCTCCTGACCACTTCTCTTCTGAACTCTTCTACTACTGAACTTAGTTCCTCAGATGCACTCAGGGTTTTTGATGTTTCCAGGCTACTATTGGGTCACTTGTACGTCAACAATATCGAATTAGATAAAGCATCGTGACAAATAGGTTTTATTTAGAATAACGGCACACTCACACTCAAAATGATTCCTAAATTCCACCTATATGTCCCAAACGACACTTGAGCCTTAACAACTTGAAATGAGGGAATCTCATCATGACAATAGGCTGAAGACCTGTTGGCACATATGTTAGTCAATTTGTGATATTGTGTCTTTGGCTATACATGATCACACTACTTTTGTTTCTTATATGCTTAAGGTGATTTCTTCTTAAATTTGGCTATTATCTACAAGATTTATGGTACCGCTTAAGAAGTTAACGTTCATTTCATCATCATATTTTAATTAACACCAAGTTAATTGGGTTCTACATATGGGTGTTCATTGAACGAAATCCAATGGTTTTTGATAAAACCGATCCAATCCAATTATATGTTGGATTTTTGAGTTTGCCAACCGATCCAATCCAATTCATTTTATAAAATCTAACCAATCCAATCCAATTGGATATTGGATTTGATTGGTTTTATCTGTTGGATATATATAATTGGGTATGCATTATCCAACCAATTTTGATCTAGTTTCTAACAAATTAAACAACTAAATATACTTATGATAAATAATGTTAAACCACACACATTTACAATAATTGAGACTAACAAACAACGCTTCAATGACCAAATTTCAAAGTTGACCTATTACAATTTAAAGAGAGAAACAAATTGTCTAACAAAATATTTATAATATATATTGTAACACCCCGATCTTTATACACTTTGAGAAGTATAATATTTTATAAAAACGTTATGTGACAAAATGTCAACTTAAAAAAAAACTTTTCTCATGATGTCGAGTCATGTCTTAAAATTTGGTCCCAACAAAAACATTTAAGTTTTTAGAGTATTTAAACTACTTCGGGGGTTACAACTTCATATCAAACTAGACCATAGGAAGCAAGTTAAGATGCAAACCATTACATCGGCTAAAATTCGCTCCGTCTAAAATCCCCATCTCCTCGGGTCATCTACTTGATTCTATCCCTTGTGTCTAGAACCTAGGATACATGACATAAAATAAAATACGTAAGTCGAAAACGTCTCGCGAGCTACATGAGTTTTAGACTCAAACATTTGTAAATATAACTAATTCATTTTCAAGACATTTATAACCATATCATATATGACACTTGCTGTCAAAATCTTTATAGTCAATTTATAAGATGACACTCGTTGTCAAAACCTTTACAATTAAGTATATAACGAACTTTTGCTTTTGAAGCCTTTCATAACAAATCAAGTAATGTTATTGCTATCATAAAACTTTCATTTTCATTTCCTTAACTTTTGACTGGTATCGTAGCATACTTGATTTTTATACTTAGGACCTTAATCACTCTTAGTGATACCCCAAGTCTGTACTAAGGTGGTAAAAATATCCAACCACCTTAGCATCTTATCACATGATATGACTAGTATCTTAATGTGCTTAATTTTTATACTGAGGGCCTGAATCATTCTTGTTGATTGCCCTAGTCTGTACTAGAATAGAAAGAACACAATAAGTCCGTTCTAGCATCTTTCCATATTTAGGATATCTACTTCGCGAATGGGTGGTGCTGCCCAGTAGATTCCTCTGTATTCCCCTTGCGGGAATATCATAGCCCGGCCAGAACATTTTCTATTCATTCACATTACTTTTGCATTACAATAAATTGCTTGCATCAAATACTAGTGATTCGTAACATAAACATTCATTCATAATCAACATGGGCTAAACGCCAAAACATTCTTTCAAAACTTTCATGGGCTACATGCCAAAACATTCTTTCATAACTTTTATAGGCTAAACGCCAAAAACATTCTTTCATATTTTCCATAGGCTAAATGCCAAAACATTCTTTCATAACTTTCATGGGCTAAACGCCAAAACATTCTTTTATAACTTTTATAGGCTAAATGCCAAAACTTTCTTTCATAATTTTCATAGGCTAAATGCCAAATAGCATAGGCATAATGCCAAAACATTCTTCCATACATATCGTGGGCTTGACGCCAAATCATACTTTCATATCGTAGTAGGCTTAATGTCAAAACATACTTTCAAAACATATTCATAGCTTTCATAAGCATGATGTAAATAGTATAACTTGCATATAGAGTTACATTTGAAAGCCACATATAACTTCATACATAAATTTCCATGTACCCCATAGTGGGAAAAAGCCACATGTACTCACCTTAGTAGCTAGGTACGTCTAGCTACACTAATCCACTTTCTCTAGCCTTTCGTTGCTTCCAAACGTCCTTCAATCTGTATTAATTTTAATATAAGATTAAACTTATTACACAACTAAACATATATCATGTGTCTAATCATTCTTGAACTACTACTAACCATTATCTAATTCTATTCTAATGGTTAAGTATAATTTCTTAAAGTACAATAACCATTTGGACACTTTTACCCTTTTGTCCCACTTTGACCAAAATGGTATTTTTAAGGAACTACGAGGTTACTTTAGCAACTTTCTAATATTTACATCTCTATGAGTTCACTTCAATGGTTAGATGTCAAAACATCTTTCTTATTACTCATTTATGCCATTTTGCAATCTTCCAACAACAAAGTTTCTAAAAATAGAACCCGTTAAAACATTGATACTTTCATTCAATTTATCACCAATAGGTTACCAACATTTCATAAAGTTATTCCAATTTAGTTCTATGTTCATGGGTCTCCATTTAGGCGAAGATATAAATTTTTAGTCTCAACCGCGACTATTTTGGTCATTATAAATTTTAGTGTTTCCACCATTCTTTTCTTAAGATTTTATTATACATAATAATACATTATCAAATTTTATTACATTATTCCTTTTACATCAAATAATGGAATTCACTTCAATCTCAACGTTCGATCAACAAGACCAAAAGTCAAGTTGTCCCGCTTCCATGTTAGCAATTCATATGTTGTCAACAACCAATTACATATTTATAAAACTTGTTCCTAGCCACTTTTGAAGTCATATCTCACATACCTTCAAAGGTTTCTGAATAAAACTTTTAAGACAATTCCTACCTACACCAATAAATCTTTTAATTTCATAATAATTCAATCAGATTTAAACCTCACCTTTCAATTGATCTCAAGCTGAGAATTTCTTAATTTCCGTATCTATCTTTCTTGATAAATTGGACCACATAGGACCACCAATATCAGAGGACCTTTATGACATCACCATCACAACACCGGCCATCGATACGGGAGATTTTGACACCCAAACAAAACCGGCAGCCCCAAATGGATTGTTATCTCGAGATTTGTAACACCTGACTTTTCAAAACTAAATACACCCAAAATTTTTCATTTTTAACTTAGTTACAAACATACAAACCAATTATTTAGGTGTATAAGTTTATACAAAAGGGTATAAGTGTATCAAGGAGTACATATTGAAATAAACTCCTTCAAAGCCGGGCTGCTACAACTTCAAGTCTATCTATGAGCTATATCTTTACCCTTAGCAGGGTCACGCTCACTTGCAGGGACATTTCAAACATGTACTATGAGCCATAAAGCTCAATGACTAATCATATAAACAATTTAACATGTAAATATATAATTAAGTTGTTAAAACTCAATACATTGTACATCCTTGTTTGAATCAACCTTTGGATATCAATCCAATGTCCTAGCCACAATGGCCGTTATTATTTGGATATCACATCCAATCTCCTAGCCATATAGGTCGTTTATTTTGGATACGGAATCCAATCTCCTAGCCACGAGGACCGTTAACATTTGGATACGAAATCCAATCTCCTAGCCACGAGTGCCGTTAACATTTGGATACGAAATCCAATCACCTAGCCTCAAAGGCCGTTAACATTTGGATACGAAATCCAATCTCCTAGCCTCAAAGGCCGTTATACCATACCAATTGGGTAATTGACTAACTTATAGATTGCCATTTCAAATGCTAAGGCTACTTTCAAATTTCAAGAGTTCAATCAATACAAATATCACAACTGATATAAGAGAGATTACTCACCTGGTAATGAAGATTTATACAATCTAAGCCAATATCACAAAAGCTCCAACGATCCTTCAAGTTCTCCTAACACCTACACGAACATATTTACACCAAGCAAAGGTGAATATGTTGTTTTCCAACCCTTCAAGCTCAAAGCTTGGTCACAACGGTCAAAAACTCGGAATTGGAAACATTCAACACATCTAAACAAGTGCATATGTTCAAATTCCAACCATTCACTGGTGGTTCTTTACCACAACTCGAAACCAACTCCAAAAGACCAAAATCAATATTTTAAAAGGGTTAGAATCGAAGACCTTACCTTCAAGAAGTGGAATACCGAAGATTACTTCAATCCTTCAAGTTCTAGCCTTCCAATTTGGTCCAAAATTGATTTGGGAAATGTTTCTAGGGTTTAGAAGAGGTTTTGGTTCGAGAATTGCCCAAGAAATGGCTGAAAATCGCAATAAAAAGGGTGGGGCCTGTGCGCAGCACGACCCGTGTCCAAAGTTACACGACCCGTGTAACTTCCGATATAAATTTGAAGTTTTAGTCTGCAGAACTACACGACCCGTGTCAGAACTACACGACCCGTGTAATTCACTGCATGCCCAACAAGTTCAAAATACTTCCCTACACGACCCGTGTAATTCCTACACGACCCGTGTAACCTGCTTCTAACATTTTTCAACCTCAAATTTCTTCTAAATGAAATTCTAACTATCCAAACTCTTGCAATAATCCAACTAATCTTAATTACCTTAAGATTAATATATAAATACTTACCGAAAGTAGCATGGTGTTACAAATTCTCCCCTCTTTCAAATGATTCCGTCCTCGGAATCATGCAAAGAGTTGGGGGTACTTCTCCTTCATTTCATCCTCAACTTCCCATGTCATATCAGAACCTTTATGGTGTCGCTAAAGTACTTTAACCAAATAATCTTCTTGGTTCGCAGCTGTCTCACTTTCCGATCTAACACTCTCAAACAAGAGGTATTCGTTGGGACTCATCAAACAATGTTTTCCGCAAGTGGGACACATGGAAAACATTGTGGATACCTTGAAGTTCATCAGGTAATTCCAATCGGTACGCCACAGCTCCGACTTTTTGGGATATTCGGAAGAGTCCTATAAAACGAGGACTCAACTTTCCTTTCTTCCCGAAGCAAATTAAACCTTTCCAAGGGGATACTTTGAGCATCACCATTTCTCCCACTTGGAATTCCAACGGTTTCACCCGCTTATCAGCATACTGTTTTTGTCGGCTTTGAGCAATTTTCAAGTGTTCCCAGATTTGTTTAATCTTTTCTTCAGTTTGGGCTACGATCTCGGGTCCAGCCAATGACTTTTCTCCCGCTTCAGTGCAGCAAGTCGGAGTACGACACGGTGCTCCATATAACGCTTCATACGGGGCCATCTGAATGCTGGAATGAAAACTGTTGTTGTAAGCAAATTCCACCAAAGGTAGATGATCTTCCCAACTCCCGCCAAAGTCTATTACACACGTCAGAAGCATGTCTTCTAAAGTCTGAATGGTTCTCTCACTTTGCCCATCGGTTTGTGGGTGATACGCAGTACTCATAAGTACTTTTGAACCCAATTGCTCTTGAAGACTTTGCCAAAATCGGGAAGTGAATCTGCTATCTCGATTGGATACAATCGACGACGGTAACCCATGTCGACAAATTACCTCGTCAATGTATATTTTTGCCAACTTTTCGATTTTGAAATTTTCACTAATCGATAAGAATTGCGCCGATTTCGTCAATCGCTCAACCACTACCCAAACAGTATCATGCCCGTGCGGTGTTCGAGGTAGTTTTGTTACGAAATCCATTGTAATATTATCCCATTTCTTTTCTGGAATTGGTAACGGTTGAATTTCGCCATACGGTTTCTGATGGTTCGACTTTACTTGCACACAAGTCAGGCATTTTTCTACATACTTTCCAATGTCTCTTTTCATTCCTGGCCAACAATACATAGGCTTTAGCGTTCGGTACATCTTGGTACTGCCCGGGTGTACAGCATATCTGCTACAATGAGCATCTTCCAAAAGTAAACCCCGCGCCTCACCTTGCTTGGGCACCCACACTCGGCCACTAAAGGTTTTCAATCGCTGAGAGTTTTCAACAAGATGCTTTATATACCCGACCATTCGTTCACTTTTCACATTCTCAGACTTGCAAGCTTCTTCTTGTGCTACACGAATCATTTCAGGCAACCGACTTGCTACACCCATACACACGGATGTAACTTTCAAGGGATATTCTTTTCGGCTCAAGGCATCAGCAACTACATTTGCTTTGCCGGGATGGTACAATATTTCACAGTCGTAATCCTTGAGTAAATCCATCCATCTTTGTTGTCTCATGTTCAATTCGTTTTGATCGAATAAATACTTCATGCTTTTATGATCTGTATACATAATGAACTTCACACCATATAAGTAGTGTCTCCAAAGCTTCAAGGCCAAAATCACTGCAGCCAATTCGAGATCATGTACCGAGTACTTCTTCTCGGCATCTTTTAGTTGACGGGACGCATAAGCGATTACTCGACCCTTCTGCATCAATACACACCCAAGACCCACTCGTGAAGCATCACTATAAACTACATATTCTTCTCCACTTTGCGGTAGGGCTAACACCGGGGCTTCACACAAGGCTTGCTTTAATTTTCGAAAGGCTGCTTGTTGTCTTTCTGCCCATTCAAACTTTTCACCCTTCTTGGTCAACTTAGTCAACGGGGCAGCAATCGAAGAAAAATTCTCTACAAATCTTCTATAGTAACCCGCCAGTCCAAGAAAACTACGTATTTCCATTGGACTCCGAGGCGGTTCCCATTTCATCACAGCTTCAATCTTTGTTGGATCAACCTTAACACCTTCACTATTGATAACATGCCCAAGGAACTGTACTTCTCTTAGCCAGAATTGACACTTGGAAAACTTCGCGTATAACTTTTCTCGACGAAGTAATTCCAATATTTGGCATAAATGAACACCGTGTTCAACCTGGCTTCGAGAATACACCAAAATATCGTCTATGAATACAATAACAAAAGTATCAAGGAATGGGCGACATACTCTGTTCATAAGATCCATAAATGCTGCTGGAGCATTGGTTAACCCAAAAGGCATAACCAAAAACTCATATTGACGATAACGAGTACGGAATGCGGTCTTTGGAATATCTGATTCTCGAATCTTCAACTGATGATACCCCGACCTTAGATCAATTTTCGAAAAATACGTCGCCCCCTGAAGTTGATCAAACAAATCGTCGATTCTCAGTAATGTGTATTTGTTTTTCACCGTGATTTTATTCAATTCTCGATAGTCGATACACATACGCATCGACCCATCTTTCTTCTTTACAAACAGAATAGGCGCTCCCCACGGTGAAGAACTCGGTCTAATGAAACCCGGATCTAGAAGTTCTTCCAACTGTTTCCTCAATTCCTCCATTTCTGAAGGTGCCAATCGATATGGAGCCCGAGCAACAGGTGCAGCTCCCGGAACTAATTCAATTGCAAATTCAACTTGTCGGTCTGGTGGTAATCCAGGGAGTTCTTCAGAAAAAACGTCTGGAAATTCGTTTACAACTTTTACATTTTCCTTTCCCATCTGATCTGATTTAGCAAAAGACACATATGCTAAATAAGACGTCCCTCCTTTACTGACACTACTCCGGGCTTGAGCAAAGGAGATAACCGGCATTCTCAAACGCGGTCTTTCACCCTGGATTTTAATACATGCCCCTTTTGGTGTTAAAACTGTAATATTCTTGTTTCTGCAATCGATGTTAGCATAATTTGTTGCCAACCAATCCATACCCACAATTACTCCAAACTCCTTGGTAGTCATCGGCTTCAGATCTATAGGGAAAGTGGTCCCGTAAATCTTAAGCTGACAACCTTCAATATGTTCTGACACCCAAACATACCTACCATCTGCCACTGCTACTTCCAAACTTTCATCCATATGAGTTAGGGGAATATTTAAACGAGACATCATAAATGTTGATACAAAACAGTGCGTAGCTCCAGGATCAAATATTACGTATACTGGAATTGAATTTAGAGTAAATATACCTGTAACTACGTCAGTCTTTTCACGAGCCTCTTCCCCTGTCATTTGGAACGCCCGTGATGCTACTGGTCCTCCCCGACCCTTTACCTCTTCTTTCTTTCCTCCCCGCTCCTCTCTGGGTTTATCACTAGGGACTCCAGCTTTTATCTGGGGACAGTTTGGGCGAATATGATCTGTAGCCCCACATTGGAAACACCTCCGCTCCGCCCGACAATCTCGAGCGATATGCCCTTGCTTTCCACAGTTACGACAACCCGACGATGGAATATCGACTCGACAATTTCCAAAGTGCTTTTTCCTGCACTTTTCACACCACTTTGCTTCCTCTTTCGGACCTTTGCCTTTAAAATTGGATCCAGTCTTTTGTGACTTTTTCTGAGGCGTCCACGGTTGTTCCTCCGCTTTTTGTTTAGTTTCCACAACTTTCTTTTCCTCCTCCAGTCTCTGAAGTTCCGTCTCTCTTTCTGTGGCTCTATCCACCACCTGTCGGAAAGAGGACAAATGAAGCGGTTGCACAATTTCTCTAATTCGGGTTTTCAATCCCCACACGTATTTATCAATTTTTCTTTTCTCGGTGTTTATCTGATACTCTGCAAATCTAGCTTTTTCAAGAAAACTCATCGTGTACTCTTACACCGTGTGAGATCCCTGTTCCAAATGCAGAAACTCCTCCTCTAGCCTTTTCACAGCCACCTCGGAGCAATATTCTTCATTAAACTTTGTTTTGAACTGTTCCCATAGTAAAGACTGGGTCAAATCGGGACTCAACGCCTTACTGAACACTTGCCACCAATGTAGTGCATTACCAGTTAATTGATTCGTGGCAAACTCCACCTTGTCCCCCTTAGCACACTTACTGATTCGAAACACCTTCTTTGTATGCATCAACCATTCCATAGCTTGGACCGTATTATCCGTCCCTGAAAACTCTTTGGGCTTGCAGCCCAGAAAAGTTTTATAAGTACATTCAATCTTTTTCCCAGAACTTCCTTCTCCTTGGACTTCTTTCTCATCACGAACTCTACTTTCCCATTGACTCTCATTTTCAGGCTGCTTGTCGTGAACTTGCTTTGCAGCACTTTCATCACGTGCATTTATCAAAGTAGGTAATAGTTCACGTACCACATCGGCTACAATGGTGCGTAAATCTGGTGGATTTTCATTCGCTGGTCCACTCGCACCTCTTCCAACCGAGCCTTGAGAACGGGGCTGACCACCACTCGAGGCTCCACGCCCCGAATTTCCTCGTGTAGGATTACTTCTAGTACCTCTCATACTTCAAAATTCAACAAACTGTTAGGTTATATATAATAACAAACTTATATACAACCAATTGCACAACACATCTACTATTTTTCAAGGTTTAAGTCCAGGAATCTATTCTACAAACACCTAGTTCACTTAAACCACGGCTCTGATACCAACTTGTAACACCCGACTTTTCAAAACTAAATACACCCAAAATTTTTCATTTTTAACTTAGTTACAAACATACAAACCAATTATTTAGGTGTATAAGTTTATACAAAAGGGTACAAGTGTATCAAGGAGTACATATCGAAATAAACTTCTTCAAAGCCGGGCTGCTACAACTTCAAGTCTATCCATGAGCTATATCTTTACCCTTAGTAGGGTCACGCTCACCTGCAGGGACATTTCAAACATGTACTATGACCCATAAAGCCCAATGAGTAATCATATAAACAATTTAACATGTAAATATATAATTAAGTTGTTAAAACTCAATACAGTGTACATCCTTGTTTGAATCAACCTTTGGATATCAATAAAATCTCCTAGCCACAAGGGCCGTTATTATTTGGATATCACATCCAATCTCCTAGCCATATAGGCCGTTTATTTTGGATACGGAATCCAATCTCCTAGCCACGAGGGCCGTTAACATTTGGATACAAAATCCAATCTCCTAGCCACGAGGGCCGTTAACATTTGGATACGAAATCCAATCTCCTAGTCTCAAAGGCCGTTAATATTTGGATACGAAATCCAATCTCCTAGCCTCAAAGGCCGTTATACCATACCAATTGGGTAATTGACTAACTTATAGATTGCCATTTCAAATGCTAAGGCTACTTTCAAATTTCAAGAGTTCAATCAATACAAATATCACAAGTGATATAAGAGAGATTACTCACCTGGTAATGAAGATTTATACAATCTAAGACAATATCACAAAAGCTCCAACGATCCTTCAAGTTCTCCCAACACCTACACGAACATATTTACACCAAGCAAAGGTGAATATGTTGTTTTTCAACCCTTCAAGCTCAAAGCTTGGTCACAACGGTCAAAAACTCGGAATTGGAAACATTCAACACATCTAAACAAGTGCATATGTTCAAATTCCAACCATTCATTGGTGGTTCTTTACCACAACTCGAAACCAACTCCAAAAGACCAAAATCAATCTTTCAAAAGGGTTAGAATCGAAGACCTTACCTTCAAGAAGTGGAATACCGAAGATTACTTCAATCCTTCAAGTTCTAGCCTTCCAATTTGGTCCAAAATTGATTTGGGAAATGTTTTTAGGGTTTAGAAGAGGTTTTGGTTCGAGAATTGCCCAAGAAATGGCTGAAAATCGCAATAAAAAGGGTGGGGCCTGTGCGCAGCACGACCCGTGTCCAAAGTTACACGACCCGTGTAACTTCCGGTATAAATTTGAAGTTTTAGTCTGCAGAACTACACGACCCGTGTAATTCACTGCATGCCCAACAAGTTCAAAATACTTCCCTACACGACCCGTGCAATTCCTACACGACCCGTGTAACCTGCTTCTAACATTTTTCAACCTCAAATTTCTTCCAAATCAAATTCTAACTATGCAAACTCTTGCAATAATCCAAATAATCTTAATTACCTTAAGATTAATATATAAATACTTACCGAAAGTAACATGGTGTTACAAGATTGAAACACCATCGCTTAAGGCTTTTCATAAAACATCATTTTAACCCATGGTTTATCATCATTAATCAATAAAATCATCCTTTAGTGAAAACTTTAGTTTCAATATTTTCAAATAAGTCATTTTCTTCCAATTTCTATTTAAAACATATGGGGTTTAATGAGAAATAATTTGGGTTTAAGTTGCGGAAAACATCGTTTGGTCCCATTTTAGATAAAACATTTTAGTTTATAAAATAGCGAGGTTGTAACAATTCAAATACCATTACACAGCTTAAATGATACCACACAAACCGTGGCCTTCTAAACATCCAGCTCTTCTAAGTCATCTAAACTCCTCAACCTGAGTACACATCAAAATAAGTTAGGGAATTGAAATGCCTAGTGAGCTTACCCGAGGTTGACCCATTTTGAGTGGGTAGTGAACTACCACACTCGGGACAAACCCCCAAAAATAGATTTTAAACACACTTCAAAAGTTACTTAAAACATCATAAGGATTTACTTCAAAATAGATAATTATGATATGCAAATGCAAATGCATGATGCAACTATCCCAAACCCACGTCCATCTCATAAAAGTCCAACTCACCTCAATGGTACCTACCTAAGTTCACAAATGACACGCACGAAGCATATCACTCGATCCCCGTATAGGTTAAACTAGAACTAATAGCCATCACACTAGTCCCATGAGGGTTAGCAACTCCCTCATGCGGTTCCCTATTGTCAGGAACAAACTCTCCTCACCCTCTTTATTTTAGAGAAGGGTCAAACTCATAATAACTCCTCACCCTCTTTGATTGAGAAAGGTCAAACTCGTCCTCAAGGTATCACACGGTCAATCCCATCCTATATGCAATGTAATGCACAAATAGGATGCACAAAACATCTTTCAAAAACATCATTATCATCTTTATTTAAAACCATCTTTAGAAACTCATTTTCATGCAATGCACAAGTAGTAATCATATAACACATTGCACATAATAACATGCATGAAAAGTAATTGATAACGCACACAAAATATAGTGGGAAGGATGTGTACTCCCGGTAAACTCACCCAAGGTCAACTGACGAGTCAACACTAACTCCGCACAAGGTTGAAGCATTTGAAGGCGCTCCTAGACATCATCTCATCCATCACATCCTCTTAATTGAGTGTTAGCTCAAGTCCTTAGTCTCACTTCCAAGTCACTACAACATATCCCCTTCCTACAATACAAGAACGGAAGATATCATACTCGATTCATCTAAAAGTCACACTATAATTACTTCTTTAGAACTAAGAAGGAACAATCATCCATCATCAAAAATGAAGTCCTTGACTCTTTAATATAAGGAAAATCTCAATTAAAACATCCCCAAAGATTGGCATTAAAACAAGGACCCAAAGCCCAAACCGTAAAGCAGAAAACCCAAAAAGTGCCCAAAATCCGGACAGATGCCAACACGGGTCGTGTAAGGGGTTACACGGGTCGTGTAACTCACTGTAAGAACAACACGGGTCGTGCTTATACAGCACGGGTCGTGTTACACCCAGGTACAGCTCCGATTTTGGTCATTTTCACTCATTTTTGACCCGATTCAAGTTCCGATTCTTCCCAAAATTCATGGACATCAAAAGGACATTATTCCTTCCCAAAATACACATCATTAGACTCAAATAAACTATTCAAACCCATTTCAAATGAATCAATTACATGCCATGATCACAACTTCACTCTATAAGCTTAAACCATGGAATACCCAATTCCATTCTTATAATTGATGATTACAAGTGGAGATTCCTTCTTCCATTCCATGGAATCATTAGGAAATGATCCTCACTCCACTTATACATCCAATTTGATACATTAAACTCATTCATCCATCCATTAAACAAGAGGTCCAATCATCATCTACATGAATAAAACCCATTTCAACACCCAATTCCCATTTTCTAGTGATTCAAGGTTTATGACTACAAATAAAAGGTTGGAATCTTTAGGGAATCATTAGAAATGAATCCCCTCATCCAAAATTACCATAATCATATATTAATTTCTAGATTCCTCAACAAATCATCAAATCCCCAATTTCTAGGGTTCATAACACCCAATTCAATCAAATCTAAGGATCTAAATCATCCATGGATTGGATGTTGATCCAAACAACTTAGAAACATCAAATAAACATTGGGGAATCATAAGAAGAACCTCATCCCATCATAAAACTCGGATTGGGTCCAATCCCCAAACCCAAACTCGAAATTTAAAGCTAGAAAGGTGGGTTTATACCTTAGATTGCTTGGAATCTTCAAGAACTTTGATCAATCTTCAAGTTCTAGCATCTTATCCCCCATGATCTCTCAAAATCGCCACTCTCACCTTCTCTATCTCTCTAAATCGTGTTTTTGCTGAAATGGGGGAAACCCCCATAAAAAACAAGTCATCTTTCAAGAAGTTGCAACAATAGTCCCTCTAGTTTGGTCCTTCTTCACCCAACACCCGAAAACTCATTATTCTCATTAGAAGTCTCCAAATTCATAAACATGCCCCAAATATAATTATTTATGTCACTTGAGTCATTCTCTAGGTCAACACTAACCCTTAGTTTCCCAAATTGACACAAATGGTCCCTTACACTAAAATTCTTCACAATCTAGGTCCTTAATGAAATTCAAGGAATTATTAGACCTAATTTAAACTCCACCTCAATTCCTTTAATATATCTTCTAATTTTTCTAAATCCATGACTAGTCAAATTTACTTAGGGTAAGTTTGGCCAAATTGACACTTTTAGTCCTTATGACAAAATTTCTTACATTTGGTTATAATTTGATTTTAAAACTATATTTGGCTCATTTATTCACCATATAAAATATAACAAGATATTAAATTTAGTTATTAATTTGATTTCTTTATTTACAAAATAAATTTTATTTGTAGGTTTAAGCTGAAAACTCCTAGGCCCAAAACACGGATGCTACAATTATCCACCCCTTAAAATGATTCCGTCCCCGGAATCACCGAGAAAGAATTAAGTACCCCTTTACAGAATCTCAAAGGTTATTCATGTTTTTAGCTTTAAAATATTATAGAACTCAGAGTATTATAAATTTCACTTTATAAATTTTTTTTTTACTTCAAAAATTACTTATCTCGGGTTTCTTTTCAAAAAGGTTTTCCTTTAAAGCATGCAATTATCAAATCTGAATCTTTTTCCACTCGACCCATTATTCTACAAAAAGATTTGAACACTCAACTTTGTGATAAATGTTTTGAGGATATCGTTCTTTATGAGAAAATTTTAATCAGCCTTTGTGAAAAGAAAATACACTTTCGAATTCGTACACTTTATATAAAACAATAAAGTTTCAAATTTATCTATGGATATATTTTCATTGAATTTATTAACAAAATTCCAAAGAGATCGTCAATCCCGGGTATTCCTACCGATTCATGATGGCCCCTTTGTCATTTATTTCTATAAAAGTCTTGCATTGCATGAGATATACTTGTTCAAAACTGCTTACAAAAATTTTCTCAAATTTTCAACAATACTTTTGAAAATATTGGCCTTATGTCATTCTTTAGTTCTTATTATGGTAGGTTATTCACTACTTCACATACTCTAAGGTGATTAACGGTTTGATCCTATGGCCTCTAGTCTCATCATGCATCCATGTCTCTTCACCCTAACATGAATTAGTAAATCACTATTCTTATAAGGCTCCATTGGTCACTAAGCCATTGCTAACTACCAAAGAATCTAATTATCTAAGTCCTTCTTGGGTCTTACATTAAGGTTTCTCTAGTTCAAGTATTAAGGCGCAAACCATGCTACTCTTACATACACTTTGTCTTCTAGAGCTAAGGCAAGGTCACCAGCTTGAACACCAAAAAGATGTCGGATGGGTCTCAAAAGAAGGTAAAGGTAAGGAAGAAAGGTTTAAGGGTCACGACAAAGAATTTCTTCAACAGCTCCATGTCTTCACCTACCATCCACTTTGCTAACACCATGCTCATCATGCTCCTTGCTTGTCCAACGTTGACACCACCATTCCACAAGTCTTCTAACACCTCTTTCATCCTTTAATTGACTCCTCAAGGTCAACCACCATATAAATCTCACTACTCTTCGAGCTTCATCCAATAAAATTTGTCCCATTCTTCGCCTTCTATCATCCTTAGAAGTTGCCATTCACACAAAGTTGCTCCTCATGTTGCCATGCAATCTTGATTCTTCAAGGTTTCACTTCATATCCACTTAAGAATCCTCATGCATGCATCCCCTTGCCAAGAATATTCCCCATGCCAAACCAAATTCACTAGTTAAATGGTTAGAAACTAAATCACAAGCAAGCATTTACCACTAAGTTCTAAAGGCCAACTACTTAAGAGGTCGAACATCCTTAAGAGCATCCTAGTTTAAGTCTAAGCACTACTCCTAGTACCTAGTTCACTTAAACTCATGCTCTGATATCAAATTGAAACACCCTCGCTTAAGGCTTTTCATAAAACATCATTTTAACCCATGGTTTATCATCATTAATCAATAAAATCATCCTTTAGTGAAAACTTTAGTTTCAATATTTTCAAATAAGTCATTTTCTTCCAATTTCTATTTAAAACATATGGGGTTTAATGAGAAATAATTTGGGTTTAAGTTGCGGAAAACATCGTTTGGTCCCATTTTAGATAAAACATTTTAGTTTATAAAATAGCGAGGTTGTAACAATTCAAATACCATTACACAGCTTAAATGATACCACACAAACCGTGGCCTTCTAAACATCCAGCTCTTCTAAGTCATCTAAACTCCTCAACCTGAGTACACATCAAAATAAGTTAGGGAATTGAAATGCCTAGTGAGCTTACCCAAGGTTGACCCATTTTAAGTGGGTAGTGAACTACCACACTCGGGACAAACCCCCAAAAATAGATTTTAAACACACTTCAAAAGTTACTTAAAACATCATAAGGATTTACTTCAAAATAGATAATTATGATATGCAAATGCAAATGCATGATGCAACTATCCCAAACCCACGTCCATCTCATAAAAGTCCAACTCACCTCAATGGTACCTACCTAAGTTCACAAATGACACGCACGAAGCATATCACTCGATCCCCGTATAGGTTAAACTAGAACTAATAGCCATCACACTAGTCCCATGAGGGTTAGCAACTCCCTCATGCGGTTCCCTATTGTCGGGAACAAACTCTCCTCACCCTCTTTATTTTAGAGAAGGGTCAAACTCATAATAACTCTTCACCCTCTTTGATTGAGAAGGGTCAAACTCGTCCTCAAGGTATCACACGGTCAATCCCATCCTATATGCAATGCAATGCACAAATAGGATGCACAAAACATCTTTCGAAAACATCATTATCATCTTTATTTAAAACCATCTTTAGAAACTCATTTTCATGCAATGCACAAGTAGTAATGATATAACACATTACACATAATAACATGCATGAAAAGTAATTGATAACGCACACAAAATATAGTGGGAAGGATGTGTACTCCCGGTAAACTCACCCAAGGTCAATTGACGAGTCAACACTAACTCCGCACAAGGTTGAAGCATTTGAAGGCGCTCCTAGACATCATCTCATCCATCACATCCTCTTAATTGAGTGTTAGCTCAAGTCCTTAGTCTCACTTCCAAATCACTACAACATATCCCCTTCCTACAATACAAGAACGGAAGATATCATACTCGATTCATCTAAAAGTCACACTATAATTACTTCTTTAGAACTAAGAAGGAACAATCATCCATCATAAAAAATGAAGTCCTTGACTCTTTAATATAAGGAAAATCTCAATTAAAACATCCCCAAAGATTGGCATTAAAACAAGGACCCAAAGCCCAAACCGTAAAGCTCAAAACCCAAAAAGTGCCCAAAATCCGGACAAATGCCAACACGGGTCGTGTAACTCACTGTAAGAACAATACTAGTCGTGCTTATACAGCACGGGTCGTGTTACGCCCAGGTACAGCTCCGATTTTGGTCATTTTCACTCATTTTTGACCCGATTCAAGTTCCTATTCTTCCCAAAACTCATGGACATCAAAAGGACATTATTCCTTCCCAAAATACACTTCATTAGACTCAATTAAACTATTCAAACCCATTTCAAATGAATCAATTACATGCCATTATCACAACTTCACTCTATAAACTTAAACCATGGAATACCCAATTCCATTCTTACAATTGATGATTACAAGTGGAGATTCCTTCTTCCATTCCATGGAATCATTAGGAAATGATCCTCACTCTACTTATACATCCAATTTGATACATTAAACTCATTCATCCATCCATTAAACAAGAGGTCCAATCATCATCTACATGAATAAAACCCATTTCAACACCCAATTCCCATTTTCTAGTGATTCAAGGTTTATGACTACAAATCAAAGGTTGGAATCCTTAGGGAATCATTAGAAATGAATCCCCTCATCCAAAACTACCATAATCATCTATTAATTTCTAGATTCCTCAACAAATCATCAAATCCCCAATTTCTAGGGTTCATAACACCCAATTCAATCAAATCTAAGGATCTAAATCATCCATGGATTGGATGTTGATCCAAACAACTTAGAAACATCAAATAAACATTGGGGAATCATAAGAAGAACCTCATCCCATCATAAAACTCGGATTGGGTCCAATCCCCAAACCCAAACTCGAAATTTAAAGCTAGAAAGGTGGGTTTATACCTTAGATTGCTTGGAATCTTCAAGAACTTTGATCAATCTTCAAGTTCTAGCATCTTATCCCCCATGATCTCTCAAAATCGCCACTCTCTCCTTCTTTATCTCTCTAAATCGTGTTTTTTCTTAAATGGGGGAAACCCCCATAAAAAACAAGTCATCTTTCAAGAAGTTGCAACAATAGTCCCTCTAGTTTGGTCCTTCTTCACCCAACACCCCAAAACTCATTATTCTCATTAGAAGTCTCCAAATTCATAAACATGCCCCAAATATAATTATTTATGTCACTTGAGTCATTCTCTAGGTCAACACTAACCCTTAGTTTCCCAAATTGACACAAATGGTCCCTTACACTAAAATTCTTCACAATCGAGGTCCTTAATGAAATTCAAGGAATTATTAGACCTAATTTAAACTCCACCTCAATTCCTTTAATATATCTTCTAATTTTTCTAAATCCATGACTAGTCAAATTTACTTAGGGTAAGTTTGGCCAAATTGACTCTTTTAGTCCTTATGACAAAATTTCTTACATTTGGTTATAATTTGATTTTAAAACTATATTTGGCTCATTTATTCACCATATAAAATATAACAAGATATTAAATTTAGTTATTAATTTGTTTTCTTTATTTACAAAATAAATTTTATTTGTAGGTTTAAGCCGAAAACTCCTAGGCCCAAAACACGGATGCTACAATTATCCACCCCTTAAAATGATTCCGTCCCCGGAATCACCGAGAAAGAATTAAGTACCCCTTTACAGAATCTCAAAGGTTATTCATGTTTTTAGCTTTAAAATATTATAGAACTCAGAGTATTATAAATTTCACTTTATAAATTTTTTTTTACTTCAAAAATTACTTATCTCGGGTTTCTTTTCAAAAAGGTTTCCTTTAAAGCATGCAATTATCAAATCTGAATCTTTTTCCACTCGACCCATTATTCTACAAAAAGATTTGAACACTCAACTTTGTGATAAATGTTTTGAGGATATCGTTCTTTATGAGAAAATTTTAATCAGCCTTTGTGAAAAGAAAATACACTTTCGAATTCGTACACTTTATATACAACAATAAAGTTTCAAATTTATCTATGGATATATTTTCATTGAATTTATTAACAAAATTCCAAAGAGATCGTCAATCCCGGGTATTCCTACCGATTCATGATGGCCCCTTTGTCATTTATTTCTATAAAAGTCTTGCATTGCGTAAGATATACTTGTTCAAAACTGCTTACAAAAATTTTCTCAAATTTTCAACAATACTTTTGAAAATATTGGCCTTATGTCATTCTTTAGTTCTTATTATGGTAGGTTATTCACTACTTCACATGCAAATGCAAATGCATTATGCAACTATCCCAAACCCACGTCCATCTCATAAAAGTCCAACTCACCTCAATGGCACCTACCTAAGTTCACAAATGACACGCACGAAGCATATCACTCGATCCCCGTATAGGTTAAACTAGAACTAGTGGCCATCACACTAGTCCCATGAGGGTTAGCAACTCCCTCATGCGGTTCCCTATTGTCGGGAACAAACTCTCCTCACCCTCTTTATTTTAGAGAAGGGTCAAACTCATAATAACTCCTCACCCTCTTTGATTGAGAAGGGTCAAACTCGTCCTCAAGGTATCACACGGTCAATCCCATCCTATATGCAATGCAATGCACAAATAGGATGCACAAAACATCTTTCAAAAACATCATTATCATCTTTATTTAAAACCATCTTTAGAAACTCATTTTCATGCAATGCACAAGTAGTAATCATATAACACATTGCACATAATAACATGCATGAAAAGTAATTGATAACGCACACAAAATATAGTGGGAAGGATGTGTACTCCCGGTAAACTCACCCACGGTCAACTGACGAGTCAACACTAACTCCGCACAAGGTTGAAGCATTTGAAGGCGCTCCTAGACATCATCTCATCCATCACATCCTCTTAATTGAGTGTTAGCTCAAGTCCTTAGTCTCACTTCCAAGTCACTACAACATATCCCCTTCCTACAATACAAGAACGGAAGATATCATACTCGATTCATCTAAAAGTCACACTATAATTACTTCTTTAGAACTAAGAAGGAACAATCATCCATCATCAAAAATGAAGTCCTTGACTCTTTAATATAAGGAAAATCTCAATTAAAACATCCCCAAAGATTGGCATTAAAACAAGGACCCAAAGCCCAAACCGTAAAGCAGAAAACCCAAAAAGTGCCCAAAATCTGGACAGATGCCAACACGGGTCGTGTAAGGGGTTACACGGGTCGTGTAACTCACTGTAAGAACAACACGGGTCGTGCTTATACAGCACGGGTCGTGTTACACCCAGGTACAGCTCCGATTTTGGTCATTTTCACTCATTTTTGACCCGATTTAAGTTCCTATTCTTCCCAAAACTCATGGACATCAAAAGGACATTATTCCTTCCCAAAATACACATCATTAGACTCAATTAAACTATTCAAACCCATTTCAAATGAATCAATTAAATGCCATGATCACAACTTCACTCTATAAGCTTAAACCATGGAATACCCAATTCCATTCTTATAATTGATGATTACAAGTGGAGATTCCTTCTTCCATTCCATGGAATCATTAGGAAATGATCCTCACTCTACTTATACATCCAATTTGATACATTAAACTCATTCATCCATCCATTAAATAAGAGGTCCAATCATCATCTACATGAATAAAACCCATTTCAACACCCAATTCCCATTTTCTAGTGATTCAAGGTTTATGACTACAAATCAAAGGTTGGAATCCTTAGGGAATCATTAGAAATGAATCCCCTCATCCAAAACTACCATAATCATCTATTAATTTCTAGATTCCTCAACAAATCATCAAATCCCCAATTTCTAGGGTTCATAACACCCAATTCAATCAAATCTAAGGATCTAAATCATCCATGGATTGGATGTTGATCCAAACAACTTAGAAACATCAAATAAACATTGGGGAATCCTAAGAAGAACCTCATCCCATCATAAAACTCGAATTGGGTCCAATCCCCAAACCCAAACTCGAAATTTAAAGCTAGAAAGGTGGGTTTATACCTTAGATTGCTTGGAATCTTCAAGAACTTTGATCAATCTTCAAGTTGTAGCATCTTATCCCCCATGATCTCTCAAAATCCCCACTCTTTCCTTCTTTATCTCTCTAAATCGTGTTTTTGCTGAAATGGGGGAAACCCCCATAAAAAACAAGTCATCTTTCAAGAAGTTGCAACAATAGTCCCTTTAGTCTGGTCCTTCTTCACCCAACACCCCAAAACTCATTATTCTCATTAGAAGTCTCCAAATTCATAAACATGCCCCAAATATAGTTATTTATTTCACTTGAGTCATTCTCTAGGTCAACACTAACCCTTAGTTTTCCAAATTGACACAAATGGTCCCTTACACTAAAATTCTTCACAATCTAGGTCCTTAATGAAATTAAAGGAATTATTAGACCTAATTTAAACTCCACCTCAATTCCTTTAATATATCTTCTAATTTTTCTAAATTCATGACTAGTCAAATTTACTTAGGGTAAGTTTGGCCAAATTGACACTTTTAGTCCTTATGACAAAATTTCTTACATTTGGTTATAATTTGATTTTAAAACTATATTTGGCTCATTTATTCACCATATAAAATATAACAAGATATTAAATTTAGTTATTAATTTTTTTTCTTTATTTACAAAATAAATTTTATTTGTAGGTTTAAGCCCAAAACTCCTACGCCCAAAACACGGATGTTACAAAGATTCAATCAATGTGTCTCTTCATATTTTACTACCATATCGCATAGTTCTGATCCTTAAACATGTTGTAAAAACACGATTGGTAATATCAAATATTGAGCTTCCATTTCCAATAACTCAAACTATTAAGTTCTTAACCCAATAAGCATATAATTGTCAATCTAATGTTGTTGAACTCATTTCATGACGCTAACAGGAGATTGATTCCACATTCAGCTAGAATCTACTAAATCTGAAATCAACATTTGCTAGGGTTCCAAAAGATTGAAAAATTTACCTTGAATTCTCTGTTCTTGAGAAGAAATTGAGGTTTTAAACTCATCCCAAGGGTGAAATTGGACCACAAGGACCAATCCTCACCACCACCGACCACCATAGACGACCGCCAACGCCTCCAGCGGTTGCTACCGCCGCTAACTTCTGATCAGCGACTTCCTGTTGCCACTTTTTCACTCTTTTTCTCAGTCTCTTTGTCCTCTCTGTCTCTCTCGGAATGCAAACCACAAAGGTTACCGTCGCACCCCTGCCGTCGACATCACGATTTCCGGCGGCCTGAAAGTCGTCGTCGTGCCTTCCTGCCTCCACTTGATTCCTTTTCACTCGATTTCTCTTTTCCCATTTTTGGATTTCACGAGCATACGCATACATACAACACATAATCAGTTCCTCTATCTTAATTTTAGATTCACGCACACACAATCGGTGTGTGTGTGCTTCATGTCTTTTCCCCCAATTTCTGAAGCTTAGATATGTGTCTTTGGTTTAATCGAGAAAGGAAATCGCATCTCTCAAACAAGACGTGCACATAGAGATCAAAACCCGAATCCTTGATTTAGAGGGTGCAAAATACCAAAAATGCCCCTCAGTTATTTCCTTAGAAAAATTCTCATCTCTAGCTTAGTAGTTTTCTTGATTTTCTCTTAGGCATAAGTTTCACATGTGACATCCAAAATTTACATACTTTATATCCTTGAAAAGGTGGGAACGGGCTTAACTACTTTCTCCTACTGACTTAAGTCTGAATCTTAATAGATTTTCCTACATCAACCCTTGAAAATGACCCTTTGGTCATTTTTGTCACTTTTGGGCCATTTTAAATCCATCATGAATTCTTCGTTATAGCTCCAAGTGACGCGAATCTTTTTCCTATATTTTAATATCTCAATTATTACCAAAGTCTCATTGAGGACTTTTAAAACCCATCATGTTTCTCAATTCCTTTTAGATTTTGAGATATTAATTTTTAAAGATTGTTCAATAAAAATTTCATTTTTAGCCATTATTTCCCTTTTTGCTAGTGGGTCTTTTAGACTAACTTCTACATGAAATAACATATCATATCGACTTAATAAAATTTCTTAACCATACATTTCCATAGTTTCACATTATTTGACCTTTTGTCCATCCATAAAACGTTTAAGCGTCAAATTATATCTTCTACACGTAAATAAATTTTTGGTTATCACAATTTATATATTTATAATTCAATATATATATTAATTATTAATTATATAAG
Source organism: Cichorium intybus (assembly GCA_023525715.1). Taxonomy (NCBI): domain Eukaryota; kingdom Viridiplantae; phylum Streptophyta; class Magnoliopsida; order Asterales; family Asteraceae; genus Cichorium; species Cichorium intybus. The sequence continues at coordinate 85,082,855 of CM042009.1, forward strand.
TAGATTGGATATTAATTGGATATCCAATTGGATATCTATTTGTTTGGTTTTGTTGGTTATCCAATGAATTTTCATGATCATCCAGAAACTTATCCAGTCTAATTAAATTTTGAAATTTCAAAGCCAATCAAATCTAATTTTTTTTTTTGAACCGGCAAATAATATACCTATACTATATCCTAACCTAAACCACCCACCTAATCCACATAATCCCCTTGTGGGATTTGAACCCAAGACCTCAAGGAGGCCGGGCATGCACCTGTGCCGCTGAACTACAAGTTCTTTGGCAATCAAATCTAATTGAGATTGAATATTCAATATAAATGATTTGATTTTTAATTGAACTAGATTTGGGTTTTATTAAGTTGTTCCAGTACTTTGAATAATATCATTATACTTTTAATGAGATTAAGTTGGTCCTATCAAACCCGTTCGGCTAACGACCCTCCACTGATCAGTCGAGCGGTGGGTGAGAGTGGACACCCATTAGACTGCCATTTTATAGGCAGTCTCTTTATACCCACTTTATAGATCAGCTTCGTGAATGAGGCCCACTATTGATTTGACTAACCATTAAATCTTATACATATAATATTAACTTTTAATTATAATATATATAAGATGAATTTTAAACCTTTTAAAATGTTTTTGGTTTATCTTTTAATTTATTGGAATTTAAACTACTAAATTTAAAATTAAATTAAACCTTTTAAAATCGATTTAATTATCATTTAATTAAACCATTAATTAAATTAATTAAATTTTGATATTTTAAACCTTTTAAAATATTTTAGGATTTATCCTTTAATTTTTGCCAATTTAAAACAATTAAATTAAATTAAATTAAATCCTTGAATTATCTTTTAATTACCAATTAATTAAATTAATTCAAATGTAGATAGGTTTTATCAAATTAATCAAATTAATTTAAACCTTTCTTAAACACCCTAATTTTCGATTTCAAATAATGAGTTTAAGGTTATCCATTTAATTAATCAAATTAAAGTTACCAAAAATAGAATACCTTCTAAAACCCTAATCAAATTTTCGAAAATCAAAAGACGGAGGGGCTAGGGTTTTCAAAACCCTAACCCTAAATCGATTTCAATATAATTAGCGTTTATAAGCTTTAAACCCTAAAATTTAGGAAAACAATTATAGCAATTCAACAAGAAAACAGCCAAAATGCTCTGATACCACTGAAGGGTTTTATGCAAATCTATGAACTAAAAAACCTAAGTTCACATGCAACCTATAAGGATCTATGTTTTCTTCTAATTGAACATATAACTAATTCCTAAAGGCATAAGAAAAATAACTAAAAAATAAAATCAGAAAAACTAACCTTTTAGGATTTTTTTGGAAGCAAAGCAGCACAAGTGTCCTGCCTCAAATGAAGTCACACCCAAGGAGCTAGGGAAAGCCACGAAATTCTAGTGAGTTTTGGTGTAAATTGGCGCAGAAGAATGAGGGTCTGGGGCTCCCTATTTATAGGTCCCAGCTGATAACCAAATAAGCCTTTAGAGATAAACCTTTTTGAATTCAAATAAGATAAACCTTTATCTTATCAATTCAAATCTATTTATCCTAACTTATTATTTTTGAAATTATATATATATATATATATATATAGATATATATATATTTATAATTTCGCTGATTACATCTTACCAAAAATGTCACTTACTCAACTATTGAATAATTACAATTTCAGTCCCTGCACCTTTAATTGATTAAATTAATCGCCAAATCAATTCCAATTAATTCCAGATTAATTTCTAATTAATTAATATAGTTTCTAATTAATATATTATCACTTTAATATATTAATAAACTATTTATTTAATTTCTATTGATTTATTAATCATATAATAAATCAATCTTTCTCTCTACTGAACTTTCTGACAAACCTCTAGCTATGAGGGCAACCCAAATGGACTATGCTACTATTAATTAGATAAATACTAATTATTAGTCATGGCTTAGACACCTAATCCAACATGTCCTTCTTTAAAAAATCAATGAATTCATCGACCTTAATTTGAAAAACTCTAGCAATTATATATGGTCGATCTTGAGAATATTTGATATCATTTTCCGTCATATACCTTGTAATTTCTGGCCAACCAATATTGCACGTAAAAGTAACAAAATATTGTGGATTCCCAAAAACTCTACAAATAGCAATTGCATCTTGATAATGCTTATACATATACCTTGGACCTCCAACAAAAGATGCTGGCAAAAGAAAATGTTGACCGATAAGTTTACCATCCGAATCCCCTTTCGAAATTGCATCATATATCCCACTTATATGTTCAGATCGTAAATTATTCTGATTATTACGGATGTAATCAGGGCGACTCTCTTCAACACAAAGATAAGCATCTATTAAGAACTGTTGAAACAAACGACCACATTGTAATAATAAGGTATACATACCACTACGACTATGAATTAAGTAACTATAATACATATTCAATGTAATTGGTTTAGAAGTTGCAACACCATTAGACCGTAGCTTGAACCTATTCGACCAACCTTTTTCACCAAATGGAAATAACAATGGGTACTGCAAAGGCATGTAAGAATAATGCAACTTACTAATGCGTGTTGGACTGCCTCCCCGATAATGAATGATAATATCATATTTAGATGCATTTGGATCTTCCCCTGTAACAATACCTCCAAGAGCAGTTCCATATGGACGACTATATCTTACATCAGGGACATTACTATATAGTCTTACAGCATAATTATCTAGATTCCTTTCACGCCCCGTAGCAAGTGCAGTTCTAAACATTCTTACATACTCGTTAATTCCATTCAAAACAACCGATAATCCACTAACAATATCGGGCTGCAAAGTTTGGCCAGAATTACCAAAAACATTTAAACGATTAGCAACTTCATTCTCCATGTCATACACATATAACTGCAAAAATCGTGGTATATCGGATCCTTGAGGACATAAAGATCCAATTCGATGACAAATCTGTCCAGAAACTTTAAAAACATAAGGTCCACGACCCCGATTTACTGTTTCATCAACCTTCGCCCCAAATGAAGTCATGGAAAAAGTAGAATTATAAGCCCAAATATTGTCCATGTAATGCCTACTTTGTAATAACTCTAAAATATAAGGAGGAGGCATGAGTGGTATAGGCAATACTACTGCACCCTGTTTACAACATTGGCTATAAAGAGGATTATTCCGAGTAGAACCCCTGATAAGTCTCTCAGCCCACCAAAACTCAGCACCACAATAACCACAAACAAAATGACAATCCCCACTATCGCCATACGAAGGCAAAGGACGTTCGAATACAGTAGCAGAAGTACCAGATGTCTCTCCCAACTCAAAATTTGCAGGAACACTAAACATAATAACAAAGTAAAACAAAAAAAAAAACTCACACAAAATCTTATTACCTTAATAATCACCGAAACCGCAGCAGAACAAACACAAAGGAAAGAAATTAGAAACAAAACGTAAAGGAAAAGCTTACAAACACAGTAACTTAACAGATCGAGTAAGATCAAAACAATCCAAAACCACGTACGCAACACGTGGCAAAAGCAGAGTACCTAAAACAAAGAAAAAAAGAAGAGCTAAATTACTGGAAAAAAAAAAATAAGACAAATATAATAACTTACTTTTCTATTGTCAATTATACCAAATTGTACTCTATGCAATACTTATTTCACAAAAGAGCATCAGAAGTAAAAAATACATTGAAAAGGTAAAAACCCAAATTGGAAGAAACCTATTAAAATTCTTTTGAAATTATTCAAAAGTACAATAATCCATATCGACTCAGCAAACAAACACAACAACTATTTCCAATCTTTAATTGTCAATCCAAACAACTTATCGAGTTGTACTAACAGCAATACTTGTTTCACGAATTATTGAACAAACTAATTGTAGTCCTTTTTTGAAAAACACTAAAAAATGAAATCGTCTATATCCTATTAATAAACGTAAAAACCATTCTCAATCTTGCATTATCAATTGTACTAATTGCCGTAGTTATTTTACAAATAATTGAACCAAGTACAATTTAGATTGGAAAAAAAAAAGCAAAGCGAAAGCACCGTAGCAACTTGAGGTGTACAACTCTCGATTAATCCAAAAACTCAGCTCCATAAGAACTATTTCCAAACTCAAATTGTTAATCTAAACAAATTATTGAGTTGTACCAACAGCAATAATTATTTTACAGATTATTGAACAAAGCAATTATAGTTCTTTTTTGGAAAACACTAAAACAATCTATATCATTTTAACAAACAAAGAACCATTGTTAAACTTGTATCACCGATTGTACCAACTGCAATAGCTATTTTACAAATGATTGACCAAAACACAATCTAGATTGGAGGAAAGGAAAAAGCAAACTAACAGGCTCTAACAACCCAATGTGTACAACTCGTGATTGGCTCAAAAACCTCACCCCCTTAAAAATCTCAAACCCACCACCCCATCAACTCTTTTAGAAACATGCTCTCATTTAAACTATATAAGAATTGGTCGGTTTGCATTGAATCAATTTTTATTTCAAGTCCCAATAAAAATTAATTCATTTTGTTAAAATCTTTCAATCCCGATCCAATTTTACGTACAAATATTACAAAATTTAAAATGATCATATTTAACATCCGATGTTGACTTCAACAATTTAATGAATTATACGAATAATTATAAACGATATGAGGAACTATATCCTCACTTCCTTCCGGAAAAAAGAAAAAAATGTTTCCAGTATTCTGTTCGGACCCCTTCGATAAAATCTCTTTTAGGGTTCTTCTCTGATCAAAAGAGAAATGAATACAGAAGACCCAGATAGACTCAAGAACTTCTTCACCGAATTAGAAACTCGTAGAACCCTACTGACTACCATCACCGAGACCCACAACAAACTAATCAATAATTTCATTTCTTTAGACGAAACCCTCACCAAAAAATCACAAATTCTAGATGCCCGGATTGCGAAATACAAGAAACACACTGACAAAACCCTTGCAGCTCTCACAGTCCGTGACAATGGCCTCACTGATAAAGAAGTTACTTTGGCGGCCCGCGTGGAACACCTAAAAGAATCCGCAATTAGGGACATTGAAACGGCGAATAGTTTGGATCCGGAGGAGAACTCGATGTTGGATTCGTTGAGAATGTGCTTTAGGAGAATGGATTCCAAGCGTTTGATTAAGTATTTGTTGGGAAAGAGGAAGGAATCGGTGCAAGTGAGGGCGGATATAAACACGGCGACGGAGGAGGCCGTGGATTTACCGGAGCTTGTATTGGAAACGGTTGAGGAGTTCGTTGAGTTGAAATTGAGCGGGAGAAAGGTCGTCGGGATGGCGGATCGGCGGTGGGCTTGTGGGATTTTGATTCAGGCGGGGTTGCCGTTGCTTCCGTACGGTGAATCGTTAGCAATTGGTCGGAGTATGAAGGAACGAGCAGTGAAGGTTTTGGAGATTTGGAAGGGGATTTTGGGTGGTGGTGAAGGTAGCGGTGGGGTGGGTTCCGGTGAAGCTACAATGTTCTTGCAAATGGTGATTGGATTTGGATTAAAACACAAATTTGATGATGAATATTTGCGGCAGTTGGTGGTGGAGTTTGCAGGTCGGAGGGAGACGGCAAAGCTTGCAGTGGCTTTAGGTTATGGTGATGATGAAATGAGAGGTTAGTTACTTTTACTTCACCCTGCGATTATATAAAAAGAAATTTCTAGTTTTGATTTGTGAATATGATTTATCACATATAAACGATTATCTATGTCAAATTGCTTTAATGGTTATCTTTTAAACATAAAATATTTGAATTCATGAAAGATAATATCAAATGAAGATGTTTCTTTTTTGATGTAATGCAAGTAGGATTCTATATAACACACAAATAAATAAAAGTACATTGCTACATCTTGCTTTTAGCCCTAAAACAAATGAAACATAGGTGGTGTTTCTTTTTGATTTAATACAGAAAGAAAGACTTAGGGGCTGTTTGATTTGCCTCTTATTGGATCAAGTATTAAGTCTGACTCGGTCCGAGTCAGACCGTTTGATAACCCCAAAATTTACCTCTGACTCGGTTTTAAACCCTAAAATTTACCTCTTACCCGGTCAGCTTCAGGATAAGTATGACTGGTCAGACACTGACTCAGTCTGCTCTTACTCAATCAGCAAGTATAAAACAACCTCTTACTAAAGAAAATGTTTCACACTTGTTAATAGTATTTGGTTGGCAGATATAATTGAAGAGTTGGTGAAAGCGGGAAGAGATATTGAGGCGGTTTATTTTTCTTTCGAGTCGGGGTTGACCGAACAATTTCCTCCTATTCCACTACTTAAATCTGGTATTAAGAATTATCAAGAAAACACTTCAAAGGAGGTCCCTTCATGGGTATGTTGATGCTTAACTACTTTTCAAACATCATTGACAAATTTTGATTTGGAGTTTTGTTTTGTGTTGATGATATGTTAAATCAGGATGAAATCCTCAATGAAATGGGTGTTGTTATAAAAATTATAAAATGTATCGAAGACCACAAACTCGAATCACAATTCAGCCGCGACGAATTGCAGAATCGCTACAACGAGTTGGAGAAGATGAAAGCCGCCAGCAAGAAGGCGGCACCACCTCCGGCTTCCACAAGCAAGCCGGTGGACAAGCGGCACCGGAGTGAAAGGGGTGACGGTGGGTTCTCTCGACCACCTAAATCCACACGGTGGGCAAAGTCTTCCCACCGTAAAGGCCGCCGTCCACCACCTGGACAGGAGCATTCGGCTGCCAGATCATCGAACCCTGGCGGCTCGGGTGGCAGTGGTTATGGCGGGGGTGGTGACAACCCGCCTCAGGATGCAGGAGGTGCATCTTTGCCGCCTACGGATCCAGCCACATAGCTAGTTTGGATTGCAATTACAGAAGAAAAGATGGTTCAAAATTGTGTCCATTTAAATTAATTTATCATTTATAGGAAATGTTTATTTCTTTTTCTTCCTTAAGTGATGTATTGATAAATGATGTTTGTATAGAGAGAAAGTGTTGTATGAACACATAACCAAATGGATTGTAATGAGTGTAAACGACCATTTTACCACTTACAAACAATTCATGTACATAATAATCCTACAAACTTTTAACCAAAATTAGATCTAGAAAACAACGTTCTGGCAGGTAATTCACTCAAAATCTATCCTAAATTCAAGATATACTAAATTAAAAGAGCCAAGAGTTTGAAAGATTACTTCATCACGATAACCACCATCCCAACAACTTTAATCTTCTTTATGAAACCACTTCCTTCTTCTTTAGTAACCTCTTGGTAGGGCTGTACTTTTCTGAACAAGGATGACTCCTTTTGGGTTTACCTTTTAGGGTTTGTAGGAACAACATTGGGTTTAAAATAGGGAAGGGTAACGAACTTTTGAAATTGTTCATATTTGGTTACTGAACTTGTTTTTTTGTTTGATTTACCCATTAATTTTTTAAAATTGTTCACATTTTACTATCATGACCGGTGATAAAAGGTTTATGCTGATTTGGAATCCTACTTGGCGTCCTAAACGACTTAGAAATGTAACGAACTTCTAAAATTGTTCCGTGACCAAATGTAACAATTTTAGAAGTTCGTTACCCTTTCAAGTCTTCTAGGATGCCATGTAAGATTCCAAATCAACATAAACCTTCAATCACCGGTCATAATGCTATAATGAGAATAATTTCAAAAAGTTCATGGGTAAATCAAGTACAAAAAAAAGTTCAATGACCAAATGTAAACATTTTCAAAAATTCGTTACCCTTACAAGTCATTATCCCTTAAAAAACTGGATTTGTAAAGGCCCTGTGGGTTGCATGTCAATTGACCTAAAAAGTGCAAAAGATTTCATGATTTTGGTTGTTTTAATATGAAAGAAGACTCATATAATGAGTTGGTTTTGAAAGAAAATGCTTATATAGATTGCAATGATCAAGATTATGGACTCTCAAATGTTAGAATGAACGTGTACCGCAAGAGTAGGGGTGAGAACCGAAACAAGATACCCACTTTCGGAATCGGAACCGCCTTGGAACCATCGGCTCCGATTATCATATTTTAGGAACCGCCACCCGTCGGGTAAAATTATATGTTTATATATATATATACTAGGAAGGTTGAGGGTCGTGCTTAGCACGACCCACACGGCCCATGGATTGTCTAAGGTTTCAATTACGACAAAATTTCAAGTAGCTCGAATTGCTTACAATATAATATAACAATGAATAAGGACCCGACATTTAAAAAAAAGTCTAAAAGTAAATTACCATATGAGATTTACATCAGCTACTAATGATCAGTATAAGTTGCAGATATGATGTTTACAAGTACATTGCTATTGTTGGAGTTTACTAACAATATTAACATTAATAACCTGATATAACAAATTTATACATAGAAAATCCCCTTTGTGGTTATAACATCGGATTTGTACTAAAAGATATACACTATTAGGATTGTCCATCATCCAATATATACTTATGACCACAAAGGAGATTTACTTGTGAAAGAATGTATATAGATGAAGTGAAGATGAAGTCTTTTGTGTGGCTTCAATTTTTAATGGCCCTTGTGCCCTTGCATCAAACCTGTAGCTCATGGATTTACTTTTCTACTTTTTGGAGCCACCCCTCTTACTCATAGTGCCTTGTTGGATGACTACTTCAGTAAGGTGAATTTCTAATAGTTAGTATTATCATTTGATAAGTGAGGTAAATTTGTAACTGTCAGTATTATCGTTTGATAATAAAGTCATATGCTTTCTTAATCAATATTTGTACATGACCAATATGCAATGGGAAAAATGTAAGATTCACACAATCTTGACATTCATTTGTGCTATAAATGATTGATATTAAAATAATAAAATTTGTATTCTATCGATGAATATATGAAAGTACATTGTTATAATATGCATGAGGCTATAATGTAAATAATAATGGTTGGGAAATTATGTAAGAATTAGGGGATGCACACCCCGCGCGTTGCTGCGGGAAATTTATGTATATACAATAGATAAAACATTCAAAAAAACGAAGACGTAAAAAAAGGAGGAAAATTTATAAAAAAATGGATAAAAAAGGAAAGTTGGATGATAGTGATCATGAATTAGTAGCTGGTAAATTTCTCAAATAAAACCTTCCAAATTGATTGCCCTCATTTATTGTTATCTTGTTGTCACGGTATGAAGTACGAAAGAAATAATTTATAACAACATAAATAATGAAACCACACTTTATAAGGCTATAAAGAAGAACAAATTTTTAGACCGGAGATATGTCATGTTTAATATATGTAAGATTGACATAAATTCATATCATCACGTATATAAAATAAGACGTTCTCAATGGCATATTCTTCTTTATCTCGAATATCACGTAAGGTTATTAAGAAAATAAGATTTTAGACAGGAAATATGTCATTGCTAATATATCTCAGATTGACAAAATTTCATATCATTGTGTAGATAAAAATGAGGCGGTGTTAATGACACATTCATATTTATACCAAGTATCACGTAACAAAGACAAAAGAAAATCTAAGTAAGGTGCCTAAATTAATTAGAAGGAAAGACAATAAATTGATAAACTTACCTTAAAATATAAATATCAAGATTAAACAAATAAAATTATAAAAATAGAAGAAAAAAGGAGTTAAAGAAAAAAGATTAAGGAAAATAATAAACTTAAAATATTAATATTAATATTAGGTAAAGAAAAAAAATAAAAAAGGAAATAAGAACCTTAAAATATCAACATTAATAGTAAATAAATAGAATTATAGAAAAAAAGAAATGACAGGAAATAGAATGATTTATAGAAAATAGAAACAAAATTAAAACATAAACCATGGATAAAAAGAACAAAGTGAGTGTGGAACCATATGTATAGCATGGGATGGGTCGGATATCTGGCGGATATGTGGCTGGGTCGGATAGATCCGCCGTTTTTTAAAAATGACAAAGATTTGCAAGTTTTGGGTTTTGAACCCACGTCATTAACAAATCTCCCAAAGACCTTACAAGCTGATATTCGGTGTGTTTTGTTTAAAATTTGCGATACAAACAATATAAGAGTTACCAACGCGGTTACGGCTCACGCTCTGATAATTGTATGTAATATAAATGTATGAAAGCTGAAGGATTATTATGTAAACTCTAGGAATATTAAATAGAGCGGAAGAAATCATTTATTAATCGGGTTGCTTGTAGTAAAGTCCTTTTGTTTTGCTCAAAGTACTATTTGACCAATTCTGGATATATTATGTGTGTTGTTGGAAATGCAAAGTTAGAAATATTAATGTTAACTTTGAAAGATCGATTTTGCTCAACAATAATTAAAGACAAACAAGTTAAGGTGCGGAAATGTAAAAGACTTAAGATTAAATACAGGAATTAACAACACTTAAGTAAGAACAAGAATATGACCATGAAGATGAAGTGTGGTGGTGATCTCCTTTTATAGTTCAAGGAAAGATCCCACCAGATAAAGATCTACGGATTGAAGAGGCTACAGACCAGTCCTCTTCAGATTGCTCTATGGATAAAAGTACAAAGTCAGACTAGGATGGCCTATGATTGAATGTTCTACAATAGAACAATAAAAGTGCCATATTGACTTTAAGGAACATAAATAACTACCCTACCTGTACTCTATAATCTAATATGCTTATCTTTTGTCTTTATCTTCATCTTTGTCTTTCTCTTCAAGTGACATAATCTTCTAAGTTAACCGAAGTTTATGTGACAATTGTAAATTTTGGTCAACAAAAGTCAACTGTAGTCAAACGAAGCGTACGTCAATCTATATGTTTAAAAGTTATTTTCCATGCCTTTTGCAATGAATTATTAATATTATAGTATTACGTATGCTAAATCGAAACAATTATCGGTTAAAAATCGAAAATACGGACAGCAGACTACTGTAGCGTAAAATTCGATAATCGTACAATTATTATTTTGAGAATAATAATATTCATAAAACGATCTACTCGTAAATACGAAACTGTGGATATATAGAACGTCGAAAACGGAGTTCGTATGTGAAAGTTATAACGATTAAACCGCTGTGTACGGATAAATGTACACAGGGTTTGGACTCAAAATACAAAATGAGGTGCCTTAAACATCAAATACGAAATAACAATTCATATGATAAGTAACGTAATAATATCTAGTATTTAATTTCAAAGCTAAATGCAATTTTCGGTAAAATGCCGAAAATCGCGAAAACGGAAGAATACCGCGCTTAAACGCATATTCCGGCACCCAACGAGTTATAATTCAATCAAAATAAATGTTTGGCAATGTTTTTATACAAAATAATTATTTAGAACTTCGTTTCGTCAAAAACGCACAAAAATTCACTAAAACGACTTACTATTTTATAAAAATCACTTATTTTTATAAAGTATGTTGCTATTTTATAAAAACCACACCACCCCACCGCCCCCCCCCCCCCCCCTACCCCCCATCGGCTGATCATGGCCATCCCAACAAGATCTTGGTGTTACTATTCCATATCTAGGCAAGGGTGTGGGCTATGGAGTTTTATAATGCATAAAATCAAACATTGATCTTAAGCCATCATGCACCCCACTTGAAGAACAACTAGTTCATTTTCACCCAACACTCTTCTCTTCTTTCTCTCTTCCTCTCCTTGCTCTCGGCCTCAAACACCTTCACCACCACCATTTCCAAACTTCAAATCCAAGCTTCTTTCACAAGTCCAAAAGGTAATCATCATCCATCTTTTGATTCTAAACAACATAACACAAGTTTTACACCTTTTACACACACTAACATCCATCAAAATCCATTAGATATTAGATTTGTCCAAGGGTCTTTAAGCTCCAAATATTCAACATCTTCAAAGATCTTTCAAGCATTCTTGGTAAGTTATAATCATCTAGTGATTTAAGCTCTAAATACCTTCATTTACTCTTTTACACACACATACTCACGAAAATCCATTGGATAATAGCTTTGTCCAAGGGTCCTCCGGGTCTTAGAACCAAAATCTTCAATCTTCTTCCAAGGAATCTTATGATCCACACTCAAGGTGAGTTCATACCCCTCATTTTCTTATTTTCAAACCTTTTTGGGGGAGAATACAAGCTCTTTAACTATATATGCTATTTATTTCAAGTTTATATAAGCTTAAATGATATATATGTTGATTTACACAAGTTTATAAAGTTAGTATTTGGGTAAAAATACCTTTGACATGAAATATAGCTAGATCTTTGTAAGATGTTCATAATGATACAAAATATGTTGTATAAAAGTTACTAAACTATATATAAAATGTGTAAAACGTTAGATCTTGGACAAAAATGTTATAAAGTTGAATTTGGCATGAAATATGAATAGATCCATGTATTATGAACACTTTGACATACTAAGTTGTGTAAAGATTACAAAACTACAAATAAAGTGTACAACAACACTAGATCTTGGATAAAAATATTATAAAAATGAAAACTAGTAAAAACTATTTTTTTATAAACAAAGACACTATTTTCTAGCAAAAATGGTTATAATCAAGATATTACACTATTTTTGTGAGAAATATCTCAAAAGATGATATTTATAATCTTTGAACAAGTTATTTCGCTATCGTTCGTAAAAATAAGGTTATTACGACGCAATTACTAAAAATAGACTATTATTGGAATAGTTTATGAACAAAAGGTTATTATGACATTTGAACATGACAAAAATAATTATATAAAAATATATAATTATTATACTATACTATATTATCATGGGAAAAATGATAATGGACGATTTCAAGAGTTTTTATATACAAAACGTACGTAAACAAGTTGATTGGAATACATACATTTTTGTGAGATGAATCTTCAAAGTACTTTTATAAGTACCTACTATAAGTCCTGAATTTATATAACCAGAGTCTCGGTAAGAGAGCGCGATATTTGAGTATAGATCTATGCGGGGCTTGACAAACCCCGCACCTGAGCTGCTAGCTACAGCTTGACCGGCAGGTCTGAGGTGTCCAAATGTCTAACATTCTGACGCCTGAAGAACGTCGCAGCAGGCCAACTAGTCACAGTATGGTTATATGGTATCTCACATGGGAAAATAATCAACTTAATATTTTTATAAATTGTTTACGTGGAAACACACATTTCAAAGAAAGTACACTACAGCTTACATATTTACATTTTAGTCTTTGGGATTTAAAGACTTGAACATTTTATTGGTAAAATATTGGATTTTCTTGGTTTTCAACACTATCGTTTACAAACAAAGGACATTTCTTATACAAAATCTTATGAACTCACCAACTTAATTGTTGACACTTTTTCAAACTACTTGTATTCTCAGGGAATTGATAAAGTAAGCCTCAGCGCGATTTGAAGAGACGTTACGACGTCGTTTTTGTCCATTTTGAAATCATTTGTAATTGTAATTGAAACACGCAACTTCTAAACGATGTAACATTTGCAATTATGTAATGATGGTTGTTTGCTTGGATTTCACTATTGTGTAACTTTGTTATGATATTGTTCATGAAGTCATCCACCCTTAAACTATTCCGCCAATACGGTTTTGGGGTGTGACAGATTGGTATCAGAGCATTGTTTATAGTGAACTAACTATATCAATCCATTTAAAGATATACAACTATAAATACAATGGGATTAAAACTCTCGAAAACATTTTCGTACAAGTATACTTTTAAAATTTCAACGATAATTTTTATAAAAGTATAAGTACATACATACATACTAGAACGATATCATAACGAAAACATACAAAAGTGGTAAGATGAGTTGAACGCAACGGATAGGCCTAAGTGTTTGGTAATGATGTCTTGGATAAATAGAGCCTGATCAACTGTATTGATCCAAGATATGATTAACGCATACTTAGGAATAGTCGTGGCGAACAACAAGTCTGGACACTTACCAGTAACCAAAAGAACTAAACATAAAATTTAAAATACTATAGGAGTATTTTAATGCGCTATAAAACGAAACATAAAGTTAAAATACTATGAGAGTATTTTAAGACACTATATAACTAAACACAGAGTTAAAATACTACAGGAGTATTTTATGAATACTACGAAGTCGTACACTTAGAATTTTCTCTTACATACCTCTCATACCCCTTAGAAATTACCTTACTTATAACAACTTCCAAAGACTTACCAAGAACCATGTACAAAGAAAAATACTAGAACAAAACATAAAACAAGAATACCATACGAGTATTTTGTGACACTATAGAACCATACATCTAGACTCTTTATGCACCTATTATACTCCTATCACTTCATAGTCGACATAAACGTATAATAGAAATGCCGTACTTTGATGACCCTTACCAAAAACTAACCAACGTCAATCTTAAATCCTTGTGGCAGAATCATGCCACCTCGCCGAAGAAATAACAGACGCACACCCGTCGAAACCCCCGAAGCGCCTATGATGGACTCGGCGACATTTCAAGCCGCTGTCACGGCAGCCGTGACCGCAGCTGTCGCCCATATTAACACCAACGGGATAAATGGAAACGGAAGTGGAAACGGCACCAACGATTCCACCAATGGGGAAACATCAAGCCATTCCCGAACGTGCACCTACAAAGATTTTGTCAGTTGCAAACCGATAACTTTCCACGGCACCGGTGGTGTCCTTTCCCTCACAAGGTGGATCGAGAAGACCGAGTCGATCTTCGATATCACTGCATGTTCAGAAGAAATGAAAGTCAAGTTCGCTGCCTGCACTTTCGCTGAGACGGCTATGTCTTGGTGGAAGGGCCATGTCAAGGCGATGACACTCCCAGTGGCAAACTCGATAGGCTGGGAGGGATTAAAGACAATGTTGATGAAGGAGTACTGCCCATGGGGGAAATCCAAAAGTTGGAACAAGAGCTGTGGAACCTCACGATGAAAGGTTCGGATCTAAACGCCTACACAAACCGATTCAACGATCTGGCAACCCTCTGCCCAGCCATGGTCACACCGGAGTCTGTAAAAGTGGAACGTTACATATGGGGACTATCATCCCAGATCCAAGGGAATGTGGAAGCCGCAAGTCCCGCCACTTTTGACAGCGCCAAACGATTGGCCCAACGATTAGTCGACCATGGGATACGCCAGGGAACCATGACCCAAAAGGACGAACAGCCAAGAGAAAAAGATCACAAGAGGAAACCCTGGAACAGGGGGAGAAACCAACCAAATCAAGATGGTGCGAAAAGACAACAGATTGTGGCAGTTCATGCAGCCACTGTCCTGAACGCCCCAACCACCACCAAGCAATACATTGGGACGCTACCCAAGTGCAACAAGTGCAATTTCCACCATACCGGAGCCTGTAGGGAAATGCACTGTTTGAACTGTAACAAGAAGGGCCACACCGCCCGATTCTGCAGAACGCCAACCCCACAAGCCACCCAAGCCACTAATGTCGGGCTGAGTCAAGCTTGCTATGGTTGTGGTGAGACGGGGCATTTTAAACGTGATTGCCCAAGACAAAGAACGTGGGGAGAAATGGAAGAGTCCTAGCCATGGGACGCGCCGAAGCGGTAGAGGATCCTACCGTGGTTACCGGTACGTTCCTCGTCAATAATTCATATGCTTGTATACTATTCGATAGCGGTGCAGAGAGGAGTTTCGTAAGCCACGAGTTTAAATACTTACTAAAACAAAAACCTCAACCACTCAATGAAACATTTACAGTAGAAATGGCTAATGGCAAAACAGAAAGCGCAAACGACATATACATAGGCTGTACACTTACTCTGGACGATCACTCCTTTCAAATTGACTTAATGCCTGTTAAAATATGAAGTTTTGACGTGATTGTCGGTATGGATTGGCTAATTCCCCATCATGCCGACATCATGTGTTACGAACGAGGAATCCGACTTCATCTGCCGGATGACAAGACTTTTGTTGTCTACGGTGATAAACCCAGTACCAGCCTCCGAATCGTGTCTTGCATCAAAGCCCGAAAATACTTACAGAAAAGATACCATGCTTTCTTAGGCCACGTTGTTGACGAAAAGAAAGAAGTAAAGAACATCAAAGAGATCCCTGAAGTCTGCGACTTTCCCGACGTATTTCCAGAAGACCTTCCAGGAGTACCACCCGCACGACAAGTCGAGTTCAGAATCGATTTGATCCCAGGAGCCACCCCAGTAGCAAAAGCGCCATACCGATTAGCCCCGGCAGAAATACAAGAATTATCCAGCCAACTAAACGAACTGCTAAGTAAAGGGTTCATCAGGCTGAGCTTCTCACCTTGGGGAGCGCCGGTCTTGTTCGTGAAGAAGAAGGATGGATCATTCCGTATGTGCATTGACTATCGGGAGTTGAACAAGCTCACCATCAAAAACCGATACCCGTTACCCCGAATTGACGACCTGTTCGATCAACTCCTAGGAGCGAGCTATTTCTCAAAAATCGATCTGAGGTCGGGATATCACCAACTCAAGGTTCAAGAAGAAGATGTTCCTAAGACGGCATTCAGAACTCGCTACGGCCATTATGAATTCGTTGTGATGCCCTTCGGATTAACCAATGCGCCCGCAGTGTTCATGGATCTGATGAACCGAGTATGCCGACCTTACCTGGATAAATTCGTGATAGTATTCATTGACGACATACTTATTTATTCACGAAGCAAGGAGGAACATAGCCAACACTTACGACAAGTTTTGGAGACGTTAAGAGCGGAGAAGCTGTATGCGAAATTTTCGAAATGCGAATTTTGGCTTCGAAAAGTGGACTTCCTAGGCCACGTAGTCAGCAAAGAAGAGATACATGTGGATCCCTCCAAAATCAAAGCCATCGAAAGCTGGAAAGCACCAAGAACTCCGACAGAAATCCGTCAGTTTTTGGGCCTTGCTGGCTATTACCGAAGATTCATACAGAATTTCTCCAAAATTGCAAAGCCACTTACCACCCTGACACAGAAGGGTGTGACATTCAAGTGGGGAGATAATCAAGACGCCGCCTTCCAGACCCTAAAGAAAGCTTTATGTAGCGCTCCTATTCTGTCCCTTCCAGAAGGAACAGAAGACTTTATGGTCTATTGCGACGCATCGAACAAGGGTCTAGGCTGTGTACTCATGCAGAGAGGAAAGGTCATTGCTTACGCTTCAAGGCAACTTAAAACTCACGAGGTCAACTACACTACACATGACCTCGAGTTGGGAGCAGTAGTGTTCGCATTGAAAATCTGGAGATACTACCTGTACGGCACAGAGTGTACGGTATACACCGACCATAAGAGTCTCCAGCATATCCTCAACCAAAAAGAACTCAATATGAGACAACGACGATGGGTGGAGCTACTAAGTGACTATGAATGTGAAATTCGTTATCACCCAGGGAAGGCCAACATGGTAGCTGATGCCCTCAGTCGAAAGGAATACACGAGCCGTCGAGTGAAATCATTAACAATGACGATCCATTCCCATTTACCCACTCAGATCAAAGAGGCGCAGCTAGAAGCCTTAAAACCTGAGAACGTCGCAAATGAAGCCTTGCGAGGGATGGATAAAAACCTTGAAGTTAAGGATGACGGAGCTCGTTACCTCATGAATCGAATCTGGACACCGAGATTCGGCGGATACAGAGACATTATCATGAATGAAGCTCACAAGACTAGATACTCCGTTCATCCTGGGTCCGACAAAATGTACCTGGACCTCAAGAAACTGTATTGGTGGCCAAACATGAAGGCAGAAATCGCTACTTACGTGGGCAAGTGCCTGACTTGCGCCAAAGTTAAAGTAGAATACCAAAAGCCCTTGGGTTTGCTAGTTCAACCAGCAATATCCGAGTGGAAGTGGGAGCGGATAACAATGGACTTCATAACCAAATTACCAAAAACAACCGGTGGGTTACATACTATATGGGTAATCGTCGATAGGTTAACCAAATCCGCTCACTTCCTGCCAATCAAGGAGGGTGATAGGACGGATAAGCTAGCACGACTCTACCTCAAAGAAATTGTAAAATTGCACGGTGTGCCGAGATCAATCATCTCGGATAGAGATAGCCGGTTCACTTCAAACTTTTGGCAATCATTACAAAAGGCTATGGGAACCAGGCTTGACATGAGCACAGCTTACCACCCGCAGACGGATGGCCAAAGTGAAAGAACCATCCAAACGCTGGAAGACATGTTGAGAGCCTGTGTGAAAGACTTCGGTAAGGCGTGGGACACCCACTTACCACTCATTGAGTTTTCATACAACAACAGCTATCACACTAGCATCAAAGCCGCTCCATTTGAAGCTTTATATGGACGCAAGTGTAGATCCCCTCTGTGCTGGGCTGAAGTGGGTGATACTCAACTAGCCAGAGGCCAAACACCTAACAGCGCTCTCACCGGTCCGGAAATCATACGAGAGACAACTGAGAAAATCGTTCAGATCTGCGAACGATTGAAAGCATCTCGTGACCGACAAAAGAGCTATGCGGATAAGCGACGCAAGCCCTTGGAATTCCAGGTTGGTGACCGAGTATTGTTGAAGGTCTCGCCATGGAAGGGAATGATACGCTTTGGAAAGTGTGGGAAGCTGAACCCCAGATACATTGGGCCCTTCGAGATCCTTGCTAGGATCGGCCCAGTAGCCTACAGACTTCGATTACCGCAGGAACTCAGCAACGTTCATCCCACCTTTCACGTGTCCAACTTAAAGAAATGCCTGTCCGATGAAACTCTTGTCATTCCGCTCGACGAGATCGAGGTGAACGAGAACCTTCTTTTTGTGGAAGAACCCGTAGAGATCATGGACAGAGAAATCAAGAGGACGAAACAGAGCCGCATACCGATAGTCAAGGTCCGTTGGAATGCCAAGCGTGGACTAGAATTCACTTGGGAACGAGAAGACCAGATGAAGCAGAAGTACCCACATCTCTTCCCAAACCCTTGAGGATCCACTCAAGAGTTAAATTTCGGGACGAAATTCTCTCTAACGGGTAGATGATGTGACAATTGTAAATTTTGGTCAACAAAAGTCAATTGTAGTCAAACGAAGCGTACGTCAATCTATATGTTGAAAAGTTATTTTCCATGACTTTTGCAATGAATTATTAATATTATAGTATTACGTATGCTAAATCAAAACAATTATCAGTTAAAAATCGAAAATACGGACAGCAGACTACTAAAGCGTAAAATTCGATAATCGTACAATTATTATTTTGAGAATAATAATATTCATAAAACTATCTACTCGTAAATACGAAACTGTGGATATATAGAACGTCGAAAACGGAGTTCGTATGTGAAAGTTATAACGATTAAACCGTTGTTTACGGATAAATGTACACAGGGTTTGGACTCAAAATACAAAATGAGGTGCCTTAAACATCAAATACGAAATAAAAATTCATATGATAAGTAACGTAATAATATCTAGTATTTAATTTCAAAGCTAAATGCAATTTTCGGTAAAATGCCGAAAATCGCGAAAACGGAAGAATACCGCGCTTAAACGCGTATTCCGGCACCCAACGAGTTATAATTCAATAAAAATAAATGTTTGGCAATGCTTTTATACAAAATAATTATTTAGAACTTCGTTTCGTCAAAAACGCACAAAAATTCACTAAAACGACTTACTATTTTATAAAAATCACTTAATTTTATAAAGTATGTTGCTATTTTATAAAAACCACACCACCCCACCCCCCTACCCCCCATCGCCTGATCATGGCCATCCCAACAAGATCTTGGTGTTACTATTCCATATCTAGGCAAGGGTGTGGGCTATGGAGTTTTATAATGCATAAAATCAAACCTTGATCTTAAGCCATCATGCAGCCCACTTGAAGAACAACTAGTTCATTTTCACCCAACACTCTTCTCTTCTTTCTCTCTTCCTCTCCTTGCTCTCGGCCTCAAACACCTTCACCACCACCATTTCCAAACTTCAAATCCAAGCTTCTTTCACAAGTCCAAAAGGTAATCTTGATCCATCTTTTGATTCTAAACAACATAACACAAGTTTTACACCTTTTACACACACTAACATCCATCAAAATCCATTGGATATTAGATTTGTCCAAGGGTCTTTAAGCTCCAAATCTTCATCATCTTCAAAGATTTTTCAAGCATTCTTGGTAAGTTATAATCATCTAGTGATTTAAGCTCTAAATACCTTCATTTACTCTTTTACACACACATACTCACAAAAATCCATTGGATAATAGCTTTGTCCAAGGGTCCTCCGGGTCTTAGAACCAAAATCTTCAATCTTCTTCCAAGGAATCTTAAGATCCACACTCAAGGTGAGTTCATACCCCTCATTTTCTTATTTTCAAACCTTTTTGGGGGAGAATACAAGCTCTTTAACTATATATGTTGTTTATTTCAAGTTTATATGAGCTTAAATGATATATATGTTGATTTACACAAGTTTATAAAGTTAGTATTTGGGTAAAACTACTTTTGACATGAAATATAGCTAGATCTTTGTAAGATGTTCATAATGATACAAAATATGTTGTATAAAAGTTACTAAACTATATATAAAATGTGTAAAACGTTAGATATTGGACAAAAATGTTATAAAGTTGAATTTGGCATGAAATATGAATAAATCCATGTATTATGAACACTTTGACATACTAAGTTGTGTAAAGATTACAAAACTACAAATAAAGTGTACAACAACACTAGATTTTGGATAAAAACAAAAACTAGTAAAAACTACGTTTTTATAAACAAAGACACTATTTTCTAGCAAAAATGGTTATAATCAAGATATTACACTATTTTTGTGAGAAATATCTCAAAAGATGATATTTATAATCTTTGAACAAGTTATTTCGCTATCGTTCGTAAAAATAAGGTTATTACGACGCAATTACTAAAAATAGACTATTATTGGAATAGTTTATGAACAAAAGGTTATTATGACATTTGAACATGACAAAAATAATTATATAAAAATATATAATTATTATACTATACTATATTATCATGGGAAAAATGATAATGGACGATTTCAAGAGTTTTTATATACAAAACGTACGTAAACAAGTTGATTGGAATACATACATTTTTGTGAGATGAATCTTCAAAGTACTTTTATAAGTACCTACTATAAGTCCTGAATTTATATAACCAGAGTCTCGGTAAGAGAGCGCGATATTTGAGTATAGATCTATACGGGGCTTGACAAACCCCGCACCTGAGCTGCTAGCTACAGCTTGACCGGCAGGTCTGAGGTGTCCAAATGTCTAACATTCTGACGCCTGAAGAACGTCGCAGCAGGCCAACTAGTCACAGTATGGTTATATGGTATCTCACATGGGAAAATAATCAACTTAATATTTTTATAAATTGTTTACGTGGAAACACACATTTCAAAGAAAGTACACTACAGCTTACATATTTACATTTTAGTCTTTGAGATTTAAAGACTTGAACATTTTATGAGAAAATATTGGATTTTCTTGGTTTTCAACACTATCGTTTACAAACAAAGGACATTTCTTATACAAAATCTTATGAACTCACCAACTTAATTGTTGACACTTTTTCGAACTACTTGTATTCTCAGGGAATTGATAAGGTAAGCCTCAGCGCGATTTGAAGAGACGTTACGACGTCGTTTTTGTCCATTTTGAAATCATTTGTAATTGTAATTGAAACACGCAACTTCTAAACGATGTAACATTTGCAATTATATAATGATGGTTGTTTGCTTGGATTTCACTATTGTGTAACTTTGTTATGATATTGTTCATGAAGTCATCCACCCTTAAACTATTCCGCCAATAAGGTTTTGGGGTGTGACAGTTTAGGAGAGAACTTCGGTGTTGACAAGTTGCTGATATGATTTGCTGAAGGACTTGAGTTTCTGATGACTTTTAATGCTTGTTGAATCATAAGTGAAATGCTTTAAACTACGGTAATATGAGAAATTGCACAACCGAAATTCACACCTGAATTTCAGTATCATGAGTAGCATGTCTTCACTTGGATTGATAATATTCTATACTCGAACTTCTGAAGTGGGACCGAAGTTCATTGCTGAACTTCGGCGTTCGAGATCTTCTAATATTCGGTTTTCAACATCACATAGAATATTCAATATAACAATGGTGGGAATTTTTGTTCATTAATAACTATCAGTAGTAAAAGTTACACATGAACAAAACCAACATAATATGTTCAAACATTGTTTTACAAAGAAAAAAACACCGAATAAAGTTGGTCAATGATTCAACATTAACACGTGTGAGCTTCCAAAGTCGGTCAAGTTACGTGATTTTCTTCTACTACCATGTTACCACAACTTAAGTGGTTTTTATTTGCCAAGTGGGATGCTGACGAGGATAGCCATGTCATCGTATTAAAAGAGATGGTGAAGAAGAGGGATAGGAAGGCTTGAAACCCGAGACCTTTAAGATACAAGCCTCCATATCAAAGTTTTAAAAACTGAATTTTTAATCAAATCGATTTGGTGACTTTTTCAATTTCAACCGTCCGGTCAAACTGATTTCCTAAAGTTTTATGTGTTTTTTATTTTCCTGCATACATATATAAAATTAAGAATTTGATATCAATAAGTTCAAACATTAAAAATACACATAATAACAAGTTATAGATAAATCCAAATACATTAAAACTACATAACCATAAGTTTTACATCAACCCAAATACATAAAAAACATAATGTGTAATACCAAACAAAATATAACATCAAATGAATACTAACACATCAAGATCAAACCAATCATGGAACCCAAGACAAGGCCGGTTTATTTCGGTTTACTACAACCAGTTCAACCAGTTTTTTTACCAAAACCGGCCGGCACATTCCAGTCAATAAATCATTAAAAAACCGGGTCTAATCAAACCATCATCATCGTCGATTATTGGTTCGATCGGCCAGTTCAAACCGGTTTTAAGACATTGCTTCATATTTACCATTAAACTAAGCCACAACATTTATAGAAATCTCATGATATATATATATATATATATATATATATATATATATATATATATATATATATATATATATATATATATATATATATATATATATATATATATATATATATATATATATATATATATATATAAACATATATATATATATATATATATACATATATATATATATATATATATATATATATATATATATATATATATATATATATATATATATATATATATATATACTGGGAGAGAGAGAGATGTAAGTTCAATTGAGACCTAAAAAAAGGTTGAGAACCTGAGATCTGGACATTTCAAATATTAAAATCTATGACAAATATGGACAATAGTTTATGTAAATTTCAAAAGTAAGTAAATGAAATTGTAATCAATAAGCCATAAGGGTATTTTAGTCATAAATCTTTAGGCTTATTTTTATCATCTCCTAAATTCTCTCTCACACACATTCTCTCTCTCTCTAATACACGGCTACACCCAAAACCAATTACTCTCTCACTATTTTTGTGGGTAAAGTGATTCATGCACCGTCTAATCTCTCTGATCCACACTGAAATACTTGATTCACAGCAAACGTCATGTCGGGCCGGGTCAACGTGAGCCGAAGGCAAAAAAAGGGGGAGATAGAGAAGAGGAGATACAGATACCTTTAATTCTTAGTTTTCAGTGTCTGGCATTACGTGGGATACTTATTTGATCTGTTCTTCATCCAACTATTTCCCTAGTGTATTGACTTTTGTTTGAATTTCAATCAACATTGGGTTAAAGATCTGAAATTTAGCACAAGGGTGAAAGATGAACAAGGTTATCCCTCTTTTGCCTTGGTCAAAAAGGCAACTAGTCAAGCAATAAAACACTCCATTGGTGCAAGAACCACTGTAAAGGGTTTTTTGTAATAGCCTCCTAACACACCACAGGAAGTCAAGCAATAAAACACTCCATTACTTCTGACATGATTTTTTAATTTCATCATAATGGTGTTTAACAAAGATGAAGCAGGTATCATCACACGTGGTGAAATATAAAGTAAGTTAGACTAGTTGCTTGGGAATAATATATTCAGTGTTAAGGCCAGGGATATTAAAGAAAATATTATATGTAGTATCAAAAAAGGCGGATGCTCACACAAAAACCTCGAAAATTTTCTTAAGTGGATACAAGAGAAAGATACATGTGCCAAGAATCAACTTGAACCTATGTGATTGTGAACGAAAAGGGTCGGGCCGGGCTTGGGCATTTAACGCCTTCATTTGAAGTGCCACATAAAGACATGTCATTTCATTTGTTTCTATATGTTGGGTTCCACTTACTCTTTCTCATTCAAGGGAACTTAATTATTAAAAACTGCATATCCACGCACAGTTGGTGAATGGTGATCTTTGTGTTATTATCTAAGGATATTCAGGTAAGAAAAAGAAATTGAAAATTAGATCTATATTTCTTGAAACTTGAGACATTTTTTGCTTTATGATTTGAATTTCTATGGTGATTAATGGCTATATGGTGTATCACGGTTTATTTGTTTCTTTGTCTATAATTATTATACTGCTTCAGAATATAAGTTTTGTGATTATTTTTGTTTTCAATGGTTTTTGGAGTTATGTTTGGGTTTAGTCCATAAGGATTGATGATTTTGTTCCAAATACACTTGAAGTAGCAACTTGTGAGGTAATCTTTTGATGATTTTTAATTGAAATATCTTATGAGTCTAATGTGTTTATAAAAATAATGTATATATTTATTAATTTTAAGGTTTATGAGCAAAGAAATTTTTTTATGGTTTATGAGAAAGGGAAAATGTCACTGTAGCCTAACAACGTTTCAACGAATGGTTTAATTGGTCCCTAAGGATTTTTTTTGCCATAAAAGGGAACCAACTTTAAAAAACAGGTTTTAAAACACCATTGACCCCAAAGTGAAGGGGTCATCCGGTTAAAACATGTGACTCAGCAGCCATGTCATCTAATACAATCATCGTGGCATTGTTAAGTATCCAGTCACATACTGTGTCATCAAAAGAAGTCTAAGTGTATAATAGAGAAGATGATGGGCGGTTCAAATGTTACGAAAACCCTTTTCGAGCTAAAAACACCAAACTCTTTCCTCGATCAGAATGTTCATCGTGCTAATGGAATTTAACTGCAAGGTCGATGTGCACTACCATGGAGTGTTCACAAGGCAACCATTAAGTTACAGTGAGGGCATGCATCACCTGTTTGAAGATATTGATTTTGCGGGGATGGATTTAGAAGAATGTGTAAAGTTTCTCGAAAGATTTACGGGGGAGAAGTGCAGGATCCTGTATTTCTGTTTACCTGAGTGTGACATAGCAGAAGGGCTGAAGATGATTACAGACGAGATGGAATATGTTGAGTTCATCAAGATAGCATACCATTGTGGAACTGTTGTGCCTATGTATGTGGATCATACCGGTGTGAATGTGCAGGAGTGGATGATTGAAGACCACGAGGAAGTGATTAGCCCTGAAGATCACCATTCAGGAGTGGGTGGAGGTGTTTAACCCCAAATGGTAGAGGTGTTTGACAGAATTGACCTCAACACTCCTGTCAACAACCCCAAAACGCCACCTGAGATGGGTGAGCATGATCCAGAACAAGTTAACATCAGTGACATTGACAGAGAAGCTGATGTGCAAACAAGGTTTAATGCAGATGTGGACTGGAAGAAACAAAAGCATGTACTAGGTATGCGTTTTGAAAGCCCTAAACAGTTAAAAGATATGCTTTGTAACTATACTGTTGCAAATGGATATTAATTGTCTTATAAAAAGAATGATAGTAGGAGATTATTGGCAAATTTTTTTGG
The DNA here is from genome assembly GCA_023525715.1 of Cichorium intybus. Classification (NCBI taxonomy): domain Eukaryota; kingdom Viridiplantae; phylum Streptophyta; class Magnoliopsida; order Asterales; family Asteraceae; genus Cichorium; species Cichorium intybus. Next base: position 85,108,687 of record CM042009.1, read on the forward strand.
TGGTGATTGTTCATTTAGGCTGTGGGCTTCATGGATGACAGAGGAGCATTCATTCCAAATCAAGTCTTTAATCCATGAGCATAATTGTGCAAGGAATTTTAAGTTTGGTTCAATTGTCAACTATGCTTGGATTGGTAGTCACTACACTACTGAGATTCTACATAACCAAAAAGTGACTATTAGACAACTAAGGGAAGATGTGAAACAAAAATTTAGGATAGAGGTTAGCATGAGTCAATGTAGGAGAGCAAAGAAGCATGCTTTAACTTTTATCCAGGGAACCATTGTTGAACACTATGCCAAACTTTGGTCATATAGAGAGGAGATTAGAAGATCAAATCCAGGATCTACTGTGAAAGTGGGTGTAAATGCCATGCCGGATGGTAAACATTACTTCACAAGGTTTTATGTATGTTTTCTGGGATTAAGACAAGGTTGGAAAACTGGTTGTAGAAGAGTGATTAACCTTGATGGCTGTTTTTTGAAAAGGTTTTGTTCTGGTGAGTTGTTAAGTGCAGTTGGAAGAGATGCAAATAATCAAATATTCCCAATTGCTTGGGCTGTAGTTTGTGTGGAAAATAAAGAAAACTGGAAGTGGTTCATGGAGAACCTAACAGAAGATCTGCACCTTGAAAGTGGGCTTGGAGTTAGTTTAATGTCAGATCAACACAAGGTATGTATTAATTGTAACTTTGATTGAGTATGTATTTCTTTGTATTGTCATAATGTTGCAATTTCCCATATAGGGTCTGTTAGAGGCTTTGAAGGAAGTGTTACCTGAGGTTGAACATAGGCAGTGTGCCAGGCATATTTATGCCAACTTTAAGAAGAAATTTTCTGGTGCACACTTTGAGAACTTATTTTGGAAAGCAAGCAAAGCTACTACTGAACCTCATTTCAAAGCAGTAATGAAAGAAATTGAGATGCTAAACCCTACAACTCATGAACACCTAATGGAAAGGGATCCTAAGACATGGTCAAGTGTTTTTTTAGACTTGACACTATGTGTGATGCTGTAGAAAATGGTATCTCTGAAAGCTTTAATAGTGTCATAGTTGAAGCAAGGAAAAAACCAATTATAACAATGCTTGAAGAAATACGTACTTATGTTATGGAAAGGATGCATAAAATGCAATTAAAAGGATGTAATTGGCCTGACTACCAAGTTTGCCCTACCATTAGACATAAGATAAATGAGTTGAAAATGCAGCAAAGGTATGTGTTTGTGGTTTTTAAATAATACTTATATTTGCTACTTATACACCATTTTTTTAAATTTTCAAATATTGGCAAGTGTTGCCTAGTGGTCTTCTGCAATTTGAAACTAGGAACTTAGGAGAATCCTATGCTGTTGACTTGGAAAAAAACTTGCACCTACAGGCTGTGGCAACTCAATGGATACGGTTGTGTTCATTCAATTGCAACTATATCATACATAAATGGGACAATTGAAGCATATTTGGACCCATTATATCTAGCAACATTTTATAAGAATACTTACAAGTATCCCTTGCAAGCTATGAATGGAAGTGACATGTGGCCATCTACAGATTATACCCCTCCTCTTCCACCAATTAATAGGAGAATACATGGTAGGCCAACAATTAAACGAAGAAGGGATGCATCAGAAAAAGTGGGAAGACATACTGTGTCAAAAGTGGGAAAAAGAGTGCTTTGTGGGATCTGTAAGCAGCCTGGACATAACAAGAAAACATGTAAGCAAGTATAAAGGTCCTCTAAAGTCAGAGTAACTAAAGGATCAACTAGAAAGTCTAATCTGCATGATGAAGGTGAATGAAGTAATGTAGGTATGTATTTCATAATGTTGCCATTTGCCATTATGTATTACGTGTAACTTTTTTTTGACAATGTAATAATTTGTTATTTCATAATGTTGCCATTTACAGAGAATGAAAATGGAGTTAAGGAACAAGAAGTCAATCCATCTACAGAGAATGCAAATGGAGTCAATGAAACTGAAGCTGCAATTGGAGTCAATGAAAGTGAGACGAGAATTGGAGTCAATGAAAGTGAGACTGGAATTGGAGTCAATGAAAGTGAGGTTGGAGTCAATGAAACTGAAGCCTGCAATTGGTTTGAATACACAGGAAAGCACAACACTTGGTAAACATATGCCAAAAAGTTCAGAGCGGATTGTTAAGAAGAAATTGGCTAAAAGAGTTGAAGGAAAGAACGGTGAAGGCAACACTTCTGAAGTCCCTTTGGAGTTAGATTAGATGTTTGCTTTGTTAGACTTGGTTGTGTGTCAATAAAATGGTGAACCTAAACCATTAAAATGTTAGAATGTTTGTGGGTTATGTGTTAAATGGTTAGTGTAACATCTTAAATGTTCGTACAATATGTTAATTACCATTAAAGTCGTTGTGGTTTACTTCCCAATTGTGGGTGTATTAAATTATTACCGCGTATCAAGGCATCTTTTCAACTACAAAAACATTTAATGGCCTTCTAATCACCGGTCATATCCACCACCGCCATATGATGGTTCTAGATGACCTTATATTACTTATAAGTTACACCCCTTTGTTTCTCAAAGAAAACCGTCAGTTACCAAAATGAAAGGAAAAGCTTTAGAAAGTATGCTTCAGTCTTTGATCAACACGGTGGATATGAACAAAAAGCTGATTCGTGATTTACAGGGGAAGCTTGAAAGAGACAACAATGTAAAGAACACAATTCTCGAGTATGTGGAAGTCCGCCCAAAGTACATGAACTATGTGCAGGCATCGAAGGCGATCGATGAAGGTAAGATCAAGGCTGCCAAGATTACGGAGCTTGCATACGACATGCAGTAGTTGCTTACGGAGGAGATTGATCGATACAAAGACATGTGCAAACTCATTGAATATGAGGTTGAATATGATGGGCAAGTTTAAGGTCTGATAAATAAGTGTAATCGATGGGCAAGTTGAAAACTTTTTTGTTGTTGTTTGTGTTTGTTGTGAAAGTGATGGTAGAAAGTTGAAAACGTTTTTTTGTTGTTTGTCTTTGCGGTGATAGTGATGGTATGTTGATGGTTATCCTTATGCAATCGTTAATATATGCTTATATGTTAGCTTATATCTGTGTTTTTATCTGAAATGAGGATTGTCCTTACACATTAATACCCGGATAATTGCATCTAACTGGAGTAAAGAAACACAGTCAGAACATAAGTTTCATTACTCGATCAACAAACATGTCTAACAATCCAAACATCTAACCACAACGACTAACCATAACGACTTAACCACAAACAAGACTAACACACAAACAAGTTCTAACGATCCAAACATCTAACCACAACGACTTAACCACGAACATACGAACGACGATAATACCTAAACCCATAAACCCAAAGCTTCGAACTCTTCATCTTCATCACTTGAATGTAGATGCCAAGAACTTTGCTAACATGTACACACCGATACACAAGCATCCCGTGTATACGGTTTTCTGGAAAGCTTCGAACTTACCCTTCAAAGCTTCGAACTATTCAAGGAAAACAGTCACACCCGGTCCCGAAGGGGGTCCGCCAGACGGCGGTATACCTCCTGGTCCTCCGATGGCAGCAGAATACCACAACATCGACATCATGTTGATTGATTCTCCTCTCGATCCACTCACAGATCTGTGATTAAGGCTTTCTAACAGGACATTTAGGTCCTCCAAATTTATACCGAGCTTTGAAAATGAAGTGGATGAAGAAGATGACATTCTCAAGAATTTTACTGTTGCTAGAGGGTAACTACGTTTCCGACATTACCTTGAAAAGTCCTCCATTTTTAAAGTCGAAGGGGACCACAAGACGGACCAGAAGACCAACGAACCTTGGTCTCCAAGTTTTACACAGGTGTCACCCACGTAGAATCCACCTAGGCTCCACCTCATCAAGGTACCGGTTGCAATGGGTAAGTGTAAAATTTAACAGGTTTTTTAGAGTTGGTTCCCTTTTATGGCAAAAAAAAACCTTAGGGACCAATTAAACCATTCCCTGAAATGTTGTTGGGCTACATTGACATTTTCCCTATGAGAAACTAATGGATATCTACCTGATGTGTTTATAGAAATAATAGATATATTCATTGATGATTATATGTATTATTCCAAGTAAAGTCTTCTAATCATTAATAAATACAGTGTTATTCATTAATGAATAGAACTGTATCACAAATGTAAGTGCATTGGTGTTACATCCCAATTTTATTCATTTATGAATATAGTGTTATTTATTAACAAATAGAACTATATTACAACTCATTAGTGATTATATTCAATTTTGCATGCATATTAAAATAATAGATCAAATTTCTTTTATATATCGCTTTTATATATTACTAATAAAATATTCAACTAAATCCATGTAAAAATAGATGTCAAATTATATTTAGAGTAAATTACATGGATGGTCCCTATGGTTTGGGGTAATTTACGCGTTTGGTCCCTAACTTGATTTTTTAACTCGGACGGTCCCTATTATTTAATTTTGTTGCGTGTTTGGTCCCTACCTGACATAAAAAGACTATAATACCCTTAAGTATTTTCTTTTTGATTTTTCTTTTATTTTTTATTATTACATTATTTTATTTTAAAAAATTATTTAATATTAAATATTGGGTCTCCCCCACCCTTTATCCATTCCCCACATCTCTTCTCACTTGCCGGAGTAAACCACCGTCAGACTAAATTGCCACCAACTCGGTTACCGGACTAAAAGTCATTCAGAAAATCAATTGTCAGTGCTGTTCAATCAAAACCCAAAATTCATTCTAAAACCTAAAATCAATCGCTGGTGCCATTCATCTCTGTCACTGGAATAAAATTCATTCCAAAACCTAATATTCATTCACCCCGATTCTTGCAGAAGATTCCCAGAGAGAGAGAGAGAGAGACCCTTTGCCATCAATTGTTGGTTCCATTCAATCTCAAAAACTCGCAGCTTGCACTATTTCAAACCTCCAATCCTTACCCGGTGGAGAGGTGTTCGTTGAAAGCATGGTGAGGTGTTCGTTGAAAGCAAGATAGACGTTCAATCTCAAAAACTTGCAGTCCACATGTGAGTCCCACCATCCCACACCCTTTCCTCTCACTAACGACACCATAACCACCTCCACCAAACACCACCGCCACCATCATTGACATCAACAACCACTACCACCATTGTCCACCATCCCCTCCACCTCTTACCCATTGGACACTAAACAAAGAAATCAAAACATAGAAATCATATTTAGAAGTATCATGTCCAGGAATCATGAAGAACCAAAGATAAAACCTAGATCTGCAATCTCCGATGTCGCTGGTGAACTACCAATTCGAACCTGATGAACCAAACTGACGGTGTCGATGTCAGACATAGGAGGAGGTAGGGGCGTTGGACGCCGGTAGGAGCCACCAACACATTGACGTCAAAGAAATCCATTCCACCGTCGCTATGGAGAGTGGATTCGGCTAAGATGCGAGGAGTAGCTGCAGGTGCTGTAGGTGATCTTACCGTCTGAATCCTTAGAACTTTGTCTTCTTCCCTAGGTTGCAGCAACAGCGGCAGGAATGGGGTTGCAATGGAAGGTTGGGGCCGAAGAGAGTAAGGGGAGAAAGAGAGGTGGGTTTGGTTGGAGAGAAACGAAAATGGGGATGGGATAAGAGGGGGCTGTACAAATAATTATCATTTTTTATAATAAAATAAATAATAATATTATAAAGAAAACTAAAAAAATTATTAAGGGTAAATAAGTCTTTTTACATCTATAAGGGACCAAGCGTGCAACCAAAACGGAAAATATGGACCGTCCAAGTTAAGAAAAAGATTTAGGAACCAAATGCGTAAATTACCCCAAACCACAGGGATCATCCGTGTAATTTACTCTTATATTTATTTACGACATACAACCTTTATCAAGATTCATCGATGATATAAGGGAAAACTAAAAAAAGGCCATTATTTTGCCTCTATTGTGTTTTAAGAACTAATAATCAAAGTCATTTATTAATATAAGGTCAAATTATAGATTTGAATGTTTAAATGTCTTGATTCCACGTTTGAAGGTCTAGATTTTTTCACATAAACATACTTTATTTATTCTTTATAAATTTATCATAAATAAAAATTAAAATAATAACAATAACAATGGTAATAATAGATGTTTTTCTTTTTAGTATTAAGAGTTTATAATTATTTGAAATAACCATTGAAGCATATTTTTGTTTTTATTTTTCTATCAATGCCTATTATCTATAAAGTATTTATTTTGCTTTTGTGTTTTATTTTGTACATTTACCCACTTCATTGAATATATTTTATTCTACTAATCTAATTATAATTCAATGTATTATTTCTTCACGAATTAAATATGTTGGCTATGATTGTGTATTATCACATACTTAATTATTCAAATATAAATGTCAAAGTAGTATACTTTTTTTGGTTGCAATATCTGATATTGAAATATTATGTTTGTTTTAAAAACGGGTTAATTAAGGCTTTATAAACATTTTTAGATAGATGAAGCTAAATTAATTAATTTAATTATTTTTGAAAGGAGTATCTGTTAGAAAAAAAGTTTTCAAATTTTATGTTTTGTTAAATAAAGTTAGTGAAAATTTGATTTAACAAAAATAAAAAATCAATATACAGGTCACTAAATGTGGATACTATTAAGTATAACAAAACCGATTATTTAAGTGAAAACTAAATTAAATTATACATACCAAATTTTCAACTTTCCTTTTTCAAGGAAACTCGTGAATATTATAACTACAATCTATCTAAAAAGTCAATAATTTATAAAAAAAAACACCATTATATTTAAAGAAATACAAATTTTCATACTTTAAATAACATATTCTAATGATATAAAAAAGTAAAAAACGGTTTGGTCATTTTTATCTATTACACCACAACAAAAACAAATCCAAACCCTATCTTCTTTAACATGCTTTATTACATCTATCTAATTATCTAATTATGGTTACTCAATATTAAACGTCCATGAAAGAAAATTATGCTATTATAGTTACAAGATTACAGCTCCCAAATAATTTTCACAGAAAAGTATAGAAATACTCACATGAAAAAAGAAGGGAACGTTATGTACCACGTAGATGTCATTTTAAAAAAAATACTGGACAAATTAATTAAGCATTACTGAGAATTGCTGAATCCACAATTCCATTTATTTTCTTCAAGAGCTCAAGCTTGTGTGCTCCCACAAACTTATCAAATTGTTCTCCATCTTTAAAAAAGAAGAATGTTGGTGTAGCTTTCATTTCCAATTGTGTGCTAATATCCTGCATCAATTTCTTTCTATTACAATATTGTATTTTTATTTTATTTTTTTATTATGTCGTTATACATTTTAATTTTACCTAACTATATCATTGTATCTTAAAAAAATTCTATTAGGACATTATGCTTTAAAAAATATATCCTGAAAATTGATTTATATCTTGGTAGAGTTTTTAAAGTAAGATGTTCTAACAGAATAAATGAATATATGATGCTTTAATGAACTTATCAATGACGTTGCATTGTTTTTTTTTTTTCTTTTTTGAAGCATAATAACCCTATTTTTAAACTATTTTGATAAAACCTTTGGAGTAAACAAATTTTGTTTTCAGCACTATATTCAGATCATAATATATACATAATCATTATACGATTTATAATTAAGTATGGAAACTGTAATGTACCACCATAAAACATAATACATAGGTACATAGCTATCTTATATTCTTTTTGTTTCCATGTATAGTACTAGTTCTACCTTCCTGTGTAATGATTTTTTTTCCATAATTGTTATTCATTTTTACGAATAAAAAAAATTAAATAAGAAGGAAGTGGGAGTTTAACTTACAATTAATTCATCGGCATCTACATATAAAAACATAAGAGAAGGGTATTTCTCTGATAGCTCAATGTAATAGGGTGCAATCCGTCTACAAGGCTCGCACCAAGATGCACCGAAGTTGGCAATCACCTACAAAACAAAACATAACACGTTATACTGTGTTTCATCATTGATAAGACTGCATTGGGCTAATGTTAATGTGGCATTTTTGCCTCGCCTAAAAAGGTGGACACCGAATTATGCCCGTGAGAAAAAATTACAACTTTTTTCGGACTTGGATTTATGTCATGGGAAAGAAATTAGTTTTTTGTCATACACAAAAATATGGGATTCTAACTCATGATCATTTGTCTTTGCAAAAAAACATGAATGTCCTTCTCATCTTCATTATTGAAACCGGTCCTAAAAAACTTGTCATGTCCATCTATGAAACATGGTTGATAATGTCGACATATATGAAGAATCACTTACTATTTTGTGTTCCCTCTTTGCTTCTAAAAGCTTCTGATCCCAAGCATCTATGGAAGAGACAAGGGTTACGTTACCTCCCACAAATTCGGCATATTCATCAGATTCATCTCCATCACTGTTTGTCTGAGAAAGGAAACACTTATATAGATTAATAGAGTAAGGTGTTGCTTTTTTTTGACTAAATGCACTTAATGTATAAAGAACATAATGAGTTCGACTATATATATTTGTTTCTTTTAGTTAATGTTAACAAAATATCTTAATGAGTTAAGTTAAGCAAAATGTGTCCTTAACATTAAGTAGTTATTCTATATTTATTTTCCATGATTACCCCCTCATCTTCTCTTAAATTAAGAAATTTAATTTTCCCCCAAAATAATTTGTCTTTCTTTCTTTTTTAAATTGGTAGTATGGGAACCAAAAAAACTATGCATAATTTGAATGAATACTAAATGATTCTCGCTTAGAAGCAACTGCAACTAAAATTCTTATATTTATGGTTAACGTTTTTTTCTTTCGCTAGTTATAAACATCATTGTATATGTTTATGATGTTTTTGTAAGACATTTCATTAAGTAAAAAAAAAAATTTATCTGATTTTATTACTTAAGCTTATTTTCAACTTATAATTAATTTAAGTTACTAATAATAGTATTTTTAGATTTATTTAAAATTAAAAAAAAATAATGTGATAATGTACAACTTTATTTTATATTGTTTAATCAATAAATTTATAATTCATTATTTCTCAATTTTAAAGAAAATGTAAATTACTCATTTCTTCAAACATTGTATTCAGTCGAAAAATGAAACAATTATTATATCATCAATATTTAATAAGAAGAAAAAAGAAACTGAGCCTAACCTCTTTTAAAATTAAGTCTATTAAGTTAAAAAAATATAACAAATTACTTAAATAATTTGGTGCTCATAATAGCTAATAATTCTTTTTTATTATTTCTTAATTTTATTTCCAATATTTGATGTATCCTAGTCTTTATATTATTTCTTAATTTTTATCTCCTAATCATAGTCTTAATATTATTCCCTAAATTTATCTCTAATCTTTGATGTATCTAGTCAGTTTTGGACCCTTTATATGCAATATATGGGTATGTGTGTAAGGTTCTTGTTTAGAAGGTAAAGATAACGGTGTGAATGTGTGTTGCAATTAGAAACAGAAGATAATGATGAGGGTGTGATGCAATTAAGGATTACGTATTGAAGGTAAATCATTCGTTGGTATTAATTGGATCATCTTCTGATGGTAAATACAATGTTCAATTTTGATGAATAAAAGTTTTACTTATAAATATGATACCCCAAGTATTAGAAAAGCTCATTAAAACCAAAACAACATTATGATAATATTCATATTTTCTACTTATGTCTAAAACAAAATAGTAATTTACTAAAATTGTGTTTTTTTATAAGAGATATGTCATAAAATATGAGTTATATTGCAACTCTTAATTCAATTCCTTCATGGAATACAAAAATACCCTTAGTTAAGGAATAAAT